>JAUYWG010000032.1:13791562-13846195 GCA_034779775.1 Enteromius afrohamiltoni
AAAAATAAAAACTAATGAAAGCATAAGAGAAAAATGTTCTAGTAAATATACTGCTAATGATTGTCCTGTTGAGTGAATAAATAGCAGTTTCAGTGTTTAGCAGTATTTGGTATGAAGCGTTACTTTGTGTGTCTAATAATGCAGACAGAATCATTTTTGGAAAGGGAACAAAGTTGCTCATTCAATCCAGTAAGTTGTGTTTAACAAACTTAATGTACTACACGACAAACCGATGCATAGTCAAATTCTTATTTTTCATAAAATTAAAAATCATAAAAAAGCACAGGCGGTGCATTTCTGCATTGGTTTAGCGTCTAACATTTATTGTAGTTTAGAAATAGTTATTGTAGTGGGGTATTAAGCTGTGTGAATGTTGGTGCTGGAAATAAGTTGATTTTTGGTCAAGGGACCAAACTCTTTGTTGAATCAAGTGAGTAAAAAACTATGTCTTTTATAGAAACAGAAGGAGAACTAAAAAAACATTTTTTCAATTGCTGTTTTTACAATTTTCCAGTATCTTTCACTTATATTGACTTACTGTATACAAATGATTTTCCCCTTCTATTGGGTGGTCATTTCAAACTCTTTATTTGTGGACTGAGAATCTAGTCGTTAAAATTGTTTAACAAGAATCAGAAATTAAAGAAAACAAATGAAAAGCAGCTGTAATATTACACAGCATCACGGCATGTAAATATGTCAAAACATTGATTATTCCCTTCATCAGTTTTAAAAATTCTATTTTTGTAGTCTTAATATTATATTTTTCTGCGGTGACGGATAGTGCAGTGAGTATTTGATGCAGGTTGTAGTGTTGTGTGAATGCAAATATTAACAAGTTGTTTTTTGGAAGTGGAACAAGGCTCATTGTTGAATCAGGCAAGTATTTGAATCATTTATAACAGAATACTTAATGCGCATTTTGTCACTGCATTTAGTGATGTTATAATGGCAAGCCCAAACCATAGTAGTTTATATCTCATTAGATCTTTGGCATGTAAGTCTCATTTCTTTTATAGTACAGTATGATCATCCAGTGCATATTTGATTTGAATGGATGGAAGACTTTTAAAAAGCTTTGACTGGAGCATATTGTTCGTTTGACTATGTCTTGTTTCGTAGTTCATCGGTTGATTTAATGAAAAGTTTCTAAATAAGTAAGTAAAGATACAAATATACCATATATTTATTCTAGCCTCGTATTTTGCTATCTGAAATTGCATGAGTCTAGTGACTGAGAACTGATCACTTGTAATTGGTAATGATTATGGTGTGTTGCACTGTGTGAATTCTGGAAGTGGATATAACAAGCTGATCTTTGGGTCAGGCACAAGTTTACAACTTCAGTCGAGTGAGTATACAAAAAGCAACACAAGTGATTAAATTAAGACATTTCCATTTGCATTACACATCAAAAAATACTGAAGACAATAAGTCAGATTCGCCACATTTAAATAGTCAGTCAGTCAACGCCCAATTTGAAAACTAATGTTGTAAATATCTCAAGTTATACAACCGCGTCAAATAATACTTTTAAGGAAGAATAAAATATTATAAAAGTTGCTTTAGACAAGATGCAAATGTAGTAATCAAAGAAATGACAGGAAATAAAATTGCAATTTTGTGTCTTTTAGTTATCGTCAGGTATTTATGTTTATGCACTTTCGCTTTATGTTGCTGTTATGAAAATGGAAATGTATTTGTTAGCGAACAAAGCACTGTGTGTCTAGTAGTGGAGCAACATGGAAGGTTATTTTTGGAAAAGGAACAAAACTCACTATATATTCAGGTATGAGAAGATCTTAATACCTTAAAAAAACAAACGCACCAAGTTTCATTACACCTTAAGACATTACTGTACTGTCAAAAACTTGGATTTGTGATTTCTTAAAATCATGGAAAATGTGTGAAATTTTCAGGCGTAGTAATTATATACTGATATATACAGATTAAATGATATTGACTAAGGCAGGTAGTTTTCAAAGTCTTCCCATGCCAAAGTCTTAAATTTCAGATTTAAATATATGCTTCGAATAACATAAAAACTAATGAAGGCATAAGAATAAAATGCTGTAATAAACTATACATCTGAAAGGTAATTCTAAAAGTAAAGATTGTTCTGTTGAGTGAGTAAATAGCAGTTTCAGTGTTTAGCAGTATTTGGTATGAAGCGTTACTTTGTGTGTCTAATAGTGCAGACAGAATCATTTTTGGAAAAGGAACAAAGTTGCTCATTCAATCCAGTAAGTGAAATACATATGAAAATGACATTTTTTACTATGGAAACGCAACTGTTATGAATACTAATATTTTTAGTCGTTAAATTCTTTAATGTACTACATGGCAAACTGATGCATAGTCAAATTCTTAATTTTAAAGAATAAAAAAGCACAGGCGGTGCATTTCTGCATTGGTTTAGCTTATAACGTGTTGTAGTTTAGAAATAGTTATTGTAGTGGGGTATTAAGCTGTGTGACTGTTGGTGCTCAAAATAAGCTGATTTTTGGTCAAGGGACCAAACTCTTTGTTGAATCAAGTGAGTAAAAAACTATGTCTTTTATAGAAACAGAAGGAGAAGCAAAAAAATACTTTTTTACATATGTTTTGCAATTTTGCAATATCGCTGAAGCATTTGAGCACTGATTATACCTGTTAAAATATCCATTGAAGGAATAATAGTAAGGTTTGTAAATAGTTAACGTTAATATATGGTTGTAACAAAAATATTTTTCCTCCCTCCTATCCGATGATCATTTCACACTCTTTGTTGGGTTGTTGGACTGAGAGTGTGATAGTTATGCTATTGTATGACTAGTTTTTGTATAACACACTTTTGTTTGTGAAAAGGGAAAAAACTGTCTGTCAAAATCCAGCCTTTTATTTGTTCATCTTTAGTAATGTAGATCATCTGAACAGGTGAATTATACAAACTTCTAACACATACCGTATGAGTTTAATACAGTACAACAGAAAGTAACATTAAATCATCATTCTCTCTTTACATCTTTAGCTGTAAAACTCTGAATGGCTGTTCTCTGCAAAGAGAGATGTGCATGGGGTATTTGGTATAGGTTATAGCTCTGTGTGAATACAGGAAATTATAAGATTATATTTGGCAGCGGAACAAAACTCATTGTTGAACCAGGCAAGTATTTCTTTCTGAAAGTCACAAAACACTTTAAAAATGCTTGGTGTATTATAGGTATATTGTTTTTGGGTTAGTCATGTGAGGAGGTTAGTATGACTATTTCATTTAAATGACTTCTTATGCAGCATTTGTAGAAGTTAAAAATGGCTGGAAAAATGATCCTTGTGGCCTTGTTACCTATCAACTCTTAGATTCCTCCTTTTGCAAAATTTAGTAGATGTTTTGACCAGGTCATAGACTTGTCATAGTCAGAGAAATATAGAAATGAGAACATTTATGAACTGTTGTGGGTATTTCACTCATTAACAGTGTTGTTAATGAGTTATTTTTGAGAGAGCAGAGAGTTATTGCTAAAGACAAAATTGATGTGTGACTAGTGGAGGCTTGAAAGTCTATTTCGGCTCTGGAACTAAACTGACAATTGAAGCCAGTAAGTGCTTTGTATGGATTTTTATTAATGCGTAATGTATCACTATTATTATTATACATATTATATTTCACTTAACATCTTTCTGAGTGCGTCAGTATGCTCTGTATTAAGCTAAATTATGCTTAATACATAGCACAAGTGAATATTATTTAAATTATAGTTATTTACATTTTTTGTGTTTAACAAAACATGGGATTCCCTGTAAATTATACGGTTTTAGGGTTTTTGATTTGGAGTCTGACATTGTGTGAATGCTGGAGTCGCAGTAAAGCTGTTCTTTGGAACGGGCACAAAACTGATAATCCAAAGCAGTAAGTTCTTAAGGATCAGTAATATTTACATTTCATTATGATGTTTAGAGGGTCATAGATTAAGAATTGTTATAATGTAGTCCTCTATATTTTTCTGTATGTTTATAAACCATTCTCTTAGGAAGCTGGGCTTTGTTTTCCCTTAAACAATTGGCGTGTTTTTGTGTTGCAATATAACTCTGTGTGACTAATTCTGGAGCACAGAAAATAATGTTTGGAACAGGGACAATGCTCACTGTAATTACAGGTAAATGATTTTATTTGCACATTAGATTAGGTCATAACTTAATAGACAATCTAACATGCACAAGAATAATCCTGTTTCTAATTGCATTGTTACTCAGAGTACACATATTTGAAGGTAAAATATAGGCAAAGCATGTTAAAAAACAGCAAATGTATTCAAAAGTATATTTACAGTGTAGATTAAATTAAATTAGGAAAATATTTATAAAGCGTTTACAATCCTGACGATTACGGTGAAATGCATTGAAACAGTTATAGTTATGATTCTTAACGCTGTGTGACTGATGGGTATGGAAAAGTGATCTTTGGTTCTGGGACAAAATTGCAAGTTCGTGCAAGTGAGTATGCTTTTATTTTATTTTGACTTGTGTAAAATGGACTGTGAAAGAATTTTTTTTCAGTATTTTGATTGTAGAAAAGAACGTGTCAGTTAATGAATGGTCAAGCGATGGCTGACTTTAGACTTTTTAATGTGTGAGAGCAGCTTAATCAAATAGAAGGTTTGAGACTGTTGCGTTTGAAGGTTTTAGTTGTGTTGTGTCATGTTGTGTGTCTACTGGAGGAGGTTATAAGCTGATCTTTGGGTCAGGCACAAGGTTAATAGTTGACACAAGTAAGTTTCTTTATTCAACAGTACTTTAAAACTGCACATACTTACATTCCCTCTCATATTTATCATATTTGCAAACTATTGTTTGTAAATTTGTCCTTACCTTTGCCTAGACGTTGTTCCGTGTCTCAAATTCAGGGTAAAGATGACCGCAGATGTAGTTTTGTTTAATGGAAATGTCTTATACATTTGGTTCATCATAGTTTGTATCCCTATAACCTCGCATTATTATTAATAGCAAGGGTAGATTTATGAAATTATTATTATTAGCTTGGTTTCACTATTAATGTCTTATAAATCATTGATTTAAGCGTAGAAAGTTATTGTGATGGTAAACTGCATTGTGTGACTTCATCTGGATTCTATCAAATCTATTTTGGCTCTGGAACTAAACTGATTGTTCAAACAAGTAAGTGTCTTAAAAACATTAGAAAACATTCCCACCGTTTGGATCCAGATCATGATATAAAAGTAAAATTGCTGTGCTTTAATTTAATTGATACACCTAAATATCAGTGCTACAATGCAGCTGTTTATTTGTTTTAGTAGTTCTAGTACATTCATAAAAATGGTTTTAGTTAGAATTGATTTTTAATTCAACATTAATAGGATATGGTAGGTGAATTGATTTTAGTCTTTCAGGAGAGTTAATGTTCAGTGATCTGCTATTGTGTGACTTCTGGAGGTGGAGGCTACAAGATATTTTTTGGGAAAGGCACAAAGTTAATAATTGAACAAAGTAAGTTTTATTTATATTGGATTTTAATTACCGCTTAAAGGGTGCTAAATTTCTTTTTGTGTGTGTTTTTTCTTTTTCTTTTTAATTTCCATAAAATCCATAATTCAAAGAAAAATCTAATTCAATCTATCCATGACTTCTCATTTAGTTTCACAATAGTTTCAGCTTAGTTTCAGATTTCTGATTTAGTATTGTTGAAAACAGTAAAGTATTGGACATTTTAACTTTAGCTAGTATACCCTGTCTAAATGATGAATTCTGTTGGAAAATGTAAACCTTGAAGCTTGCTTAGTAACATGTACAATTATGATAAATAAGTGTTAGTAGACATAAAATTTTAAAAATATTTTATAATACGTAAAAGTTAGCATTAACCTACATTGATGCATGCTATAACATTTCATGTTAGCTATTGAATGAATTAATGTCAACAAATTTAACCTTATTGTAAAATGTTACCGCTTTCTTTTAAAGTTCATATAGTAGCATTAAGGAGGTTTCCGTAAAGACAAAATATTGTGTGTGACTCAAACTGGTGGCATGAAAATCATTTTTGGCTCTGGAACCAAACTAACTGTTGAAAATAGTAAGTGTTTTAACCATTTAAGATTAAACACAGAAAAAAATGATTTCGTTTGAAGGTTATAGTATGTAAACATAAAAGGAGCGATTAGTTTAACACAGTATAAGCAATATTGTCAAAATAGTTATTCAGTGATGTTGCATTCAGTTTAAAATGCATTTTTATAAACACTATATTTTTATAACACTAGTAAATATACACTGTGTAGTCACTGTATGGGTTTTTCAACAAAACCTATAGTTGTATATGTCAAGAGATTTTGATATGTGGTGTGACATTGTGTGTATACTGGAGGTGCAGGAAAGCTTATTTTTGGAAAAGGCACAAAATTAACAGTTGATTCAAGTAAGTTTATGTTTGTTACTACTCGCATCATTATGAACATAGAAGTTAAAACTGAGGCAGTTCTGTTAAGAACTAAGTTTTGGTTTTTTCCCCCCATGAATCCCAATTTCGTTAATGCCTTTTTCCATTGAAAAATATCTACACAAGGACACTTTTCAGCTTGATCAAGTGCTTATGTAATTGAGTCTTAGTGTAAGTAGTTGAACTTCACTGAACATTTTAAATTCATTGTGCATTTGCATAATGCAAAATGATTGACCTTCTCTTTTGAAACAAAATGGCAAAAGTCAGTGTTTTCATTTAATTAACATTTAAAAAGTTGTTAGAGAAGGTAAACATGTAAAAAGTACTTGATCTCATTAGCTGAAATGCATTTAGGGATATTGAACTGTAGCCGTTACGAAGACTTAAGTTGGACTTTAGCGTTATACTTTCAGATTTTGAAAGAGCAATGGCACTTTGGCTGTCTGTGTTTTTGTAGTTTGGTTTTGTGATGTGTGAATACTGGTGGAATCAATAAGCTTATATTTGGCACAGGCACAAAGCTGCTCGTTGAAACAAGTAAGTTAATCAAAATCACCTTCAAGTAGAATAGTATTATTAACATTGTCCCAGTATTGGTCAGTTGAGAAAGACCTTGGTTTTAGAAAAAGATAATCGTTAACTAGTGTAAACTTTTGAATATTTTATATGTAAACTCTAAAAGCAGTCTACATGTTTTTGTGTGGCAATTTAACTGTGTGTGACTAGGACTGGATTACAGAAAATAATATTTGGGAAAGGCACAAAACTCACTGTAAATACAGGTAAAATTAATATTATTTCACACATACATACTCGAGAGCATTGGTTTAAGTATACGTGGTAACATTTTACAATAAAATACATTTGTTTGCATTAGGCATCATGAACTCAACATGGAAGAAATGACTTTAAAAAACCGATTTTTTATTGAAATAACGCAGTCAGTCATCTTTCATATTGGGAAATCTTTCATGTTCTGTCCACGATATTATCTATATAGCTTTATGTTATTACTAATTTAAAGAGTAATTATTTATATATTAAATAGGCTATTACATATCTGCAGTTTATATTAAGATAACAAT
The DNA here is from genome assembly GCA_034779775.1 of Enteromius afrohamiltoni. Classification (NCBI taxonomy): domain Eukaryota; kingdom Metazoa; phylum Chordata; class Actinopteri; order Cypriniformes; family Cyprinidae; genus Enteromius; species Enteromius afrohamiltoni. Next base: position 13,799,084 of record JAUYWG010000032.1, read on the forward strand.
TTACTTAGTTATGCATTCATTTCTGTTAGTGGCTACTTAAGATTATTTAATCATACACATACGCTAGGAAAATGGTTATTTATTGATGCACTTTTTGCCGAGTGTTATTTATTACTATGCTTGTTAAGCATATTTAATATCCTTTATCAATGATAGGTTTATTTTTTCATCTTTGACTGCCTAAGAAAGTCTTTCAGGTAGTTTTTGTTTAGTGGTCTTATGTTGTGTGACTTCTGGAAGTGGAAATTTCAAGCTATTCTTTGGGACGGGAACTAAATTGCTTGTTGAAACAAGTAAGTGTTTTTTGAGATTAGAAAAGAGGTGTAAAACAACACATTTTATAAATGTATCAGGAATTAATATAATAAAAAAATAAACTTAACGTTAATCATATTTAATACACTATAATAAAAATAAAAATGTTATTTACTAGTGTGCTGGTCGCTAATAGTAATTCATTTAGGTGATGTAAATACCTTATCAATTACAAGTGTTCATATCAATCAGATTCATTGAGGAGAATTAAGTTTCTGGTCAGGTGGTTTTTGCTTAGTAGTCTTATATTGTGTGACTAGAAGTGGACTTGACAATCTTATTTTTGGGAAAGGCACAAAATTGATAGTAGAAACAAGTAAGTTTGACTTTTGGTTATACTTAAATGTGTTGTGATTTCGTTTTTGTGTTCCTTTGTTCCAAAGAGAATGATTTTAAATATTAAAATAATAATGACTACATTTATAATTACATCATGCATGATTTCTCAGCATGTATTTGTGTAGCTGTATAACAGTGTGTGACTCAGTCTGGAGTACAGAAACTAATATTTGGGAAAGGCACAAAGCTCACTGTAAATACAGGTAAAAAATATGTTTTCCACTCTTACACATTCTTAAGAGAAAATCGGCATGAAAAATACATTTGTGTATCCCAATGTAGATATTTTAGACAGATTCTCTTCAGTTTCAAGGGTTAATTTGACAAAGTCAAAATCATTAGTATCGATTTCTGATAATCAGATTTTTACATGTTTAATAGCTACATATGACAAATTAATTCTTAAGAGAAACTAACACATGGAATATAAATAAATAAAAATAATGCATATACTTGGACAGAGCTTCACTAATGGATAGCTTAATAAGATTATGAAAATGCCTGATAATTATTGATTTATGAATGATTGATTGGGCCACTTAGACCAAATGTTTTTGTTTGATGGTCTTACATTGTGTGACTTATGGAAGTGGAAACAAGATTATCTTTGGGAAAGGCACAAAACTGATAGTTGAAACAAGTAAGTTTACATAGCATTGTGTGTGAACTCAATCTGCTTTGTTTTCATAAATTTGAAGCGCAAATTTGACACCATTAAGGGATGGTACGACAATAAGCTGGATATATAAATATAAATAAATAAATAATAATAAAATATAATATAAACAAGTCACAAAAAGGGAGCAGTTAATATGATAGGATATATTAAGAAGGTATAGCATTTTTGAAAGCATGTTATCTTTAGAGTTTTCAGTGAAAAACTAAATTTATATAAATATTCATGAAGTATTTCATTCGTTTTATAACTTTTTGTGTTTTTGGGGGGATTATATTAAGGCAACCTAATGCTATTTACTGTAGCATAAAGTTATTGGTTTGGTAAACTGCATTGTGTGACTTCATCTGGTATCGGGAAAATCTATTTTGGCTCTGGTACTATACTGAATGTTGAAACAAGTAAGTGTTTTAGAGTCTCGTAAAGATATGATCTTTTTTTTTTTTTTTACTTAACACCAATGCATATTTATAAAAAAAAAATGGTTAATCATTTGTAGTCCTTAATAGAAACGAATGGATATTTACGTTTTATTTACTTCCATGCGCTTAGTTAACTTAAGTAAGTTTTTGTTTAGTGGTCTTATGTTGTGTGACTTCTGGAAGTGGAGTTAACAAGCTTTTCTTCGGGACAGGAACTAAATTGATGGTTGAAACAAGTAAGTGTAAGTGAGGTTAGTAAAGAGGTATTTACTAGAGTGTATGGTAATAGTAATTCTGTTGTGATTTTAAAATTAGTATTTTGTATACCTTATCGATTTTTTTATTTATTTATTTATTTCATATTAGTCAGATTCATTGAGGAGGATAAAATTTCAGGACAGGTAGTTTGTAGCTATTCAGACCAAATAGTTTTTGTTTGGTAGTCTTACATTGTGTGACTTTTGGAGGTGGAGGAAACAAGATTATCTTTGGGAAAGGCACAAAATTGATAGTTGAAACAAGTAAGTTTATTAATATTATCAGTATAGCGGAAAATGAATTTGTTGTATTTTCAGTTTCTCCTGATGAAGCTTTTTTCCACTCCATAAGTTAACCTCTTGTAAGATGTCTATGTTAATACTGTCTCAGGAAGGCCATTCGTGACATTTGACTCTTTACTGTATCCTGCATATGAAAAGATAGATCATGCAAAGAAAGCAGTTATACAGATGCTGTATAATACCTGTTTAAAGAATAATAGTACCGCAAAAAAAGAGAATTCAGTTTGACTTTTGACCTAAATGTAATGTTGTATCTTATCGGGACAAATGCACTACATTAAAAAAGTAATTTTTACACATTGGAATTTAATCCAGTACTATAAATTGATCTACTTTCTAAAAAATCTCACCTAGGCAGTTTTAAATTACAGAAACAAATTGCCTTTATCTGGAAACAGTAGTACACAAACAGTAGCTTTTACAGAATCTTGGGTATCCTTAGTTTTCGTTGTTTGGTTTTATAATGTGTGACTGGAGGTGGATTCAACAAGCTTATATTTGGGACAGGAACAAATTTGATTATTGAAGCAAGTAAGTTAATGCTCATTATACACTAGAAGTATCACTGACATGGTGTTGTTTGTGACATGTTTGATGTTTTAAGAAAAGTTTAGTTTGTTCTTTCTTAGGATAATGCTTTAATAGTACACGTTAGGATACAATTAATAGGACAAAATCTGTTAGCGTCAGAACAGAACACTGATTTAAACCTAAACTTATTGCTGAAGTTTTATATTTTTGCATTAAGTTCTATAATGAGTTTGGGGACCTCCTAAACAGCATGTTTTTGTGGAGCTGTATAACTGTGTGTGAATGACGCTGGAGTTAGAAAAGTAATATTTGGGAAAGGCACAAGGCTCTTTGTAAATTCAGGTAAACGCTTTCATCTTTTTTTATAAGAGATAAACAAACATTGATTCACACTTACAATTTCTTAAAGTATAGTGCACATAGAAATAGATTAAGGTTGTATTAAAATATGCAATTAGAAATTTAACGAATGTTGAATATAATTGTTTCACTGGAGCAAGAGGAATGTTTAGAAAATCAGTGGAAAGACAAACATTAACGTCTAACCACATAATCATAATAGAATTCTGAGTAACCAGTTAGTGTCATGATGTTTTGTACTGTGTGAATGATGGAAGTGGATTAGGAAAGCTGATTTTTGGCTCTGGCACAAAATTATATGTTAATGGAAGTGAGTATACCGATTCCCACATTTTTTGTAATTACTTGTGTTGTTCATTTCGGGTAACAATGGAAAGTGATAGTTTTCCTGCCAAATATAATTTGGACTTTATATAGCAGGTGCTAAAACCTTTTTAAATTTTTTAAAAATGAACTTTAACAAGCAAAAGCGATGGTACATGTGTTAGAATGTTTTGGTGTTGTGGTGTTGTATTGTGTGACTGGGACCGGCTATAAGATTATCTTTGGGGCAGGTACAAATCTGATAATCAAATCAAGTAAGTAAGCAAGCTATTGTCAGCCATATATATTTATTTATATTAATTATTTATTATGAACAATCCCAAAAACTAGATTTTTTTCCGAGCAGTAAAGCCAATACTAAAGCCAAAACAACAAAGCACTGTAAAAAAAAAAGAAGAAAATAAATAAATAATAATAATAAACAATCTGTACAAATTATGTATAAAATATGGCAGCTGTGGTTGGTACAACCTCTTAAGTATATTTGACAATTTAATTCTCAAACTAGCACGTATAAAAAAAAAAAATATGCAAAGAAATGTTGTGCAGCGCTTCAATAATAGAAAGCTTTATAGGATTATAAAAAAACTTTTGTGTGAAGTGAAAATTGTTCATTGCTAATTATTCAGTTATGAAAGGTGGATTGGGCCACTGAGGCCAGATACTTTTTGTTTCATGGTCTTACATTGTGTGACTTATGGAGGTGGAAATAACAAGATTATCTTTGGGAACGGCACAAAATTAATAGTTGAAACAAGTAAGTTCATAATTTGTTTTAGTATTATGTGTCTTGAATTTAGTTGATATCTGTCCTTTATGACGTTCATCAGTTTGAAGCAAACAGATCTGTGCTATTAAGGGATGGTACAGAAATGCACTGACAAAATAAATGGATAATTAAAAGAAATCAGTTATTTCAAACTTAATATGATAAACGTTTAAAGGTTATTACAGCATAAGTAATAAAAAAAGAATAATCTTTATAATAATTTTTACACATTACACCTAAATCCTATATTACAACATGATCTACATTCTGATTGTGTTTTTGTTTGAGTTTTGTTAGTTTCATTACAAAGTTCCCTTCATCTAGAAAATGGTGGTTCTGAGTTTTACATAGTGATCTAAAGCATCTAAGTATTCCTAGTTTTTGGTGTTTAGTTTTGTAGTGTGTGACTGACAGTGGAATCAATAAGCTTATATTTGGGACAGGTACAAATCTGATTATTGAAACAAGTAAGTTAATTATTCCCTACTACACTTCAAACATACCAATGATTTTTTTCCTCTCTGTGATAAAGTATATTAAGTAATTAGGAGAACAAGTATGTTCGCATGAGCGCATAAAACTGCTTGAAAGCAGTAAACTAATCAGTTTTGTGCTTAAGTTTTATATTAGACTGTGTTTATGTTTCCTTTAAGCTGTGTGTTTTTGTATAGCTGTATAACTGTGTGTGACTAATACGGGAGTAAGGAAATTAATATTTGGGAATGGCACAAGACTTTTTGTAAATTCAGGTAAAAAACCTTTTTTTTTTATTTTAAGGAATAACACAAGAACAAACTGTGTTAAAATATGTTAGATAGTTTCGGTGGTGTGATCTTATACTGTGTGACTAAAGCTGGAAATAAGATCATCTTTGGGACAGGTACAAAGCTGATAACTGAAACAAGTAAGTTTATTAATGCTACTGCATAGGCATGTATTTGATGATTGTACTATATTTATATAGTTATATTAGTTTATTATTATGAGTTGTTATTTGCTTCTTTTATACCTAGCCGTTCTAACTTTTTTGTGAGCAGTCAACTTGATGTTAACACAGACAGAAGAAAACTATAAAAAGTGGCCAAAAGAACTTTACAGTAAAAATACGGTAGCATCATTTCAGGTGTTACAGACAGTAGGTTTACACGCTGACAAAAGTACATTTTAAGTAATAAATTGTTAATATTCTAAACTTCTGAAGAACTAAAATAATTTTGTACCCTTACAATACATTGACAGCTTCCATAATAAAGTAAACTGATTCTACATGTGCAAATTATTTTTAAATTCTAATATATTTATATGTAAATAATAATATACGGAAGGTGCATGTTGTCATACACACAAACACAAAACATAATTGCACAACTAAAATTGTAAAATAAAATCCTAATATACATAATTGATAAGAAAAAACGGGGGAAAAAAGCATTTTTTTACTGTAGCAAGTTATTGGTTTGGTAATTAGTACTGTGTGACTTCATCTGCTGCCAGGCAAATCTATTTTGGCTCTGGGATCAAACTAATTGTACAAATAAGTAAGTGGTGATATTAAAACCTTTTTTAACGTTTTTAATCAGTATGTTTAATAAAATAAGTTAAATTATACGTAGTCTTTAATAGAATCTAATGCATGCATAACCACACATACAATATGTTAGCAAAATGGAAAAATGAACTTTAATACCAAATGTCATGCACTTGTATATTTGCTGTGTATGTATATTTAATAGCCTTGATCCATGACAAGTTGTCACATTAATCTTAGACTAAGAAATTGTTACAGGTAGTTTTTGTTTAGTGGTCTTATGTTGTGTGTCTTCTGGAAGTGGAGCTTACAAGCTTTTCTTTGGGACAGGCACAAAGTTGGTAGTTGAAGCAAGTAAGTGTTTTTTTTTTAGTAAAGAGGAATACAATCTGTTTATATTCAATATGTTTTTCTAAGATTAGAAAAGAGGTGTGTAACAAGACATTTGCATTCTGGATTAAAATACTCGTAAATGGTTATTTCTAATGTACTGTTTAACAATAGTCATTGTTCACTGTGCTTTAAAAGTGCATAAATAACGCACCTGATTAATTATGAGTTGTCATATGAATTTAGAATAATAGAGGACAATTTAATTTCGGGTGAGATAGTTTTTGCTTAGTTGTCAAACATTGTGTGTCTTCTGGAAGTGGACTTTACAAGGTTATCTTTGGGAAAGGAACACAATTGATAGTAGAAACAAGTAAGTTTTTATCACGCTTCTTTCAGTGTGTAAGTTAGCTAGAAACAGTGTTTGAAATGTGCAATACAAACTCAGAATTTTCCGGTACAATTCTGCAGTCCTGGGTGGAAAAAAAAAATCACAATTCTGAAATATAAATTCAGAGTTACAAAATATCTTCAGACTTTTTTTAGCAATTTAAATTTGTCAAGTTCAGAATCTCGAAATTCTGAAGCAAAATCCTAATATATCCCCAAATTAAATATTTATACTTCGACGTTCAGACTTCTTTTGCAGAGTTGCAAGAAAGTACTTACAAGTCAAGTAAAGGATTATCAGTGCCTATAATGTGAGGACTGAATACAACATGTACATAAAATATAATTTATAAGCTTTATAAGTAATTTATAATATTGTTTCAGTGGTGGGGGTACACCATATTGTTGAGGAAGTTAGTGTAGAGATGAAAAATAATGTGTGACTCAAAGTGGAAGCTGGAAAATCCATTTTGGATCTGGAACCAAACTAACAGTTGAAAGTAGTAAGTGATTTATAAAATAGGTGGAAATTTTTTTAGGAATTATTTCCTCCATAATAGAGATTATTTTGATGTATAAAAAGGTATGTTTTACAGTAGTATAGAAATACCAAATTAATATGATATAAAACATATTGGATCAGTTTTAGCAAGAACTGTAACAAATGAATAATATTTTAAAACCTTAATATGTGCATGAAGTTTTGTGTCATTTTGGTTAGAGAGAACTATAGTAGTTATAGTTGGAGGGATTTTGCTTTGTTGTTTCGTACTGTGTGAATCTTGGTGGTGGACAAAAGATTATATTTGGAAAAGGCACCAAGCTAGAAATTCAAACCAGTAAGTTTTTTTTTATTATTATTATTTATACAGTCAAATGATATTTGTGAAGATTTGACTTTTGAGAGGTTTCTTTTTGCTTATCATTGAAAAAGAATTGCTAGCCTTTTTGCTTGACACCTTCTAAAAAGAAGTTTATCTCAAGTTAAGTTGTCATGATGGTTTTCGTGATGCATTTTCTGTGCTCCAGCATAGTAGTTTTTCATTGTCTTCGTTGATTAATTTGAATATGGCCTTCAAAAACTGGTCTGTCTTTCCATGAGTTCATGCAATGTTAATTTATAATTATACTATACTTATACGTATACTTATTCTACGAAATATCTTTAGACTAAAGTGCAAACAGTGATCACTTAATCGTCTTGGGTTTTTAAGGTTAATTAGTTTCTGCTCTGAGGTTACATACTGTGTGACTACTGGAGCTAATCTCAATAAACTATTCTTCGGGACAGGCACAAAATTGATCATCAGCACAAGTAAGAAGAAAAAAAGTTGTTTTACGTTTATTAAGTATATTTTTGGGTGTGCACATTATTCTGATGGAGGCACATGAATGCACATAATTCTTTTTTGTTAAGTTATTGTTATACTCTTTAAAATATCATGTAGCAAAACACATTTACAGAGGATTAAAGTCAGAGGTGTTTTTGTGCAGCTATATAATTCTGTGTGACTAACACTGGAGGTGATAAGATTATATTTGGGACTGGAACAAAGCTCACAGTACAGTCAGGTATGGCATAATAATATATTCCCCAATTTATTTTCCATATCTCTAAAATATCCTGTTAGGTATCCTGGTTTCAGAATTAATCTCACAGTTAAAAGTTGAAGTATTTAATTAATTAGATTGTAAATGCAGATAAATATATGTATTTAAAAACAATCCATTAATGAAAAACAATTAGCAGAACTATGGGTGAGGAAGCAGGATAACTTGGTGAAACTGGAAAATGTTTTGAAGCTAAGGAGGAGAAAAATCATAATTTTATTAAACTGCCATTTAACATCAGTAAGTATATACATATGTGGATATGCATGCTTTGTTAAAAAATATTTACATTTTAATTTAAAAAAGCATTATAACTACATCTGGTGAATGCGCAAAATTGCTTAATTATCAAAAAAACAAAAACCTCTAATCTCTGGGCTTGCTGGTTGAAAGCACAATGGAAGAGCTATCAGAAAATGTTATGAAGTTTAGCACTGTGTGACTAATAACGCTGGAGGGAAGCTCGTTTTTGGTCAGGGTACTAATCTGCAGGTTGACACAAGTAAGTCGTTTTGTTTTTAAGGTTTGCAATATTATGGAAGTAGTTAGAAATAGTTACAATTTGACAAGAGCAAGTGTGTAATGAAAAATCTAAGAAATCAAAGTAGATAACAGCCAGTAAAAAAAGCTGTAATTTATCATAAGATGATTAATTCAAATTATTTTATTTGGAGTTGAATAGAGGGTTGACTTTTTTTTTTTTTTTTGGTTTTAACAGTTTTAATGGTCCTAAATACAAAATCAAACAGTCCACTGTATAGAGTTCTAGTTATCGGTTTTAGCACTGTGTGACTTCTGGGGCTGCATATGGAAAGATGATCTTTGGGTCTGGCACAAAATTAGAAATTCACACAAGTGAGTATACAGATTCATATCTATTCATATATAGTTTCAAACTTTGTGTGTTACAAGAAATTTGTAGATTGCACAATATTATTTGTTATTCTCAAAATCCTTCAATATCTGGGTAATTTATAAAAAGTAAATAGAAGTTTATTTACTTTCAAATACAAAATTTAGAATTCATAGTACAAATATTTCGGAAAACAGGTGCTTTATGTGAGCGTTTAGAGTAATTGCTAAGAGGAAACGTAGTGTGTGACTGGAGGTGGAAACTGGAAAATCTTTTTCAGCTCTGGAACCAGACTTACTGTTGAAACAAGTAAGTCAATAATTTTATATTGAAGTTTTCAATTAAAATGAGAAAATGTCCTTGTACAAAGGCAACGCAAAGTACTTCCAACTTTTCTTTGTAAAGGTTTCTCATACATAAGATAGATATTAAAAATTTATATTTTTATATAACAGAAAATTTTATTTCTTGTATTGTAATTACACAAATGTAGAATCCTCACATTCTATTGGAATATAGATAGTGTTTTGTAAATGTAGAGTAATTGTAAGGGAGAACTGCAATGTGTGACTGCAGATGGAACCTACAAACTATATTTTGGTTCTGGAACTAAACTTCATGTTGAAACAAGTAAGTGATGAATACAATAACAAACTCACAAGTTAACAGAATTATCTTTGAGATGAGTACAAAGTTGATAATTGAATGTTGGTGGCAAGAAATTACTAAAAACTTTTTACTTAATGTTAAGACCTTTTCATCACAATATTAATGTAGATGTCATCTCTACATGATGGCAGAAGTTTCCCATTAGTAGCAATTAGTTGTAAAAGTTTGTCAAATTTGTAAACATAGGCTAAACATAAGGTTCCCAAAGAATGTATTTGCCACATTAATAACGAAAAAATCAGAAATAACCAGGCAGAAATTATCAAAAGAGGTAATTTGTATGGTTGCTTACACTGTGTGTCATATTCTGAAAAGATTATATTTGGTCGAGGAACAAAGGTGATCGTAAATTCAAGTAAGTAGGAACAAACCTGAATTATTAATTTATTGTTTGATGTTTATGATGTTTTCTTTTCATGCATCATTTTTAAAACAAAAATTCAGGCCTTTTTAGATTCTTAAAAATAATAGTAGTTTTAGGTTTTTTTAACATAATATAGTTATGGATCTGTGAAATTCTGTAAGACCCGTCTCTCAGGTGCAGTAGATTTTGCTGTGCTGTGTAATAATGTGTGACTTATGCAAGTGGAACAAACAAAATGATCTTTGGGACAGGCACAAAGTTAAACATTGAAACACGTAAGTTTACATTTTTGTTGAGAATAGTTAAAAAATGCTTGTCTAAACCTGTTGTTTAGGACTAGTTAAACCATTAATCCACATTGCGTGTAAAGTTTAGAATATTTTCCATTAGGAGTTAAGTTTTAGTGCTGCCTTGTAAAACTGTGTGACTGGTTCCGCTGGAGGATGGAAAGTTATATTTGGAAAAGGAACAAAACTAACCATCAACTCAGGTAGTGTTTGATTTTCATAAATGGTCATTTTCAAATACCAATATTTTACAACAACGACAAACTTGACATAACTGAAGGATTTCAGCATTTCAGTCACATTTCTGAAAATAAACACACACAAACTCCAAAAATGTATTATTAAAATAATTAAATTTTCTTGCAAAACTTAAAAATAAGTGTGATTTGATAATCACCAGAATAAAGTTTTGTAATTGTATTATGTAATTGCTAACAATATTCTGATTTGATTAATTAGTTTGTTTTACACCAAAAAGACCAAAACTATTATTATAGGTTAATTGTTTTTTGTTTGTTTTTTTCCAATAGTTTTTAAGTAAAATAATTGATTGCATATCAGTACATTCGCCAGTGAGTTAACCTAAACATAATGATGTAGCAAATCTCCAATTCTTAGTTTTTGTTGTGAGGTTTTTCATTGTGTGAATGATGCGGGATTTGGGAAGATTATCTTTGGAACAGGAACAAAACTGATAGTTTCAACACGTAAGTCAACAATCTAGCTGTTGATTGAAATGAAGAATAGTGCAAATTCAAGTTAAGTGTGCAAGTTAAGTTCTGAATAGTGCAACATCAACCTTTTTGTTGTTATAGGTTTTCAAATCAAACAGTGACACTCATTACTTTGTTAATAATCGTAGGTTTTTGTAAAGCCACGTAACTCTGTGTGACTAACACAATAGGACGTATAATATTTGGGAAAGGAACAAAACTTACTGTTGATTCAGGTATAGTTCAATTCTTTCATTACAGCATTTTCAGTTTATTTTATGTACTTGTATAAAATGGCAGATATTTCTCATAGCACTTTAATTTCAACTATACTTTTGTTGTTGTTGTTGTTTCTATAATCATCTTTAAAACATTCTGCGTCCTCATTCCTGATAGTTTTTGTTGTGAAGTTTCTGGTTGTGTGAAATCTGGAGGATATGATAAAATTATCTTTGGAACAGGAACAAAATTGATAGTAAATTCACGTAAGTTTATTGCCTTTATTGAGTTTTGTTTGAAGAATCTGCCTTTGCTCTCATATTAGATTTGGACATTAGGGTTATGGAGATTAGTTTTAGACAGTATATTTAATCTTATAATTTTTTGAAATGATGTTTCCTGCTGTGTGAGTGTGGGACTAGACAAGATTATTTTTGGAAAAGGCACGCAATTACTAATTGAGCCAAGTAAGTGTACTGGATTACTTTTGTCTGATTTAAACCAAAAATACAACATTTTAAAAAATAAATAGCACAACATATTCTTAATATGTTGCTGTTCCGAATATAGAAATGAACATTTTTGCCATATTTTTACTTAAACATTATATAAACAGTATATATTTTGTATGTTAGCAAGCACATATTTAGCACTTATACATTTTTCTTTAATTTATTTAATATATATATAATTAGTTCTTGCATCCCCTGAGGATTAAACCCGTGGCTTTTAGTGCTATTTAGGCTATGTTTAGATGTTTTCTATAGATTTGATTAATTCTAAAGCACTCTGAGTAATCGCTGAGGCATTAGCTACTGTGTGACTTATTCAGGGGATAAAATAACATTTGCCTCTGGAACATCATTAACTGTTCATTCAAGTAAGTGTTTATATTTAAAGTAGAAAAGCTTTATTTATCACATTTGTTTGTCATTGATAAATGATTGCTAGTCTTTTTGCTGGAAAGCTTCTCAGGGTAAATTCGTCTCAAGTTAAACGATGTTGGTCCACATTCAAGGAGAAATTTATTTTCTGTAGACCAGCATATTGGTTTCTGGCATGCTTTGGTTATATAGCTTTATTATATGCTCCTCAAAATCGTCCCTTGTTTTCACGTAATTGTACCTGTTTCTCATTTTTAATTTAGCTGGAAAAACGTTCAATTTCATTGTCAATGTTACTTCAACAAACCTACATTCACTGTATATTTAATCTGCAAAATATCGTCAATCTAAGGCACAAAATGTGATTCTTAGTCTTGTGTTTCTAAGTCTAATTAGTTTTTGCTCTGTGGTCATATACTGTGTGGCTTCTGGAGTTAACATCAATAAAATATTCTTCGGGACAGGCACAAAACTGATCATTGGAACAAGTAAGAAAGAAAACAAGTGTTTTTACTATTATTAAAATGGAATATGAATGTTAATGATTGGTACTTCTAGGATCCCTATTCACTTATCAATGCACTGTTCCCTATAATAATTTAATAGAACTATAAGAAATATTACTTTTAGTATTAATGTTCATACTTTAAGCTAGCATGTGACAAAAACAGTTTGAAGACAGATGTTTTTGTGCAGATATATAATCCTGTGTGACTAACACTGGAGGCTTTAAAATTATATTTGGGACTGGAACAAGGCTCACAGTACAGTCAGGTATGGCATAATAATATATTATCTGTAAAATATCATGTTAGATTTGCTGATTTCAGAATTAGACTAAAACTGATGCTTTTAAAAAGATAATTATCAAAATATTACATTTTAAAATTCTATTAATCTAGTTGTTAATGCAAACAAATATACATTATTTTAAAAGCAAGCTGTTAATAAATTTAAATAAACTGTTAGCAGAGCTTTTGGTAGGGAGACAGAATGGCAAGATGAAAATGTTATGAAGCTCAGCACTGTGTGTCAACAAACTATGGAGGGAAATTTGTCCTTGGCGAAGGCACAAAACTAGTTGTTGATACAAGTAAGTGCCTGCTTTAAAAATGTTAATAAAATAGCAATTATAATATGGGATAAAAGTCATAATTTGTTAAATTGTAATTCATATTCAGCAGCAATATTTTTTAATATACATGCATTGTCCAAAATTTATTGTCTTTAGAATTCCAATGGCCTTAAGACGCATTACATAGAGAGTTAGAGGTATGAGGTTTAACAGTGTGTGGATGGTGGATTTGGAAAGCTAATCTTTGGGTCTGGCACAAAATTACATGTTTACTCTAGTAAGTATCCATTCCTGAAATATATATTTCACATTCTACACTGATGTTGCAGTGTTTAGACACTTCTTATACGGAATACAATGGTAACTTATGTTATCAGGTATAGTTCAGTTATGTAGATGAAACCTTTGTTAAGGAGCTATTGCGTGACAGGAATATACATATTTCTTATACATATGTCTTTTGGAAGTCCAGTGTGTTTGGATACTGATCTCTGGTTTTGGTGATTGAGAGCGCAATGGACGAGCTGTCAGAAAATGTTATGAAGTTTAGCACTGTGTGACTAATACCTATGGAGGGAAACTTATTTTTGGTCAAGGCACAAATCTAGTTGTTGACACAAGTAAGTGAATTTGTTTGTAAGTCTTGAAATATTGAGAAGTTTGTGATGGAAGTAGTTTAAAACAGTTTAAGTTGGATAAGAAGTAGAAAAGAGAATGTACGTGAAAGAACAGATATATTAGCAAATCACATGAAAAAAGAAGATATGGATGCTCATACAATGATTAATCCACATATTTTTGTTTGAAATATAATAGATGGTAGATTTTTGACTAAGTATCTTGGACCTTAAATGGTTTGGTAAGAGTCAAGCAGTCCACTCTATAGAGTTTTAGTTATCATCTTTAGCACTGTGTGGATGGTGGAAGTTCATATGGAAAGATAATCTTTGGGTCTGGAACAAAATTAGAAATTCACACAAGTGAGTATCCAGATCCATATTATCCGTCTATTTGTATTTGATGTATGCTGTTCCAAAATGTTGTCATCTTTTGAATCTACATTTCAATACTATTATTTTTGTTCTATTAAAAATCTTTAAAAATCAGAATAATATAAATAAAATAAACAGATTTGAAATCGTATCTAATGTTCCTAGTACAATATCAAATTTTTGGATACCTAATATCGCATAGAGTAATTGCTAAGAGGAAATGCATTGTGTGACTGGAGGTGGAAACCGTAAAATCATTTTTGGCTCTGGAGCCAGACTTACTGTTGAAACAAGTAAGTCGACACTATTTACTGTAATACATTTTTTATAATAAGAGTAAAAAGTTGAACAAATTCAGTAGTACTTATAAACAGTGTAAGTACGGAAAAGTACTTCTAGTTTTTCTTAAGTTTTTCCACAATATAGAAATCATTTTTATGAAAAATAAAAATGTTAGTGTAATTACAATGTAGAATGTAGAATTAAAATGTAGAATCCTCACATTATATTGGAATATAGATAGTGTTTTGTGGATGTAGAGTAATTGTAAGGGAGAACTGTAGTGTGTGAATGCTGGTGGAAACTACAAACTCTATTTCGGTTCTGGAACTAAACTTCATGTTGAAACAAGTAAGTGATAAATACAATAACAAACAGTGTAACTAACAAAATTCTCTCAGAGACCATTTTTACTTTAGGTTCTCAGTAGAATATTATCTACATGATATCTGAAGGTTAATAAGATTACCAAGAAGTTTTGTAGCATGTTTGCAGAATAAAAAAATTATTTTAAACATTTAAAACTTGCAGAAGATTGTTGTATTTTAGTTACACTTCTGGGAATTAAAAAAAAAAAAAAAACAACTAAAAAATCACTTTATTTTGATTGCAAAACGTAACACAAATCTGTTCCTCAGACAGTACATTGTAGAAATAACCAAAAGAGGTAATTTGTATGATTGCCAACACTGTGTGTCATATTCTAATAAGATAACCTTTGGTCAAGGAACAAAGGTTGTCGTAAATTCAAGTAAGTAGAAACGAAGTAATTTGTTTTTAACACTTTACAATAAGGTGTCATTTGTTAACATAAGTTAATGTATTAATTAACATAAAAAATAATGAACACAGCATTAATTACACTATTTTATAATCTTTGTTAATGTTGCATGTTAATAAAAATGCAGTTGTTCGTTCATGTTAAATTTTGATTTTAACAATGCATTAGTAAATGCTGAAACTAGCATTAACTACGATTAATAAATGCTGTAGAAGTGTTGCTTATTCTTTAGTTCATGTTAACTACTGTAGTTAACCAATGTTAACTAGTGAACCTTATCGTTAAGTGTTACCTATTTATTTATTATTTGACATTTAATGTCTGTTGTCATTTTCACATTTAAATCATTCAAAATAGTTTTTATGGAATACGGTACAGTTGTGGATAGATTCAGGTGCAGTAGATTTTGCTGTGCTGTGTATTAATGTGTGACTTATACAAGTGGAACAAACAAACTTTTCTTTGGGACAGGCACAAAGTTAATCATTGAAACAAGTAAGTTTGTTTTAATTGTTAAAGTAAAAACAAAACGAACAAACAAAACACTTGACCTGGGGGCTGTTCCATAAAACGAGATTAGAGTACAAGCCAGGTTTATTTTGGTCAGGCTTATTGTCAGTAGATTTGTTACAAAATAAGTTAGGCTAACTGAAATAAGCCTGGATTATTTGGTAAACCTGTTTTATGGAACAGGCCACTGATATGTAGGACCAAGTAAAGCATTTATACACGTTGCCTAAACTTTAGATTGTTTTAGTGCTGCCATGTAAAACTGTGTGACTGATTCTGGAGGATGGAAAGTCATATTTGGAAAAGGAACAAAACTTACCATTAACTCAGGTAGCGTTACATTTTCACAATAACAACAAAATTGTAGAAAGTTTGATATAATCCAGACATTTCAGCTTTTTGATTACATTTCTGATAACACACAATCACACCCACACACTCAAAAAAACAAACAACAACAAAAAAAAAAACATTAAAATAGCTTGTCAAATAAAATTTTAACATTGCTTTAAATTTAAAAAATTTATTTGTTCTCAGAACATCTTTATGCATTCTTATAGGCTTTACTAAATCAATCAGTGGCAGATGATTAATTTATTAATAATCGTAAGTTTTTGTAAAGCCGTGTAACTCTGTGTGACTAACAACGCAGGACGTATAATATTTGGGAAAGGAACAAAACTTACTGTTGATTCAGGTATAGTTCAGTTCTATCATTACAGCATTCTTATTTTATGTATTTATGTAAAATGGCAGAGATATTTCTCACAGTTTTTATTTCCACTTCAGTAGTTTTTCTGTATCATTTTTAGCATTCTATGTATTTGTATAAAATGTCCTTTGGAAATTTGCAAAATGGCAGTTCTATTTTGTATAATTCTTTTATTTCAACTATCCGTAAGTATTATTTTTCTGTAGTCATCTTTAAAAAAACATTCTGCATGCTCATTCCTGATAGTTTTTGATGTGAAGTTTCTGGTTGTGTGAAAACTGGAGGGTTTGACAAGATTATCTTTGGAACAGGAACCAAATTAATAGTAAATTCACGTAAGTTTACTACATACTAATGTTATTTTTTTTGTTTGAGAAATCTGCCTTTGCTCTCTTATTAGATTTGGCGATTCGGATTAGTTTTAGACAGTACAGTATATTCTCTGGAAAGCTTTCTCTTGAGATTTTTGAAATGATGTTTACTGCTGTGTGAATGTGGGATCGCAGAAAATCATTTTTGGAAAAGGCACACAGTTACTAATTGAGCCAAGTAAGTGCACAATTGTCTGATTTGTTACCAAAAAGTATTAATACATTTTAAAGTATTAATATAATAGCATGACATATTTTTTTACTGATGTCTAATGCAGAAATACACATCCATTAGTCCAACACAAATAGATGTTAAGATATTTGGCTATAGATTTGACTAACTGCTGAGGCATTAGCTACGGTGTGACTTACTCACAGGACAAAGTGATTTTTGCCTCTGGAACATCATTTACTGTTCTTTCAAGTAAGTAAGATATTAAACGTAAAAAGCTCTATAGTCGATTTTATCAGAATTCTAAGTGATTCCCACCCTGAAGTGAAAAAATGCTACTGAAGTACTTTATATGAGTGTAGTTATAAACAGTTAAACACAATAAAATGTGTAGCTGCTTTGCTCTGAAGATTTCAAATAAAAATGGTTTGTAAAATTGTGTGTTAGGGTATCAAAGGAAAAGGCCTTATTATATTGCCAGAACTGCGTAAGATATTGTCAGGATTTGCAATATTGTGTGACACTTGCTAACAAAATTATATTTGGTGAAGGCACAAAGCTGAATGTCAATTACAGTGAGTATTAAAATTATTACCGTTTTCTGCATTACACGCTATCATTGCAGACATTGACTAAAACTAAACTTATTCATTCATTTTGGAAAACTTGTTTTGTAAAGTCAAATAAGAAACTGATGCTATTTTAAAGAATGATAAAACAGTTACGGTAACTTTAAAACAAACAAAAAACCCTTTAAGACTCTAAAATATTATTGTTTTTTTCTTTTATTCTGTTTAAAATCAACACAAATCAAACATGTTAGTCTCAGTTCGTGGTAAACAGCCATGTTTTTGTTGTGATTGTTTCTGTTGTGTGGATGGTTCTGGAAGAAAAATTATTTTTGGTCAAGGAACAACCTTAACAGTTGAATCAAGTAAGAGACATTTATTACATTTATATTTCCTCTGAGAACAGTTTAACAAAAAGAGTTTAATGAGACTTTATCAACAAGTCCTGACATGTACATAGATGTAATTAAAGCAACACGATTTGACCTAAAATACTATCACAACTAAACAAATCTAAAAATCTCAAAGAAAAATTAAAATGAGCAATTAAACGATTTCAAAAAACTTCAGATTTTGTTGTGAAAATAAGTACAGCGGAGTCCTTGTTGAGTCTGAAGAAGAGTTTTTTGAAGAGATGTTTGTTACGGTGTGAATGATGCTGCACGAAAAATCATCTTTGGATCAGGAACAAGACTGTTCGTACAACCAAGTAGGACAACCTTTTGTTTTGTTTTATATATAAGTTTATAATAATCTTTACATTAGTTTTTACGTAGTAAAACAACGGATATGGCGACAGCTCAAAATGGTGAACATGAATTTGTTGAGGGTTTAAGCAGTGTGTGAAATCAAACGTTAAGATCATATTCGGAGCAGGGACAAAATTAACTGTTCAAACCAGTGAGTACAAACATCTTAATATTATATTATCTCTGCTTTTTATATTTATAAGATTCCTGAGGGTTCAATGAGCTTGTATTTTATATGTCTATTGTGTGAATATAGGGCTTACCTGGGTATTCGTAAATTAATATTGTTTTTAGGGTGTCTAAAAAAGGTTATTGCTTTGGTATTGGGAACAGTATGTTGTAAGACAAACTTATATTTGGTCAGGGAACACAGATAAATGTTCCATTAAGTACATTTTTGGGATATTGAATAATGACATTCTCAGTATTTATGAGGATGATATGTTGAAGTTGAAAACACTTCAAACACAATACAATTTACGGAAAATGAATATTGTTCACTTCAAAATAAACATCCAAACAGACATGCATACTTAGTAAACCAGATATTTAGAAATAAACACTCTTAAAATAAATCCTATTCCATAAAATGTAATTAACATAAGAAAATGTGTTATCCACATCTCCATCATACATATTTTAGCCCCAATTCCTGGTAAACTGCTCCCATTTTTGCTATGACTGATAGTGTTGTGTGGATGCTGCTGGAAGGACAAAGATCATTTTTGGTCAAGGAACAACTTTAATAGTTCAGTCAAGTAAGAGCATTTTTATATAAATGTTACAATAATGATATGCGATTGACCTAGCTTAATAAAAAGAATAGTGCCAGTGAACCATTGACATCGACACTGACAAATTGACATTGACACTATATAAAAATACACAATATAAAAAAATAGGAATAATTCTTTAAATGATCTTTATTTCTTGCTAGGCAATATGAAGTAATCAAGCCTTTTATCACATTTATATAATTGTACTGTACTCTGCTGTTCTTAATGAAAGGCCTCCTAAGAACATTTTGAAATGAATACTCTTAAAATAATTTTCAATTTCTAAATTAAATTTAAAATAAAAATGTTTTACAGGTTTTTTTCAGCACCTAAATCATATATATTTTAGCCCGAGTTCCTGGTAAACTGCTCGCATTTTTGTCATGACTGTTAGTGTTGTGTGGAAGCTACTGGAGGGAGAAAGATCATTTTTGGTCAAGGAACAACTTTAATAGTTCAGTCAAGTAAGATTAAATTTAAATGTATTTATTTTTAATAAATTCAAAATGATATGTGATTTAATACCATGGTTTAAACAAAATAAATATATATATTTTAACATTGACGTTAAAACAGTATAAACTTTTAAAAACAATATTTATTCATAAAATTATATTTATTTCGTAATAGGCCATTAAGACGTAATCAAGTCTTTTATCTACACATCCAGTAATTGTACTGGACATTTTGTCTGAGTGTTTGTTACTGTGTGAATTATGGGAACAACAAGATCACTTTTGGAAGTGGAACAACACTCACTGTCGAATCTCGTAAGACTAATTTTATTCATCAGTATATTGTAGATGTCAAAATGAAATTAGAATAATGTCTTAATTTACTGCTAAATATCAGCCTTAACTTAAGTCCAAGTAATGACATGAAAAGTCGATAGAATAAAAAGCTGCCTGTATTAAGTTAACTTTGCAAATAATGTTAAATAGTGTGTTTTTTGCTTAACCAGCAGTTGAAAATAGTTTTAAATAGTCTTTAATTAACCTGTGTTGGTATGGCACTGATAAACACTGATACATTCCTGTTTACAATTTGACCTCCAAGACTTATCTAAGACTTTTAAAATAACAGCAACCGTCATAGATAATAAAAAAATGTGCAAGTGATCAGAGTTGTCTGCTATATATATAAACAGATAATAAAAAAACCCATATATATATATATATAAATAAAGTTTTGAGAATGAAAGTGTTTTTGCTGTGAGGTCAGGTACTGTGTGAATGATGGGACTTGGAAGATTCATTTTGGAAAAGGGACAACTTTGTATGTGAAGTCAAGTAAGAAATGTATTGCTATTTTTAAGTAGAGAAAAATACAGTAAAATAGTTTACAATAACTTTAAAAACATAACAAAACCTTTAAGACTTAACTATAATAGGCAAAATGTTTGAAAGTAATCCCAAATCAATTAAACCCCTAAAATATTATTGCTTTTTTCCTGTTTATAATCAACACAAATCAAACATGTTAGTCTCAGTTCGTGGTAAACAGCCATGTTTTTGTTGTGATTGTTTCTGTTGTGTGGATGCTTCTCGGACAAAGATCATTTTTGGTCAAGGAACAACCTTAACAGTTGAATCCAGTAAGAGACGTTTACTTTCTGCATTTATTACCACATTTATATTTCCTTGGAGATATTTCCTTGGATTTATATTTCCTATTATATTATATTATATTATATTATAGATGTAATTAAAGCAACACGATTTGACCTAAAATACTATCACAACTAAACAAATCTAAAAATCTCAACAAAAAAAAAAGAGCAATTAAACAAACAAAAACAAAAAAAAAAAAAACATTAACAGTTGAATCAAGTAAAAGAAGTTTACTTTCTGTTTTTATTAACACATTCTATTAAAAAAAAACTTTAAGATTTTATTAACAAGTCTTCACATGTACAGATGGTAACATTTCAGCAACACAATTCGAACTCTAAGAATATCTTAAATTGAAGGCATTTATATTAACATCAAGATAGATAGATTATTTAATTATATATAAAAATGGGTAATTGTCCAAAGCTTAAACTTTTGTTGCAAAGTCCTTGTTGAGTCTGAAGAAGAGTTTTTTGAAGTGATGTTTGTTACTGTGTGAATGATGGAACTCGAAAAATCATCTTTGGATCAGGAACAAGACTGTTCGTCGAACCAAGTAGGACAACCTTTTGTTTTGTTTTATGTACATTTATAGTAATATTGACATATTACGCAGCAATTTATAATTTCTATACTTCAGTAATAAAAAAGGCCATGCCAGAAGTTCAAAATGGTGAAGATAAATTTGTTGAGGGTTTAAGCAGTGTGTGATATCAAACATTAAAATCATATTCGGAGCAGGGACAAAATTAATTGTTCATACCAGTGAGTACAAACATCTTGATATTTATATGATTCCTGTTATCTAGTCTTATCTAACGTAACAGCAATGATTGTACATAGAAATATAGATATTAATGAGACTTCAATGAGCTTGTTTTTGTGAGAGGTTTTTCTATTGTGTGAATATGGGTGTTACTAGGATATTGTTTGGAGAAGGGACAATGCTACACGTACAAACAAGTAAGATTCAGATTAATATTGTTTTTAGGTAGTGTAAGAAAGTTTGTTATTTTGGTATTTGATACAGCATGATTTATAGGAAATATACTGGTAAATAATGTGATAAATCATATTTGGTCAGGGAACATAGACAGATGTCCATTTATTTTATATTGCTTAGTGGCATTCTCAGTATTCCTGAGTATATATTGTATTTGAAAATGCTTAAAATACATTAATGTTTAATTTACATAAAAATGGTTTGCTCACATTTAAAATCATATCAGTAATGCACAACTGCTTACTTAATAAATAAGAAAATGATTGCTAAAATATTGAAATAAATACTACATTAAAATTTTAATTACATTTTTATTAGCCCCAAACCCATTTTTGTCATGACTGTTAGTGTTGTGTGGATGCTGGTGGAGGGAGAAAGATCATTTTTGGTCAAGGAACAACTTAAATAGTTCAATCAAGTAAGAAACTTTAAATTGCTTTTTTCATCAATTCAGTAATAATGAGATGCGATTAATACCACCGTTAAATAAAAATAAATTTACATTAAAAAAATTTGAAAACACTGATATTGTAACAGTATACATTTAAAAAAAAAAAAACAATTTATTCCTAAAACAATATTTATTTCTCAATAGGCCATAAAGATAATCAAGTCTTTTATCATATGCACATCTAGTAATTGTACTGTACTCTACTATACTTAATCAGAGGTCTGCCAAGAACATTTTGTCTGAGAGTTTGTTACTGTGTGAATTATCAGAACAACAAGATCATTTTTGGAAGTGGAACAACACTCACTGTTGAATCTCGTAAGACAAATTTTATTCATCAACATATCATAAATGTGCAAAACAGACCCAAAAATCTTAAATATCTGGCTTACCTTAATTCAAAATAATTAATTAGGAAATAAAAGTTAGAATAAACAACCTACCTGCGTTAAGTGTAATATGTAATGAGCAAGTCATGTTAGTTTTGCAAATAATATGAAGTATTATATTGTCTAGTTAACTCAGTTTAAACTAGGCCTTTTAGAAACATGTTAACACTGATAAAGTTTAAACACAGTATTTCATAATATTTTTTGCATTTAAAGCAATTGAGCATGTAAATGTAGTTTTCACTGAGAAGCTGCTTGTATTTGATGTAATGAGCCAAACCTAAACAAAAGTAGTTTTTGTGTGGACTCTTTATATTGTGTGACTTTTGGTGCAAACAAAATCATCTTTGGAGAAGGGATGATGTTACACGTTGAAACGAGTAAGAGACTGGTCATCATTTCTTACTTTATACTTCTTCTTTGTATCCAGAGGGTAACTTTTGTAAATTAATTAATAAGATATCAGGCAGGAATAAGTAGAAATATTGAACGCCTAGGCATTGCAGTTGAATCCAGACGTTGTTGCTCTGGTTTACAACATAGTGTGAATTATGGCAACAAGATCATATTTGGTCAGGGAACACTGCTTGATGTTTACTCCAGTAAGTACATCATTTTTTAAACCATAAGATATTAAAATGTAAATAAACAAATGTATAATTGTAAAATATTTTTGTAATATCGTGGAAGCTTAAAACCAAGAAAATCCGAATGGCATTTCTAACAGAGTGATCAATATAGCGTCTTTACTAAATATATGAATAACTAGAATTACAGCTGGTGATGTCTGATTTCAATTGTCACATTTTTATGCCAAAATCAAAGTAATTTAAAAAAATGAAATAAAATTAAATCTGACAAACCATAACAGCGCAGAATATTTTACAAATGTCATATGAATTTTCAGTTCATGAGTAAGTTTTTGCTGAGGCTTTTGTTAATGTGTGACTTACGACACAATTATTTTTGGAGCTGGAACAAGACTAACTGTGGAATCTAGTAAGGCCAAAACATTTATTTCTATGAAATTATCTTATCAATACAATAATTCAGGATTGATTTTTACAGTAATTTATACAACGTTAATACTCTTATCAGTATAAAATGTTTTCTTTGTATTTAACTTAAAAGCTGTAATGTATAAACGGTTTAAAAATAAAACTTGAAAATCGTTTTATACGTATTTTCTTAAACAAAAAAAAAAAGCAACAGAATGAATGAAAACAAACAGAATGGCAAACATTCATGGCTGTCATGTATGACATAATTATTACATACACTTATTTTTGTAATTTAACATTTAAATGAATAAGTTTTAGTCATGTTTATTAAGAAACACTAGTATAATCTGTAGGTTTGATTAAGAATTATCACAGTTGTAATACAGAAGCTTTTTGAGTCATGTAACAAGTTTTTGTAGTTAAGAAGATAACTGTGTGACAACTGGAGTAAAGATAATATTTGGAAGTGGTACTCAACTTGTTGTAGAGTCAAGTAAGTGAATTTATTTCATCCAATGTGTTCCACCTTTTTAACCTAAGTAAATTTATTTCTCTAATTTCAGTTTCAAAGTAAACAATCAATGTATTTGGTTAATTTATATTTTGAGATGACCCAAAATGACGTTCGGATAAAGTCTTTATCAGTAAGTCACATGTACATAAATGGTAACACTTATAGCAATACAATTTGACCTTCAAGATTTCACAACTAAACAAACCTAAGGCTTTAACAACATCAATCGACATTGTTAGATAATTTAAAAACGAAAAAATCTAAATGTACAATTGATCAACACTTTAAATTTTGAAGTACAGCATAGTCCTTGCTGCGTCTGAGTTTTTTGAAGAGATGTTTGTTACTGTGTGAATCAGGCCACACAAAAAATCATCTTTGGATCAGGGACGAGATTGTTCGTACATCCAAGTAGGACAACCTTTGGTTCTGTTTTATATACATTTATAGTAATCTTTACATATAACAGCAATTTATAATTGATATACTTAAGTAATAAAACATGTCAATTTTTTGGGATGTTGATTAATTGTATTCTCAGTAATTATACAAATGATATGTTGCAGTTGAAAACACTTCCGATATGTTCATCTTTAATTCATTCAAATTAAAATTTTAGTCAGATTTAAAATCATTCGAGCAGTACATTACCATGCAGAATAAACATCCAAGCACACACGTTTTCGAATGCTTATTCAATAGTGAACAAAATGATATAGAACTCTTAAAATAAATTTTAATCCTTAAAAAAATATTTAAAATAAAAATGTTTTACAGTTTGTTACCACAGCCTAAATCATCATACATCTTTTAGCCCCATTTTTTGTTATGACCGTTTATGTTGTGTGAATGCTGCTGGAGGGACAAAGATCATTTTTGGTCAAGGAACAACTTTGTTAGTTCAGTCAAGTAAGAATCTTTACATTAATTTTTTTAAACATAAATTCAAAGTGATATGTGATTAATACCATGGTTTAATCAGAAAATAAATATAAATTATTTTTTTTATATATTGATGTTGAAACAGTATGACCTTTTAAAAAACATTGTTTATTCTTAAATTATATTTATTTCTCAATAGACCATCAATATAATCAAGTCTTTTATCGCATCATATACACATACAGTAATTGTACTGTACTTAATCAAAGTGAAACAACACTCACTGTTGAATCTCAACATTGATATTCGTTGATATTCATCAACATAACATAAATGTGCAAAACAGACCCAAGAATCTTAAATATCTGGCTTACCTTAAGTCAAAATAATTAATTAGGAAATAAAACCTGTATTACCTGTATTAAATGAAACATGTAATCTTCAGGTCATATTAGTTTCGCAATTTGTAGTAAATGTTATATTTTCCAGTTAACGTACAGTTGAAAGTAGTAGTTCTTTTACTAACATGATAACATGTAAACTCTGATCTATTAAATATTTAATGATATTGTTTTTAAAGCAAAAGCAATTGAAGGAGCCGTTTGAGTAATGAGCCAAACATTAACAAAGGTAGTTTTTGTGTGGACTCTTCATATTGTGTGACTATTGGTGTGAACAAAATCATCTTTGGAGAAGGGACGATGTTACATGTTGAAACAAGTAAGAGACTGGTCATCATTTCTTACTTTATACTTCTCTTTGTATCCAGAGGGAAACATTTCTAACTGAGTGAACTAACTTTATAAATGTCTGTACTAAAAATATGAATGACATCCATTACTGTTGGAGACGTCTGATTTAAATTCGAAGTCACATTCACATAAATAAATAATTAAATGTTAGTGAATCTAGCTAGTTTTAAAAAGTAAACAAAACAAATCAATTTTCAAAATTTCAGATGTTTATCAGTAAGATAATCAAGACTGACCATATAATGTCTCTTTCAAAGTGCTTAGAGAGTTTTTGCTGAAGCTTTTGTTAGTGTGTGAACTATAACAAGATCATTTTTGGAGCTGGAACAAGACTAATTGTGGAATCTCGTAAGACCAAAACATTTCTTTCTATAAATTCATCTTATTAATATAGTAATTTATGCTGTATTCATTTTTACAATAATTGACTAAACCAAATGTATTTTAGATTTTAAGACAATCCAAAATGTATATGTTTATAGTTCAGTATTATTTAAGATACTAATTAACAATGTAATTTAATTGTAAAAGTAGATCTAAATTGTCACATATCATCAAAACTTATGCATAAGTACATTAGCATTAGGCACTGTATACTTGATATTAGCTTCTAAAAACTGTTTTCAAAAACATGCACCATGTGCTTCAGTAGCTTGGGATGAATAGGTTATTGCCTAAGGTTTTAGCAATGTGTGGAAACTGCAGCGAGAAAGATCATTTTTGGACAAGGAACTAAACTCACTGTTATAGCCAGTAAGTATTCATATATTATAGTCATAATTATATCCCCTTTAATTTCCCTTTTTCAGTTTAATTATAACCTTAGGTTTCATTAATTGCGTGTACATATTGGTCAGACAAGAACAAAATCATATTATTACTGTAAGAGGAAAAACTGAGATATAACTACCGTGCAGTTATTTGCTATTAGCTGTAGAAGTTTTTGATATGCAGTTACTCTCTGTGTGAATAATAATTACAAGTTGATCTTTGGAAGAGGAA
Organism: Enteromius afrohamiltoni; assembly: GCA_034779775.1. Taxonomy (NCBI): domain Eukaryota; kingdom Metazoa; phylum Chordata; class Actinopteri; order Cypriniformes; family Cyprinidae; genus Enteromius; species Enteromius afrohamiltoni. Next base: position 13,825,818 of record JAUYWG010000032.1, read on the forward strand.
CACAAGTGCATGTTGAAACAAGTGAGTAGTACAGCCTTACTGTTACATAAATTTGGCTTAAATCTTTTATTTGCCTTATCATTTGGACAACAATTTATTCAGCTGATAACTGTATGCAACATTCTCTACTGTTAAAACGTTTTGAAACATGTTAATAGCAACAACATTATGCAAGCTATGTCCAACACGTCAATCTGGGCGAAATCTCTTTATTTATGATTATTTATGAAAGATTTATGTTTTTTTTAAAGATTTTATTTATTTCACTTATATTTTAACTGCTTCCTTTTTTAGTTAAAAATAATGTCCATTTGTTTTAGAAAACTCAATGCAATTTATTGTTTATTTCATGACAAAGTGGCAAATTATGTAGAAGGACAAGAAACCAGTTCGATAACAGTCATTGTTAAATTGAAATTCGACACACTTTACCCCGTTAAGTGTTTAAGCCTGTAAACACTTAACTTAACACTATAATATATCCACAAATATATATATAAAACAAAAATAAGTTTGGAAATTTAAATGTTTTTGAGATGATTGGGATGCCCTTTTTGTTGAGAGCTTAAGCAATGTGTGTATGACGGGACAAACAAAATCATTTTTGGAAGAGGAACTTTACTCTCAGTGGAATCCAGTAAGCATAATTTTACCCATTTAAACTAACAGCTAACTTTAATTTATTTAAATTTAATTTCTACTGCATATTTCTGTAAATCATTTAATTTATGTCCAGTTATTAAACATTAAGTATTATACAAATAATACATACAGCACAAATAAAGCAGAGCATGTTTAATATTTTTTTAAGTGCATCCATATCAAATATTATGATGCATGTTTGCATAATCCATAAAAAGAACTTTGGTAGTGTAAGAGTGTTCATTATATTGGTATGATACATTATTGATAGAGTGTATGTCAGTGTGTGACATCAACTGGAATAGAAAAAGTTATATTTGGAGCCGGGACACAGTTGAAAGTTCAGATTAGTGAGTTGTATTTTTTTCTAAATATTAAGTATTTTCTGTATTTGTTGTTTTGACATCGATGGCTTATTAGCACAGTCATAGCTCATTGAGTTTTTGTGCTGTGGTTAAGTGCTGTGTGTACACTGGCAATAAGATAATATTTGGAAATGGGATCCAATTAACTGTCACTGCACGTAAGTCATATTTTTTTTGTCTACAGATATCCAACTTTAAATTTGTAGTTTCTGCGAGTCCATTAAAGAAACAAAACTGCCAAAAAGCCAAAACTGAATCTAAAAGACAATACATCCAGAAACGGAAAACAAATCCACTTTATTCCTAAACATTTTCACCTATTCATAAATAAAATAAACCTTTCTCAGTGCAAACAAGTTATTTATTCAAGAAACGAGAAATATAGAGCCTACTTAATAACTCTACTAGCAAATTCAGTGTAAACCTTAATGTAATGAAAATGTAGTTATGCTAACTATAGTGATTAACTTATTGTGCATGAGTTAATGTTGTGATTACATACACAGTGTGAATGATGGGTTTGGAAAGATTACATTTGGCTCTGGGACAAAATTATTTGTTCAATCAAGTAAGTTATCTTATTATTTATACAGAAAAAAAACATATGATAATATATCACTATACTATTAAAATGTTGAACTACTAGAAAATGTAAAAAAAAAAAAAAAATCTTATTTATTTTTTCTACTATATATTTCTGTTATTTTCATTAAAAAAACATTTAGTGTTTGTTCCATTTTTTTAATTGAATGAAAAAATGACAGTTAGCATAAGCTATTTGTAATGGGATCAGATGTTGTGTGACTGATGGAGTTCGAATAATATTTGGCAAAGGAACAGAACTCAAAATACAACAGAGTAAGTTTGAATTTTTCTAGCTTTAAGTTACAGTTTTTAAGCAAATGGCGTCCATTCACATTCTGCTATCAATCAAGTGTATTTTAAATATACATTTCTTTAATGGATCATTTTTTAGGAACTAACTTGATTCTTTCTATTAATGTAAATTATGATTAATGTAAAAATCAAAGCATAAAGAAACTAAAATCGGAAGAAAATGATAGATACAGTTTTTGTGCACAGTACTTTCATTGTGTGACATCAGGCTGGAAAGTCATTTTTGGTTCAGGAATTGAACTGAGAGTTGAACAAAGTGAGTATTAAAGCATTGATAAATGTATTATTTGTTTTTTAACTCGCTGTAGATTAGATGAACATTTTTTGACGTTCATTTTAAACTAGTTCGTTAGTACTTATGTCAAATATTGCAGCATTTAGAAATTAATTTATAGGACTTTATATAGTAGATACTGACTTTATTTGAAATGTAGGCATTGTCAAATCAGATTTGAGGTTTTGTGATTTACTTTTATATTAATGCAAAATTTTGTGAGAAAATGCAACCAAAACATGCAAGAGTTTTTAGTGAATGTTTAAAGGCTGTGTGAATACTGGGTATAAGATTTTCTTTGGCAGTGGAACCAATCTTGTCATACAATCAAGTAAGTCAATTTTATTAAAAAACAAACAAAAAAAACATTTCATAATGAATTTGTTCCTTCCCCTAATACAATATGGTTCTGCATTACTGCAAAAAAAGAAAAAAAGCACAGTCTGTTTACAGTGAAGATATAAATAATAATAATGATATGCAGGGTTTTTTAAAATTAGTTTATTTTATAATACACTGTGTAATACATAATATGACTAATAGCCAGTTTGAAATACAAGTTTTTGTTGCAAGCTCAGTGGCTGTGTGAATAACGCCAATAAGATTTTCTTCAGTAAAGGGACAATACTCAAGTAAGAATCAAGTAAGTCTGAACATTTGTAAACTTAAATACTATTGGGTAGCTTGTTAATGACAAAATTGTTCTGTCATCCTTTAGAAAAACAAGTAGTAATAGCTAATCTTTCATGTATTATTATTGCTAGTTAAATTATTTGTTTACACCACCACTTTTAGTAACTTTATTCAAATATCTATATTTTTGGTTTGACAAATGTGAAACTTAAAAGTCTATTGTAATTTATTCTGCCCCCATAATGTTTCCGCATTTACTGTGCATTTTAAAAAGACAGTATTACATATAACAAATGTTGATAAAATGTAACTTAGCAGGAGCATATACAAGTTACTGCAGTACATTAATACACTGTGTGAATCAAGGATATGGCAAGATGACGTTTGGTTCTGGAACAAAATTAACTGTTAATTCAAGTGAGTTTATTTCATCACCATTCTTTCAATTTACATTTTAATACTGATACTGAAGAAAATATTTAACTCTACTTAATATTAATTATATTACTTAAAAACAACAACAAACCCCCAAATGTGATTACATCTAACAATGGTTTTTACAGTTCATGCATTTATTTGATTTATTTAATAAAATAAAAAAAATAACTTGAAGCTCACAGCACCAAACAAGGCTAGATGGTTTTTGCTGTGGACTCAGTTCATGTGTGAATACAGCTCAAAAGATAATATTTGGGATGGGGACAAAACTCATTGTAGAAACAAGTAAGTTTGCATTTCTAAATCAATTAAAAACTTGAATTACAAAATATCTTATTGAATTTATAAAACATTTCATATCCTTCTAAAAGCAAACCATAACCATATTATCAAAATATAATTAAACCTCTTCTCTCTGTCCATCAAAAACCATACAAATGCTTAATTTTTCATATAAAGTATGTCACAATTAGATGTCAATTATACAATGAGGTTTTAGTGATGGAGTCAGCTCTTGTGTGACTCCTGGCAACAAGATTATATTTGGAAGTGGAACAAGACTAACAATACAAACAAGTAAGCGTATATTATCAGTTTGACTACCAGTGTTAATTTTACATTTATATATATATATATACAGTATGTCAAATGTAATATTAAATATTTAATCACATATCGTGACTAAATTAGCTTTGTTTGTCCAATAGCAGTACAGCTTTCTTTAATCCTCATCTAAACTTTATCTTGGCATTACAAAGACACTTTCATCAGCCCTTTACCAATATTTTCCTTGTAATTACACGTGTATATCACTTTGTAGAAGGTGAAGTTTTAGTGTAGACAAAGTTTACAGTGTGACATCTTCACAGTGGAAAGTAATATTTGGAGAAGGAACTAAATTGACAGTTAAAACAAGTGAGTATAAAATTAGTACTGATCATAATCTAGCTTTATATGAATGCTTATATTGAAATGCTTATATTGTTAGTCTAAATTTGACTTGCTGTAGTGTACTCTGTAGATGTAACTCTATACAGTATGTCAAATAGCTGGAAGCCATTAGTTTTTGGCACATGCTCCAAGAGTGTGTGAATATTAATAAGATTATCTTCGCCAAAGGAACCAAACTTGTTGTTCAAACAAGTAAGTGATACATTTCTGACAAAGTCAACATAAACAAATAATAATTTCGTAAAGTTCTGATCATATTAATGTCCAAAAATAGATTAATGCTTTTTTTGTGATATTTAAATGTTTTCACATTCAGTGTTTCATCTAAAATATAACTTGGAAAGAATGGTTGTGATAATATACGTGTATGTGATGTCGCTACCAAAACCAGGAATTATAACAAAACACTCAAAACAAATCAAACAATCGTACATAATACATATATATAAATATTAATTACCCCCAAAATGATGAGGCCTTACAGGTCAAACATGTACTGAAGGTAAATGTACCACACTATACTGATGTGTGAATAGAGCGGACAAGATTGTATTTGGAAAAGGCACCAGTCTCACTGTTACTTCAAGTAAGAGATTTTATTTCACCAAAGAAAAGATTTTTAGTATAATAACAAGTATGATTGCTAACAAATATATTTTAAACTGAAAAAAAAGATGAAGAAAAACATTCTAGTGCAGTTTAGTGGTGATTTTCACTGGTATAGTAAAAACTATAAAGTTGATAGGCACAGTAAAAAATAAATAAATATATAACATTATACTATCATAATAGGGTATAAAGTGTTTTGTAAATAGTTTAAGATATATACAATCTGTTGAGTGTTTCCAGACTGCTGCTAGTTTTCGGTGTTTGGTAAATGGCTGTGTGAATGATGGATTTAAGATTTTCTTTGGTAAAGGGACCAAAGTCATAGTACAGTCAAGTAAGTTAAGATTTTTCCAATCGTGGGGTTAATTAATTGTATGCAGTTTGGAGGAATGAATAATGATAGAGAAGTTTATCACAATAAACGTAATGTATTGAGTAGTATTCATTATATGTATTGTTGAATGAAATAATTGGACCATGGATGTTACCCGTTTCAAAAATATTAAATAGTCCAAATTGGATCAAATAGTCACTATTTAGCAGAAAACTCTGTTAAAAGTAAAATAACAGTACAAAACAATGCAATTGTACATTGCAATAAAATGCAATGTAATTAAATCTAACATACTTATTAACATACTCATTTATGTCATAAAATAACTACAAACAAGGCTAGAGGGTTTATGTTATGGACTCAGCACATGTGTGACTAACACTGAAAAGATAATCTTTGGGAAGGGGACAAAACTCACAGTAGAAACAAGTAAGTTTGCATTTCTACATCAGTCAGCACTTCATTAGTAAGTTTATTGTAATTAAATTGATATTTGAAAGTGTGTTTAGAAAAGGAACTACATTTACAAATTAAACAAATTAGTATGAACTTGGTTAGATAAAACAACAACACAAACAACAAAAGCTGCCAAAGTACAGATTTATTTTACTTATTTTGTAAAATATTTAAGCAAACAAAACTAAAAACTCACCACACTAGAAACAAGGCTAGAGGGTTTATGTTATGGATCCAACATATGTGTGACTAATGCTTTAAAGATATTTTTTGGGACGGGGACAAAACTCACGGTAGAGACAAGTAAGTTTACGTTTCTAAATCAATCAGCACTTTATCAGTATGTTTATTATAATTTAATGTATATACTGTATGAAACTGTGTTTATAATAGAACTAAACTAACATTTGAAACTAGTCAGTTTGAACTTGGTTAGACAAAACAACCACAAAAGCAACAGAAGATTGTTAAAGTACTTATATTTATGAAAAAAATTCAGAAAATGTAAACAAACAAACCAAAAAACTCGCCACTCTACAAACAAGGCTAGATGGTTTTTGTTATGGATCCAACATATGTGTGACTAATGATCGAAAGATAATCTTTGGGACGGGGACAAAACTCACTGTAGAGACAAGTAAGTTTACGTTTCTAAATCAATCAGCACTTTATCAGTATGACCATTAAATGCATGTATAAAAAAGTGTGTTTAGAAAAGAAAACTAAATTGACATTTAAAACAAATCAGTTTGAAATTGGTTCGAGACAACAATAACAAAATATTCTTAAATTACTTGCATTTATTTCATAAAAATATTTAAAAACAACAAAAACAAACTAACTAAAAACACACCACACTACAAACAAGGCTAGATGGTTTTTGCTGTGGATCAAATATATGTGTGACTGGTGCTCAAAAGATAATCTTTGGGACGGGGACAAAACTCACGGTAGAAACAAGTAAGTTTACACTTTCAAATGACAAAAATGCGTGAAATGAGTGAAAAGAATACGTTAAAAAAAACGGACAAATGCAAAAGTGTTTGATGGTTATACTCTATAATGCTTTGTAATAAGGCTATATTGTTTCGCATTGCAATTTAATCACAGGGAAGTTTTATTAAATCTTATTTAAATTGTAAACATTTTGACATCCTTCTAAAAGCAAACTGTTTCAGTAACTGATATGTAATTAGCACCTCATAATTATTCATTTACTTCAGTGAAACCTTAAGTGTGTGTGAATTGTTGAACTTTTTAAAGTTGATTTGCTATAGTACATCAATTTGAACCTCACACTCAAAACACAATTATTGCAACCAAATTGATTTATTACAACAGCATCAATTTTTTTCATTGTAAGTTAATGCATACTGTGTTTAGAGAAGTAACTAAATTGACATTTAAAACAGTTCAGATTGAAATTAGACAAACAAAACAGCAACAAAAGGTTGTTAAAGTACTTGCATGTATTTATTCAGTAAAATATTCAAAAACCAACAAACACAAACAAACTTAAACCTCACCAAACTACAAACAGGGCTAGATGGTTTTTGTTATGGATCCAACATATGTGTGTCTAATAATCAAAAGATAATCTTTGGGACGGGGACAAAACTCTTGGCAGAGACAAGTAAGTTTGCATTTCTAAATCTATTAAAAGCTTTAAAGTACAAAAGATAAATTGTTTGATGTTATATTCAATAATGTTTTGTAATAGTTTCACATTGCGTTTTAAACATGGGACATTGTGATTAAATCATATTTAAACAGTAAACAATTTGACATCCCTCTAAAAACAACGTCTGTTACTGAAATATAATTAAACACTCAACAATGGTTTCTTTGTTCTAAATGGACACATACTAGTGAAAGCTTAAGTGTGTATAGGACTTGTAGAGTAAGAACTGTGAAGTTTTTAGTTTATGGTAGATGGCTGTGAATGTTGGCAACCAAATGTTCTTTGGAAAAGGGACCAATCTTGTCGTACAAACAAGTGAGTTTGATAGTCTTATTGTGTTGTTTTTTTCTGGACACTAGTATGCGTAGCTTTAAAATATAATCTAGTGCTAAACTGACTACAAAATCAAACAAATGCGAAAATATTTCTTTCTAACATATAGCACCCTAACATACAATGCGATGAATAAAACAAGTTTTAGCACTTTGTTTTAAATTTTATGTACTGTATTTCACAATTAGATCAGGTTAATTAGACAATGAGGTTTTTGTGATGAAGTCAGCACTTGTGTGAATGCTGTCAACAAGATTATATTTGGGAGTGGGACAAGACTAACAATACAAACAAGTAAGCTTATCAAATGTCATTACTAAAGTTATATTGAAATGCATTACAAAATATTAAATCTTACATTGAATTTAAAGATATAGTAACTAAAGTAACTTGACACAAAAATTTGATCTAATTCTCATCAAAGCATAATCTTGGCATAACCCTGACACTTTCATAAGCACTTACAATATTTTCATTATAATTAAGGGGAAATTTAACCAACACTTGAAACAAGTCAGTTTGAAAATTGTACTAATTATAGTCTAGCTTAATAAATGCTTATATTGAAAGTAATATCATTGGTAAATTAACTGTCTAAATTTGACTTGCTGTAGTGTACTCTGTAGATGTAGCTCTATACAGTATGTCAAATAGCTGGAAGCCATTAGTTTTTAGCACATGCTCCAAGAGTGTGTGAATATGAATAAGATTATCTTCACCAAAGGAACCAAACTTGTTGTTCAAACTAGTAAGTGATACATTTCTGACAAAGTCAACATAAACAAATACAAACCTCCTAAATGTCTGATCATACTGATATTATAAAATATTTTTTTAAAAAGTTGAATTGAATCGTTGACTACACTCATAAAGCATAAAGTGTGATATTGTCCAGGATTAGGGATTCTTTCAAGTTTTGTTTCACAAAAACACATTTGCTAATAATTCATTTGTATCTATAGTTATTGCTTTTAATGATCTTAATCACTTATGTTATTCTTTTCTATCTTACTAAATGTTCCAGACTAATTAAAAACGTATAATATAAAATGAAATGATGGGACCTTACAGGTCAAACATGTACTGAGGGTAAATGTACCACACTATACTGATGTGTGAATAGAGCGGACAACAAGATCATATTTGGAACTGGCACTAGTCTCATTGTTTCTTCAAGTAAGAAATTTAGTTTCATTTAAAAAAAAATGTATACATATTTGTGTATACTAAAAAAGAATGGTTTGTCATATACAAACACAAGACAATCCATTATCAATATTTATTTTTAAAGTATTTAATATTTTGACAGTTTAGTGGTGATGTTCACTTAAGTATACATATTTGAAAGGTATACTATAAATTGTACAAAGATAAATACCCTACCAGCCATAGTGTTAATGTTAATTGTTGACTGCTACTAGTTTTCGGTGTTTGGTAAATGGCTGTGTGAATGCTGGATATAAGTTTTTCTTTGGGAAAGGGACCAAAGTCATAGTGCAGTCAAGTAAGTTAAGATTTTACAAATCTTACAGATGATTAATTTTATGCAGTTTAATGGAAAATATAATGCTATTGAAGTTCAAAACCATATTAATTTCATTTCATTCATTTTCTCCAAATATTAAATAGTACCAAATAGTCACTGTTTTAGAAGTGAAATATTATTGAAAAACAAATTGCCAGTGTACTTGCATTTATTTCATAAAATAAAAAAATTACTTCAAACTCACCACACTACAAACAAGGCTAGAGGGTTTATGTTATGGACTCAGCACATGTGTGACTAATAATGACAAGATAATCTTTGGGACGGGGACAAAACTCAGTGTAGAAACAAGTAAGTTTGCATTTCTAAATCAATCAGCACTTTATCTGTATGTTTATTATAATTTAATGCATGTATGAAAGTGTGTTTCAAATCAAGTCCGCTTTATTTTGTCAATTCTGCCACATGCACAGGACATTTAAATACAAGAGAGTGATTAGCAAGTAAAAAACAGTGAGAGTGAAATGCAAGTAAAAAGATTAAAAAGTAAAAGTAAAAATTTAAATAAATACAATTTTATACAAATACAAAATAACAAGAAAGCAATACAATATATAATATACAATATTAGAAAGTTTAGAAAAGGACCTAAATTGACATGTAATAATAAGTCAGTTTAAAATTAGTTAAACAAAAATCTAATAAATGCAGGTATCTTTAGCTTCTTTTGTTGTTATTTCATAAATTATAAACAAACTAAAAACTCATCACACTATAAGGCTACAATAGATAGTTTTTGTTATGGATCCAATATATGTGTGACTGATGCTCGAAAGATAATCTTTGGGAAGGGGACAAAACTCACTGTAGAGACAAGTAAGTTTGCATTTCTACATCAGTCAGCACTTTATTCGTAAGTTCATTATAATTACGTTGATATTTGAAGATGTGTTTAGAAAAGAAGCTAAATTTACAAATGAAATTAATTAGTATGAACTTGGTTAAAAACAACAACAAAAGCTGCTAAAATACAGATTTATTCAACTTATTTGTAAAATATTTAAACAAAACTAAAAACTCACCACACTACAAACAAGGCTAGAGGGTTTATGTTATGGACTCAGCACATGTGTGACTAATATTGACAAGATAATCTTTGGGACGGGGACAAAACTCACTGTAGAGACAAGTAAGTTTACATTTCTAAATCAATCAGCACTTTATCATATAATATATGAAAGCGTATTTAGAAAAGAAACTAAATTGACATGTAAAGTTTAAGATTAGTTAAACAAAACAACAGCAAAAGATACTTGCATTTATTGATTTATTTCATAAACTATAAACCAACTAAAAACTTACCACATTAAAAACAAGGCTAGATGGTTTTTGTTATGGATCCAACAAATGTGTGACTAATACTCCGAAGATAATCTTTGGGACGGGGACAAAACTCACGGTAGAAACAAGTAAGTTTACAACAATTAAAAGCACAAGTACAAAATATAAATACTGAATATGAAAAGTGACGATTGTAGAAGTACCTGATTTACACATTTTCATGAAGTCGTATTTAATTAGTAAACAATTTGACATGCTTTGTAAACCATTTCCATTATCGAAATATAATCCAACCCTTTCTTTGTCCATCAAAACCAAATGCTTGAATATTTCATATTTATATAAAATACGTCACAATTAGACAATGAGGTTTTAGTGATGGAGGCAGCATCTGTGTGAATGCTGGCGACAAGATTATATTTGGAAGTGGAACAAGACTAACAATACAAACAAGTAAGATAAGTTTAAATGAATGTCACTGTCTGTGTTAATGTTATTCTGGAATACACAGTATGTCAAATTTAAATCTTACACTTAAATCACAACTATCACAATTAAATTGGCTTTAGAATAACTTTATTAAATGCTCATCTTGACATTATCTGTAAACTTTAATACTTCATCAATATGTCCATTATGATTAAATGCATTTATGCAAGAACAGTTTGACGTCTACACAATGACAAGTGTGTTTAAATGGAACTAAACTAACATTTGAAACATTTAGTTTTTATATAAAAGCTTATATCGAAAGAGCACAAATGTTGTTAGTCAATTCATTTGACTCTGTAATTGGAAATGATATAACTCCATACAGCATGTAATACCTGGGAGGCATTAGTTTTTGGCACATGCTCCAAGAGTGTGTGAATGTGAAGATTATCTTCGCCAAAGGAACCAAACTTGTTGTTCAAACTAGTAAGTCAATACTTTTCCAACAGAGTCAACATTAATAAATATTGTGTTTGATCATACTGATGTCCAAAAGGATCAAACCTTTGTTGTGATATTTATGTGTTTTCGCTTACTTGAAATGAAAGCGAATCATCTTACAAAATTAAATCTTACAAAATGTTCCAAACTAATTAAACAAGTAATGAATTGGGACCTTACTGGTCAAAAATGTACTGAGGGTAAATGTACCACACTATATTGATGTGTGGATAGAGCGGACAACAAGATCATATTCGGAACTGGCACCAGTCTTACTGTTACTTCAAGTAAGATATTTAATTTCATCTTAATTTTTTTCTTAAATCCTTAAAATGTTTCTTTTAAACCTAAAAAAAGAAAAAGGTTAGTCATACACAAACAGAAATCCATAGTATTTGCATAAATCAAAGTGTTATTCCAAGTATCTAGTGTAGTGGTAACTTTCCACGTATATCTATTTGAAAAGTATGCTATACATTAAAAAAAATCTGTAAAGGTTATACCAGCTACAGTAAAATATTGTAAAGTGAACACCATTCTTTGAGTGTTTTCAGACTGCTAGTAGTTTTCGGTGTTTGGTAAATGGCTGTGTGAATGATGGATATAAGATTTTCTTTGGTACGGGAACCAAAGTGATAGTACAGTCAAGTAAGTTAACATGTTTCTGAATCATACAGCTAATTACTTAATTTTACATAGTAAAGTAAATTACAATAAATAGTGTAGTGTACAATCATATGTGTCTTATCCCTTTAATTTTCTACAAATATTCTTCAAATAGTACTTAAACGTACCAAATTGTTAAGATCATTATGTTAAAAGTATAATAGTTGTCTTTATTGTTGGAATGAAAAGATGTGGATGTAAAGGCTTATACCTTTAGTTTTCTTATTATGAAACCATATTCGAAATTTTATTTTGTACAATACTGCCAAAAATGTTGCACGTTTTAATTTTGCCCAGTACTATGTGTCCCTACGTCAACATATTTTTGAAAAGTAAAGTATAATCTCTACACCTAAACCTAACCTTACCCATGAGTGATGCCTAAAATCAGAGGAAATGATAGATGACGGACACTGATGTACAAGCACCAAACACTGATTGTAAGCCTAAACTTCACAAAAACTGTGAACCGTTTTGCAGGCACATCTTGCACTTGACAAATTCAGCTTAGCGAAAAATGTCTTACACCAAACAAGAGGTTGGCTAAAGTGGTATTCTGGGTAAATGTACCATACTGTACTAATGTGTGAATATAGACTATGACAAGCTCTTGTTTGGCAAAGGCACCAGAATAACAATCGATTCAAGTAAGTTTGTCGCTACATACAGTAAACTAAGGCCGAAAGGGGCAAAATGTGTAGATTGTAAACAATTTTTGGCAGTTCTGATGGTTTTATCAAACCAAAAAGTACTTGCTATATAGTAGCGATGCAAAATGGTTTTGAACCTAATTTTAATGTACTGTAGATAAAACGTTTGTTTAATCTGATATTTTTATACATGAGCTTTTAAAAAGACTATGAATTAAAACATCATTGCCACTTCAACAACTCCCAACTGCTAACCTCAGATAAATACAACAAAACTACCAACATCTTTAGAAATCTAGTTTAACAATTTTTTTTTTTGATGCTGAAACATATCCCAAATAAAGTATTAATATAGTCAATGAAAAAGTAATAAAAATAAATAAATAAAGTCCTTAAAGTTGAGCTTGAGTGTTAATGTGGTCACATCAACCATTGTGTGACTCAAGGGATAAACAAAATCATCTTTGGGAAAGGCACTCAACTCACTGTGCTTTCAAGTAAGTGTAGATCAAGCTTGTTTTCCTGATTGTATATTATTAAAACAATAAGAAATGTACATGCTTCCATCACACTACATGCTTTCATGGGGATTGTTATAGGCTTAATATTCCTAGGACATTTGTTGTAATGAAACAGAAAAAATGTTTTGATTTGAACTAGAATGAAAAACTGACCAAAAAAGAAAAAAACATCATGGCACGATTTTATTATTTTATTATAGTCACTTATAGGTGACTTCTTATAGGCACCACTTCTTTCTTATTGGTCTATTCATAGTCATCAAAATACTTTGTTATTGTAAAATGCCCTAAACATTGTTTTAATATATAAACAACATGCAATTATTTCGTTTTTTTTAAGTGACCCTTCATTCCAGTGTTAGTAATGCTTCTCAGTGCTGTTCAGTGTTATAAGGATGTCAGTATTTTTTGACACTCTGTAAATGACTGTGTGAATGATCAAATTCGAATACTATTTGGCAAAGGAACCAAACTCATTGTACAGTCAAGTAAGTTGCAATATCCAATATTTAGCTAATAATGTCATGTAGACGAGCTTCTGGTGATACCACTAGTAAACATAACTAATGCTTTGTCATTTTGCTCATCCAAAAACAAACACGACTATAAATAAAACCATGCTGTCAACATAATATCAAATAATACTGTTCAGTAGAAGTAAAGTTTGCTTGAACTCAATGCTGTGTTTTTGTTTAATTGTTAAAAAAAATACAAATAATAATAATTGTAATACTGAATTAATATTTCAATATTGAACCCTAATGTTCATGGGTTCATATTGGCTAAAGCTGTCCTTGGAATAAATGTAGTGTGTTTTACTGATGTGTGAATCCTGGGGGCACTAAGATTATATTTGGGACAGGCACCAAACTAACAGTTAATTCAAGTGAGTTTATTGCTTTTTATTGTTTATATATATATATATATATATATATATATATAAAAGAGGAATATATTCTATTTTCAAACCATATGACAATGTTCTTTAGATTTATTGGAAATTGAATGGCTTGGTGTAGCTTTGTTATTTTGGATGTTATATTGTAGAAAGTAACTTATTTGGCAAATGTATTATTAGACATGACCAGGTAGTGTTAGTTTAAACATATTTAATACGACTAATTTATTTAACTTGGTAAACTCCGAGTTGATTGGTTGCATTATTAGCATTTGCAAAACAAACAAACTGTTGAGCAAAAGTAGTTCTTAGGTTCATGATAATAGTAAAACATTTCTCATTTGACAAGTTTTTAAAATGATCATAGTTGTAATTATTTTTTAGAAGTGTAAAAGACGTACAGTCTATTAACACTGTAGGATGTTGTTGGTATTTGGTACAGAGTCAATAAGTGTGTGAATAACCAATATAAGATTGTCTTTGGTGAGGGAACCAAACTTATAGTTCATGCAAGTAAGTTTTGTCTTTAAAACCGTAATACTTAGTCACCCATTTATTTTACTTAAAATATTTTATTCAACCAATGCATTGAAAAACTTACAATATAAGCAGTATTCGCAGTATATTATGTAACCTGTAGGTGATGATACGTTTTCTGTCTTTTTCTTAATATTATCATGATATAATGTTCTATCCTTTTATGAGTAGATCAGATAATTGTAATAATTGCAAGGATTTTTGAAAAGATGCTAATTTACAAGAGGTATTATTATTTTTATTATTACCATAAAAAACTCAAGCTGTGTTAAGTAAATTTTTTTTTTTTTTTTTTTTTTTTTTAGTAAGAAAGAATTAGAATTAAAGAATAGACTAAAGCAAACAAACATAGCTGATCTAGAATGATTATATGTACAGCCGCAGTTATGTGTATACGGTCAACAGCTGTGTGAATCAAGGTGGATTAAAAATTATATTTGGAAAAGGCGCAAAGCTAACTGTGTTTTCAAGTAAGTTCTCGTTTCTCATAAATATTACTTACATAAAATATGCACTTTTTATGATGATCATCAGATTATTGGGAATTAGTTATATGAAGTGAGGTTATAAATGCTAACATTTTTCTTAAGTTTAAGTTTAAAAAAAAAACTGCAATAGAACCTTAGGAACAACAATTAGAATCATGTTTTAGAATCATAACAGTTCAAACGTTTAATTATTTTAAATATACATATGTATATAGATTAATTTGTTATTTCTTCTTAAAGGTTTTGAAATTACGAAATACTGTTTGCAATGTTTTTGTTATCAGGGTGTTGCTAGTTTTTAGTATATGGCCAATGGCTGTGTGAATACTGGACGTAAAATTTTCTTTGGCACAGGGACAAAACTTTTCGTACAAATTAGTAAGTTTTTAATATACATATTGTATTCTGTGATAATAATTTCATCAAACAACCCTGACTATACAGTATATGTTATATTGTAAGGGGAGAGTTAATTTTTCCAGAGTGAAAACAAAATGCAAAACATAGATTTCTCACGCGAACTATTTACCATATAAAAAGTTCTGTTCGGTGATTTTGGACTTTGGGGTAACTAAACTAAAAAACAAATTTACAAATATCAAGGCTTTGAGTATGAATGATAATGTGCCAAAAAAAAAAAAACCATTGTGTGAATGCTGAGTTCAACAGCAAAAAGCAGACACTAATATTAATAAATTCCAGTGAGTTGTTTTAATCTTAATTTTTGGTTGTTTAATATATACAAGATGGCAGCTGGCAAAACTATTGAGACTTTGAGCGTTTTAATGTACATGTTAAATCTAATCTCACCCTGGTTAATCATGGCAGTTATTATCGCACTACAAACCACTGTGTGAATACAAATACTGGTAAAATAATATTTGGGAATGGGGCACAACTGTATGTTCAATCACGTAAGTACAACTGTTTAAATAAGAAGAGCATATCATTTTCATAAAATTTGTAATCTAATTTTAATATAATGGGTAGTGTCTTTTACAATTACATTTTCAGTGCCACCAAATTTCAAACAAAACAACTTATTGTCACAGATAATGTCACAAACTAAAGTGATTAATCAAATTATGAGTAGAATTTGCCAAACTTGTGTCTACCACTCAGGGGACAGAGTTTGTATTTCTGTATTGAGGAACTGCGAGACTCAAAATACATACAAAGTAATATTTGGCCATTGTGTCGTCCAGTAAGTTATCATTTAATTTGTCTTGTGTACTTTCTTTGATATGACAGTTCGATAATTATGATATTATATGTGTAATATATATAGTTTTCTAAATTAAAATTCTATAAAATTGTTAAATTGACACAAATATTTGAACTGCATTGTTGACGGTCTCTAACTTCAAAATGAAAACCCCAAGTATTTCTAACACTGACAATCACTGTGTGAATGACAACTCCGGCAAAATTTTATTTGGAAAGGGAACTCGTTTGTTTGCGCAGGCAAGTAAGTCAAATCTTAATTGCGTTTTTAGAAATAATCAAATAAAAACAATTCAATAATTAAATCAAGTCAAACAACAATATTTAATATTTTACCAAATATGGTAGTCAGCATTTTGCACAAATACATAAATATTTGAAGAAATGGCTTATCTAAGAAAAAAGTTGATATGGATATATTTAGTTAGAAACTATATTACGGGATATTATTGGTGTAGTATTTTTATAAGTATCCAAATCATTGTGTGACTAACAATCTCAACAAAATCATATTTGGGAAAGGGACACACTTATCTGTGCACCCAAGTAAGTAGTAAAGAATCTGTGTTATAATATCGATATATTTTTCATAAAATCAAACTACTAATTTTTACTAATAATTAATTTAAATTAATTAATTTAACTTACAGTGCTATATCCAAATGAATGTACAAGTCATTCATAGATGTGCATGCAGATTTATTGACATGGATATAAGCAAATGTTACATTTAAATGACATTTATTTGTCTTTGATTTAAATGCATTCTTATAATAAACACTTGGAACTGAGAAATGGGACTAGTAATTTTACAGTAGTAGTAATTACAGCAAATAAATCGTATTAACATGCCACGGAAATGCATACAAGCAAAAAGTAAAGAATTTTTTTTCCAATTGTGTTTTAATTATGCTAAAAGATTTAGAATAAACTACTTTTATTTTGAACTGTTCATTAGAAAAATTGTATTGATGTTGCAGAAATTATTCTAAACATAATTGCTTAAAACATTGCAATTTATCTAAACGAGATCGTGAGGAATCTGGAATATCATTGAAAACAGAAACTTTCCCTTGTTTAATTTGCTTTATGTTAAAAAGCACTGTCGGATAAATACAACTAACATAAAGCTAATAAATATATAGTATCCAGTAGTGAATCAAGAGATTGTAAATACTAATGAAATCTTACCCTAGTTACATTGCTATTGTAAAAAAATATATTTCATAATATTACATTGTTAGTGCCATGCTCTGGAAAAAAAAAAAACTAAAGATAAAAGCAAAAGTGTGAATGAGTTTTTGAGATGAAGTATTAGCCTGTGGGTCTAGAAACGTTAGGGTAGGGTAAGTAGGGTAAGAATTTGTCATAGTATTAATATTGTAAATGTACATTGAGTAAAATAACATATTTCATTGACTTGAGGTAAATATTCCAACATTAAATATTCAACATTCAAGTTATAATTGAGAATATGAGATTTTTTGCAATTAATGTATGCATTAAACACAGGCTATACTTTTTGTTTATGAAACTAATGTATTTTGAATTTCTTTTTCTTATGTTTTACAGAACCGGAAAAAAAGCCAGTCTACTTAAATGTTAACGGCTCCTGTCTGGCAACTGACTTCACTAAACATACCGCAGAAAATTTCACAAATGCAACACCAGTGCGATATACAGGAGAAAAGTACTACAGCGTCTTCACCTTTAATAAATCATACAGCTGCCCACATGGTAGGAATTATCACTAGAAAATAAAAAAAAATATTCCACAAATATTTGTTTGCATCAGATTAATCTTCTTTATTCTACTTTCTAATAGACAGTACTGCCTGTGGTAAAGAAGGATCAGGCATTGCTTTCGAACCAGGTAAGCGTTTACTGTATTTTATATTTACAGTCTGCTCTGCAAACATTACCTGTCAGTTTATTCATGGTCACTGTCAGACAATAACTGCACTCCCATACTGCAGATTTCAGATTGTGAGGCTTCCAGCTTTTTTGAAAAACATTAAACATGGAGGAAAAAAGGATAAATTGCTAAATTGTACCACAAAACCCCATGGTAAACCCAACAGACAGACTAATTACATTTCTATTCTGCAGATGAAAAAGTCAACTACATGTCACTGGGCCTCTATTGGCTGAGAATTCTCTTCGTGAAGACTGTTGCGTTCAACGTCCTGATAACTTTCAAAGCGTGGATGAGCTAAAGTGAGTCAAATGTTATATCTTGTGATTGTGGGTCTCATTCACTAACTGCGTGTTAACACATTTGTGTGTAAAAAACAGATTGAAGATTTATTAATAAGTAACTTTTAGAACCAACAGAAACCACACATACAAAAAAAACCTTCTTTTTTTTTAAGTTATTTAAACAAAAATGGTTTGCGAAGTGGCTTAGGTTCTAAAAATGTAGGTGTGTTTGAGAGGTATATGATGAGTATGGTCCTGGTTGTGAATGGCACACTTGGCTTTACTTGAAGAATTTGCAGCACATTTTTTTTCTTCAAGCACACAGTAAGTATGCAAATATTGGTGAATGAGACCCCATGTTTCATTAGCACACTTTACAAATTACGTTTAAAAAAAATGCGTTTTTTTTTTTTCTTTTGAAGAATTACAATTTATTATTTGTCTTTCAGGTGGCAGGTTGAAAATTCTCATCATTTTGAATCAGTTGCATTCATCCGTGGCTTCACCGAAGACCAAACATCACATTCAAGAGCCATCAGAGCTGCGCTGTTGATGTTAAACAATGATCAAGGGATTATGAAAGTTATGCTAATGTACTTTTGATTTTAATAATTATTTACTATGTACACATCTGAATGTCATTCGCTTATGCTTTTATAATATTGGCTTAACTATTGTAGTTTAGGATACAGTAGTCCAGAACATCAGTAATTTTTTTCTAATTTAGACATAGCTCATATTTCATTGCTATGTATTTTAATGATTTAACAATTATTAAATTATTAGATAGATTACATCTAAATTGAATTGTCTATATAGCTTTAGTTTTGTTTGTTTTTTTTGCAGCATATTTGCATCCACAATTATGTTGTCTTTTGCTTCTTTCTGATAATAGCAGGCGTCGTTTTAGAAGTGACTATGTATCATGCAAAAATATGAAAAATAAACTGCATAAATGATCAACTTTTGTTTGTTTTTTTTAAGTTGGATAAAATGATAATCAAATGTATCATTCATGTAATCATTAAAAATGTTTTATGTGCATTATGAAATGTAAGATGCATCACGTTGTGTTCTCATGTCCCATTTTAAAGTTTAGCACACTAAAAAGTGTACCTAGATACATTTAAATAACAGAAAATTCAGTCTGGAATGTTGGTCAACTGTCAACTTTTTAATAACATAGTGATTCCAGATTCTGATAAAAACTTGAATTCATAGTTTAATTCACAAGTACACTGTATACATACGTGTACAGTTCATAATATGGGATGCAACTCTAGTAGCAAGGTGTAATTTTCAGTGAACATACTGTTTAATCTTTACATTCAGTTTTATGCCATTATGACTTATACTAGCCTTTGTATATAAGCTAATCATACAGTAGTATTATAAAATCTTTCTCAAGACGACCAACTTTGATTATTGTGGTATTTACAAACGCAGTAAACCTCTCAAACACTACCACTTCTTCGACTTTTATTCAGGCGGTTAAAAATAAAATAGCTGCTGAAGAGGCTAAAATAGTTTAGCCTTCTATACAACTGAGGAACATGCAAGCAGAGCTGGGTAATAACTGATTACATTCACATGTAATCTAGATTATGTAATCAGATTCTGTGGACTTCTTCAGGACTTGTGGTTAAAATATATCAGTACCTAATGTTTTTTTTCTAATGTTTTGAAAAAATGACTTCAATTAAACTATAACCTAATCCTTTCTGTCCTGTCTGTGAAACCAGGCCTAAAATGTAATGTAATGTAAAAGTAAGTGTCAAAATAAATTATTTTAGCAGTCAATTTTTATAATCTTTTCTTTTCC
>JAUYWG010000032.1:13846295-13860906 GCA_034779775.1 Enteromius afrohamiltoni
TGTAGGCCCAACAGAAAACGATCACCATTGACAGCTACTTTTTAAATTGAAATGGAATGAAATTATGATAAAATGTTGCAAAAATATGTTTGAGTCTAATTAGCGGTCATGCAAAATACAACAATATTTGAATTTTATGCAATACACAACTTGCACAAAACACTAGCACTCTATTTAGGATAATGCAAGTGAATAGACTTAGATTTAATAGATTTTTCTGCTTGTTTTCTTTTTCATTTATTGAAGAACTTGACCTTCTAACAGTAGAATTGTTTTCTTTTTAATTCATTATACAAAATAATAACTTAACCTTTTAAAAGAATACCTTGCTACATGTAGGCCTACTGCGTTAGACTAACTGACAGCACTTGTTGATCTGATTGCTGCTGTTATCTGTTAAGCCTCTGCTAAATGATTAAGTGTATACACTCTCAGAAATAAAGGTACAAAAGCTGTCACTGGGGCAGTACCTTTTAACCTTTTTATTAGTACATTTTACGTACTAATATGTACCTTTAAGGTACCAAAATGGACCCTTCAAGTACAAACCTGTACCTTTTGAAATGGTACCACCCCAGTGACAACTTTTGTACCTCTGGTAACACTTTAGACTAAGGAACACTAGAAACTATTTACTACGACTTTTCCCTAAATAAATTCCTAATTTGCTGCTTAGTTAGTGTGGTAGTTGTTTAGGTACTGGGTAAGATTAAGGATATAGAATAAGGTCATGAATAAGGGATGTGTGCCTTATTACTACTAATGAAAAACTAATATTCTAGTGATATTTATGCTAATAAGCAACTAGTAAAGAGACCATAAAATAAAGTGTTACTATGTATTTTTACTCACATAATAGAAAGTGTGCCATTTTCACAGCTCACAGCTCCACTTTCCAGCTCAATGATAACACCCAAAATCTCACCCATAAAAAAAAAATCCAAAAGCATCCACAGGTCCTAACACAAAAACAGTAAAGCCCAATAAGTCTTACAAGATAAATATACTTATATACTTTTTTGTTGGTCTTTCACATTTTAATATTAACTCATCCACTCCCAGAGCATGATGGGAACTAGAATTCCACTGCATGTTTTCAGTTAAAGCAACAGAAATGATTTGTGTCAAACAATGTAACTCAAATGTATTAAGCAATTTTCCACTCCCTAATCTAAATGAATAAGTGGTTCCTTATTCAGATACTGTTATTCAGGACTAAAGCATGCAGTGCTGCACAAAAAAAACATCAGCTTCATGGCTTTTAGCCATTCGTTTTTGCTACTAAGTGAATGCTGCTGTGTCACAGAATTCAACACAGTGTCATGAGCAATTCCTACATATTCGTACGAGTTGAAAAATTTGTGCCAATTCGTACAAATTTGTACGACCTCATTTGTCTAAATGTCTTATTAGGGGTGAACAGACTCCATCATAGTTTTGGTGCTGCAGAAAGCCAAGTATCTCTCTGTCTCAAGCACGCTCCAGTTTACACAAATGACTTTGCATCTTTGCAGACAAGATCACTCTGGTTACTAATTTCAAAAGCTTGCCAAACCACATGCTGAGAGGAAGCAAGCTGCCTGGAGTCAACAATGTTTTTGACTCAGAAAAAAAGGGTCAAAGACTCTGGGTTGATACCTTTATAAAAGTACCTTCTTTACCCCTTAAGGATTTATGCTACCTCAAAGACACTTTTAAGAAAGATACTGCCCCAGAGACCACTTACTTATTATCAGTTAGGCCTGACAACAGCATACATGTAGTCTCTTAAACAGTGTCTTGGTCTAGTTCCATGCTAACGTTAATCCACTTCCTTATCTTGGTTAAGCCCTAGTTCCTGACACTCACAATGAAAACAGATCTGACCTCTCAGACATACACGTGTCTAGGATGGGAAGAACCACACACCCTGGCCACCTGACAGCTTCAGTGATTCTTCCTCTAAGTCATAACTGACATACTTTAAACAAAGCCTATTTTTAGCTTGTCTTTTGTCATGTTTTCATCTAAGCACTTGTACTGATTGTTTAATCATGTGTGATAGATAATATTTTAATTCATAAATAAGTGTTGAGTGTACAGGATTGAACTATTCAGTAAGGAACGACATAAACTACCTCTTGCTGAATTCTATACAGCTAACATATTGCACACAAAAACACATTTGGTTTACAAGAGTCATTTTTTTCAAAAAAAATAATACTTACAAATACTTTACAAATCTTTAGCATATTTTCACGAGATGAATTATTCATCATTTCAGCAGTCTTATAAAAGTTGTTTTATTTTTACATTGAAATAACATACTATAGGGAGGTCATCCCATTAGTTATCATTATGTATAATTTTTGAATTCAAGTGGTCATTTCAGACATTCATTTGGATTAATTTCTCCTTTGATTTACTTTTTAATTTACTTATTCAGCTCAGTCGTCTAATCAGTTATGCTCCAATCATGTACTCAATCTGGGATGAAGTTACATTAGTCAAAATAAACATATTTCAAAAGGGCTTTTGAATGCTTTTTTAAATCAGTTAGGTCAGTGTGCAATGACAATAAAATCTGTGACAAAATTATACATGGGAATTATTGCTGTCAAATGATTAATCGCATCCAAAATAAAAGTTTACATAAATATGTGTGTGTTCTATATTTATTTATTATTTATATATAAATACACACAGGTCCACGTATATATTTAAGAAAAATATGTTTTATATTAAATATATTTTTATGTAATATTAAATTAAATAATATACATGTAATATTAATATATATGTAACTGCAAGTTAATCTTTTCAAACTATATACTGTATTTGAATGTTTTTGTATACAATAAGTATACACAGTACACAAACATATACTGTATAAACAAAAACCTTTCTTTTGGATGTGATTAATCGTGATTAATCATTTCACAGCACTAATATTATTATTAATGTATAAAGTTAAGTTCTTGAACTTTATATTATTAATGATTTTAGTTTTGCTAAATATTAGACAGGTAGGAACATAAAAACTAGGAGTTCTAGAGAGTTGGAGAGACTTTATAGGCCGTGTAAAAATGTAAGGCAGATAATCGACTTTCTTTGGAGCAAGAAATCAGATTCTTTTACTAATCTTGATTACTAAATCTTTTTGATGCTTGAGTTTGTCTGTTGGCTTAAAAATAAAGTTGTTGAACCAAATAAAAAAATTGCTCAAAGATCGTAAGGCCTTGAAAAGTTATATGAATAATCTTATCATAAAGGCTGACATTGTTGCTGTCTCACACCAGGCTGCATACGGGATTTATACTTTTACCATTTACACTATAACACTCTATAATAACTATATTATTAATTTTTTATTTTACTATGCAAGATTGCTATGTTTGATGATCTCAAACATAGCAATAATCAAACATAGTAATAATTGTGAACAAACATGTCGTCAAAAAAAAAAAAAATATATATATATATATATACTATAGTAAGTTTATAATAAAAGTTATATTTAAGATTTGTCCACTCAGTTTTAGCACTAAAGTACATATAGTTGTGTTCAAAAGTTTACATACACTTGTAAAGAACATAATATTATGGCTCTCTTGAGTTTCCCGTAATTTCTGCAACTTTTCTTTTCCTTAACAGAGATTTATCTCTGATAGAGGGATTGGAACAGATACTTCTTTGTCACAAAAAACATTCATGAAGTTTGGTGCTTTTACGACTTTATTATGGGTTAACAGAAAAAAAGTGATCACATCTTCTGGGTCAAAAATATACATACAGCAACATGAATTAGCAATTTTGATGACTTAGAAAGTTGTGTCAGTGAAATGAGCTTCATAGCATGGCCTCTTAACTTCTTGTGAGTCATTATGAGAGACTACAGGGGGTGACTTCTCTGAGGCCAGTTAAATAGGGCTCATTAGATACAAATGCCCACAAACGCTACAATGGGAAAGTCAAAGGAGCTCAGCATGGATCTGAAAAAGTGAATTATTGACTTGAACAAGTCACAAAAGTCACTTGGGGCCATTTCAAAGCAGCTGCAAGTCCCAAGAGCAACACTGCAAACAATTGTTTGTAAGAATAAAGTGCATGTGTTTTGTGTTTTGTCACTGCCATGATCAGGAAGAAAATGCAAGCTATCACCTGATGCTGAGAGAAAATTGGTCAGGAGGGTGAAGAGTCAACCGAGGACCACCAAAAAGCATATCTGCCAAGAATTAGAAGCTGCTGGAACACAGGTGTCATTGTCCACAGTCAAAAAAGGCTGCTGTGCAAGAAGAAAGTCCTTGCACCAAAAGTGGCACTTTAAGGCTCGACTGAAGTTTGCTGCTTCACATGGACAAAGATAAGACCTTCTGGAGGAAAGTTCTGTGGTCAGATGAAACAAAAATCAAGCTTTTTGGCCACAATGCCCAGCAAAAGGAGAAAAGATGAGGCCTTAAAACCCAAGAACACCATGCCTACCATCAAGCATGGTTGTTGTAGTATTATGTTGTGGGACTGTTTTGCTGCCAATGGAACTGGTGTTTTACAGAGAGTAAATGGGATAATGAAGAAGGAGGACTACCTTCAAATTCTTCAACATAACCTAAAATCATCAGCCCGAAAGTTGGGTCTTGGGCGCAGTTGGGTGTTCCAACAGGACAATGACCCCAAACACACATGAAAAGTGGTAAAGGAATGGCTAAATCACCCAAAGTCCTGACTTAAACATGTGGACAATGCTGAAGAAACAAGTCCATGTCAGAAAGCCATCAAATTTAACTGAACTGCACGAATTCTGTCAAGAGGAGTGGTCAAAGATTCAACCAGAAGTTTGTGGATGGCTACCCACTAAAGCTAAAGTGCCTAATTGAAAACCTAATACAAGCACTGCTGTATGTATATTTTAACCCAGCAGATGTGATCACTTTGTTCTGTTAACCCATAATAAATTCGTAAAAGTACCAAACTTCATGAATGTTTTTTGTGACAAAGAAGTATCTGTTCCAATCACTCTATCAGAGAAAAATCAGAGTTGTAGAAATAACAGGAAACTCAAGAGAGCCAAGTGTATATAAACTTTTGACCACAGCTGTATACATTATGCATTACTGACTCTCTATTCTCCAATTTGATACTGTTAAGTTGCTGGTGTGAAAATCAATTCATGGAGGGCCACAGCTCTGCACAGTTTAGCTCCAACTAACCAGCTCAAAAACACCTGATCCAGCTATTATATTTATTATTCTTGAATGTTTGAAATCTTTCAGACATGTCAAGGGACTTGTTTGTTACCATATTTGGACCCAGTTATGGCTCACAGTGCTCTTTCACAACTGTCGAAAGGGTGGCTTCAGGTTGCTTCAAGAGTCCCTTTCAGGTCCCTTCACATGGGACTAGTGATGGGGCCTCCCCTGCTTGGCCACATGATGATAATTCTAGTTGTCTGCAAAAGACCTGTTGAGACAAACATGGACAGATTGTATTGCCAAACACAACATATACAATTTTAGGCCAACAGTACATACATTTAAAGTAAATAATTATAGTTATATTAACAAAAAGAATAACATGCATATATTTTTATATATTTTTAATATGCATACATACAAAAAGTAAATAAAAATAGCAAATTACTTCTTATTATGTTTTAGCATTGAAGAGATGCTGCCATTCAGGCTGACTGAGATATGATGTAAAGGTTTGTATTTACAGTTTTCTTCAATAGAATACTGTTTATTCGGTTCATTATTAATCAATAAATCATTAAATAACACAGTGTATTTAATTTTATGTGTCATGTTTTCCTGACACAGGACTGGCAGAGACTGAGGTTGATCTGATGCGATGGGAGCAGATGGTTATTTTGCTGAACACCCGGACTAATGCCTCATACACAAACCTGTCACTCACAGGTCACTCGCTCACATCCACTCACATGCCTGTGCTGTACTTTTGATTGTATGTGTGTGTTTGTCTTATGTTTCATGTTTCATGAAAAAACAGAATCAAATGCCCAGTGACAATATCAGAAAAATGTTTCAAAAATGTGTAAAAATGTTAGTGATACAAATTAAACTAAACATTAACTAGGTTATTCTGCCCTTTTTATCCTTTGACCTATTTTTGACAGGTTTAGTAGGGAGTTTTAAATGTTTATATATGTAATGAGTATTACATTCAAATTGAAAATGATATATAATTTTGGAGAATTGTTTCATTTTTTACATGCAACCTTGTGTCTTGCATATTTTTGAACAAAACTTTAAGTACAAAATGCAAAATAGAATAGAATGCAACATTTGAAAACTTAATATACATTAATTATAATAATGATAATAATTAATATAAAAGGATACATTTAAAACTATATGATTAAATGACATGTAATTATATATAATGCATTGTTATTATAATAATAAGTACATGTAAGGTGTGCAACAGATGTTGCTTTTTTTTTAAAGCAACATCTGTAAATAACGGGCAAAACATGTACACGCCCAAATTTCTAAACTTGTCCACATCATCCGGGAAGTGTGTTGTGTTTTCCATGGTTTATAACCAGAGCTGTGTGAAGCGGAAAACCGAGCTCTCGAGATAGACCAGCTGTCAGATCTAAGACTGTAAAACCCACACAGACATAAAGCCCACATCCACAGCACCTGTTTTCCACGCAAACAAAATCACTCACACTTCCTGTTGATGTTTTTGTGTCATCTTCATTAGAGGATTGTGAAATATTACAATGTTTTATTTAAATATATTATCATCTTATTATAATGCAGTGGAAGGTGTGAAAATGCAGTTGGTTTCTAGAATAAACATTAGTAAAGTCTGTTTGTTCAATTTCATATTTTGTTCTGTTTATCTGCATTGTACAGCAGTCTAAAAGATGTTCTACCTTTTCAAAATTTGTTTATGACAAGAAAAATGTTATTGATGAAGCAGCTATGTACAGTCAGATATTCTTTATATATATGTATATATATATATACTGTAAAATTCAAGCTATTTTTCATATTTCCAGTAATAAATATAACAAATGAAGATAAGATTTTGATAATATTTGTGACTCAAGGTGTGTTATTCTGTTGTCATGATGAGTATTTCATGTTTTCAGTCTGTTTTATTAGGTCTTTCTCAGTAGTATGCAGAAAGGTGAAGGCTAGAGCCTCGTGACCTTAAATGGATGACCTCATTACATCTTTTTCAAAAATATAAAGCATTCATGGTGATGAAAGACATGTTAGGGGCAGGACAATGATAAAACGGAAGCAGTGGTTGTTAGACTTCAGGTCAAGTACCACCTATAATGAAGTGACACAACGTCACAACACTACAGTATATCATCTAGTTTTTTTTGTTTTTTTTTTAGCAAATTGGCATCTCTTTAAATGCAGGCTTTATTTAAGATGAATAATACTGCTTTACGGCCATTGATTGGCATTTTTCAGATGAGCAAGGACCCTTCTCAAACACACAATTGAAAGCAAATTGAAAGGAAAGGAATTATGAAAAGATGTCTGAATCATACACTGTTATTGTGTGATTGTTTTATATGTTATCAATGTGCATGTAATTGAAAACAAAGTTTTGGCCCAAATAACACTAACATCACTAGTAGACTACATATAAATCTAAACAGTCATATTAATTTATTTATAACAACATTACATCATTTAAATGGAGCGGTGGTGTTTGCTCATGGGAAATATAAATCACACAGAACTAGGTCAGTAACTAGGTCATTCTGCTCTTTTGACCTTTTTAAAGCTATTTAAATGAAATCTAACTCTAACTGAAAAATATGTTTAATTCTCCAGCATTATTGCATCTTATGTTTCATACATAAATATGTGTGTGTGCGTATATATATATAGTCAATTTTCATGGTACTCTAATGTGAGAACCCAGGCCAGACCTCATGTATCAACAAAAGTACTAAACAGCATAATTACAGTTCTTTGTACAAGAATTATTATTTCATCTCTTTCTTACCTTTTTATAATCTCTTTCGACACAAAAAAACATTTCTGAAACAGAAAGGTTCTTAAGATGTTAAAGGTTTTTTATGGAGCCGTATAGACAAAAAAGATTCTATGGCATCATGAAACACCTTTATTTTAAAAATATAGATGGTATTATAAAGGATTTGTATGTATGTATTTTTAGCGATATTAAATTATTATATAGTGTTACTGTTTCAGTTTACATGCATATGCAATAATGTTTGGAAGTTGAAAACAGCGCAACGAAACTGTGAAACTATGAAAAATAATATGCAAATGGATTCCAGCAACCTAAATGATCTACTGTAAGCCAAAAGGTTATTGTACAAAAAGAAAAAAGAAAAACAGCCACATGGAAAAATCTAACACTCTTTTTCCAACACAGAGACACAAAATAAAAAATGTGTACCCTGATACTATCTACCCCTAACAGTTGTAAATCATCAAAAAAAAAAAAAACATTTCATATTCAGTTGTTTTCATTTGAATTCCTTTAAAAACTTATTACACAATCAAATGCATGAAATATGTGATGAAATGTAGAAATACCATTGCTTAAAGCGTATTGTTTTAAAGGAATGCACTGTTTAAAACTACAGCATATAATATATAACTAATATTGTTTTCATTGTGCAGTACACATCAGGCTTATTTTACTACATGCACAGACATATTTTTAATAATTTTTTTTTGTTTTTCATGAAGATGGGATGGTCCTGCAATGCAAGAAACCAAGCTATAAATTACAAGAGATAAATAGTTTATTCATAATTATAGTTAAGCTAACCAGAGGTAACCTCTGGCATCATTTTGAAAGTAGGTAAGTAGGATGATTTGAATCAACAGAGTTAGTATATTATTTTCCACAGGAAGTGGGCGCTGTGCAGAAATAAGACATCATGCCTAACTTCCTGCCTACGTCACATACGTCTGTGGTTGTTTTTCCTCTTCTGTGAGGTAACCAAGACAGGAAGTGTGTTTGCGCATGTGTGTGTGGGTGGGTGACAGAAACGAGGACAGGAAGACTGATGCATGCACATTTTGCACATTTGCAGCTTGCAGAGAAGAGAAATGTAGCACATGCATGACTTTGGTCTATAATATGAACCTTATAAACTGTCGTCATGTAGGCCTAGTTCACCTACAGTAATTTAGTTAAAATTACACACTTCTTCATTAATTAGGATTTTTGCACTGTTGTATTAACTCTCTATATAATTTGTACTTTCCATAAACATTATTAATACTGAAACAGAGGGTGTGATTAGTCATAAAAGCGCAACAATTATACCTCTCATATAAAAGACATTTCAAAACAGAAAAAGTGATTTATCGTTTCTGTGAGTATTTCTTCCGATGCTTAACATTTATGCTTTCCGTAAAAGTATGATTCATGATGAAAATGTTCCTAATTTCAGCAAAATAAGTACCGGTATAAGATGCACACATGTAGAAGTGTGAATAAAAAACTAATTGTGTTACGGTTTTAAATTAATTATTTTTTAAATCCCATTTTGCATTGCATTTTACATTTTATTTTGTTCAAGTATAACAGTCTTTATTTTAAAGATATGCTCTTGTTTGTATTTATTTGAATGATAAATATGTAAAATGTGCGTCAGCATTGCACAATATGCTGTTTGTGCATGCGCAGTCATGTGCAAAACACATTCATAAAGCCTTGCACAGATCAGCAGACCTCTGAACTGCCATCAGGCGTCAGTGGTTTGGACTAATTCCTCAGCAAATCTGAAGGACTCCTGATGTGAAGACAGTGCCAGAAGTCTCCAACAGAGGGCCCACAGCAAGAGAATCCTCCTAAGCAAAACTAAGTACCTGCTGCCACCTATTGTCATTTTTGTAATCGGCAGCTCTGTGCTGCAAACTACGTGTAGTGCTTAAAATAAACACTAGATGGCGCCATTGGACCATTTATCACTCACGAGCGTTCACTCTGGATTTCCTGAGCGATTCGCTTGGACCAATTTTCCAAACTATTCATACAGTTCATAAAACTATGAACACATTTCATCTGTTTGCACACGTTCCAGTTTGCTCAGTGTTTCTCCAAAACTCTACACAAAAACCATTTTGCTGAGGTTTAACCATGTTCTCAATCAGAAAACACTCAATGATGAACTCAAGCATCAACAAATCAACTCAAACAGCGCATATTTATCCATGTGTGAACATTCAGTGATGACACACAGCTCAGAATATTAGGATGATATAAGCAAGAGCACAAGTTATCACGTGTTTTTGAAAATTAATCCTGGAAGGACTAAAGATAACAAAAATGTAGGGGATGAGGTCAAAGGTCGTTTGTTCCTGATGAAATACAAAGCGCTACAGTTGAGCATGTCCTTCTGCATGGAATGACCATGAGGGAATATGAGTACAGCACACAGCAGTACCGTAATCTTACAGAGAACTTTCATTATTTCATGCATGGTCAACACTGAAGCACATGTTGTACGCTCTCAAACAAATTACTGTTGAGTTGATTTGTAACCCAGACGGTATTCCTTATACGCACTCTACATCTGCAGAACTGAGAGATGACTGTCTGAGGCAGAGAAGTGTTTTGTCAGAACTGATATGACGAGTAAGGATACTATCAATACTGAAATGCAGTTTGGCAGAGGGTGTTGAATGAGTGAATGAATTCATTCATTTATTTTTTATATGTTTCTGTAACTGACTGTATATTCAAATGTTTGGACTTTTCTCTTGTATTGCATTTCATCTACTGTATTGTAAGATCTCTGTACAGTAGTGCAATGAAAGTAAACCTTTCTGTATCTGCACCCCTCCAGCGTACTGTAACAGACATTTACCAGCAAAAAGATGATTCCTGTTTCTTAAAATAAGGTTTTAGTAACAGTGTTGTGAATTGTTCTCACTAGTGTTCTCTAGTGGAATAGTCTGTGTATTGAGTATTTGGTGGGTTTGTGCATCATCTGTGGACAACGTTTGATTTTGCCTGAAGATAATATGATTTTGACTAAAATAATTGGTTTTGACCTGGAAGTATGAGATTAGTGCAAGTTGGTCTATCATTTTGAATTGTGTTTATAGTTGTGAGAAAATGGTGAATTGTTTCATGAATTGTGTGTTAGTTTTTGAGAAAAAAACTTCAATATGAAACAATTTATTGATTGAAATATGCAATGGCTTTTTATTATTCATGTTTAGATCACCCTCTTTATATATCACACAATCCTTTTGTTCTTTAATTCTCACATTCTTAAATAGATGTTTTTCCATAATTTTTTTTTATATATAAATATCAGTTTATAATTTTATAATCTTTATCTACATAAATCACATGCTTATACCTGTCATTTTTGTATTGTGTTTATTTATAGGGCACATAATTATATATTTAAACATACACTAAATATTTTATTGATTTATTATTTTAAATATCATAATGCTGTTATTATATTAGCTTATTTACTACCCTTTTTATTGGTGTTTGTTTTGGTTCAGTTGCTGTTGTGTGTGTGTGCAATAAAATATAGAAACATTGCATTAATCATTTTATCATTCTTCAATCATTCTATATCTGTAATTGAGTGGTGTAACCTGCAGGGCCAGAGAAAATCTAAAGAAGGTGAGGGGACAAATATATGCACTGTCAAATCACACATTTTACAGTATCTTCATTGCATTATATTGTATATACATACACATTGTACATCCACATGAACCGATTTAAAGGTATTAATTCTTCAGATATTTTTAGAATAATAGCATTGCTAATAGCATTAGCAATAGCATAAAAAATTAATTTTGCAACAATTTCTAAGTTAAATAAAAGCTTTGTGTGCTTGACAAATCATCAAAAACTGCAACAACACCAATTTCAATTAAAATCACAGCAGCTCTGGATTTGAAGAACATCTTCAAAGAACAACACGTCAGGTCAGTTCAAATGCAGTCATAGAGCTTTATGTGAGGCTTAAATTTAAGAGTATACTACAATAAGTGGAAGTGAAGGCAGCAGGCAGCTGGACTGAGCCAGTGGAGGCAGACAGAGAGAGCTGCAAAGGTCATAATTCAGTAATTAAGCTAATTATTGTAGATTAATAAAATGTGAAAGACTTGACAGAAAGGTCTGATTTATTGTGCCAGAGGCAGTACTTTGGGTTTAGTATGGCATGGTCCTGAATGTATGCATTTATCTTACAAACAGAAAATCTACAGTAGATAAAACTGTTTATTTATTTATTTTCTGAACCAGAGCTCTTTTGTTGCATTAGCAAATTCAGAGAAACAATATGGGCTTGTTGTGGTCAGGTGACCCTCATAGAAAATAGTCATAATAGAAAATAGTCATAACATTATACAAAAATAAAAATATACAAAAAAACGAATTATTACATTGTAATAAAATAATGTCATTAAATATTACATTATTTTTAGTACACTATTTTTGAGCTGATGCATCCCACCACATTGTTGTTAAAAGAACAGAATATAATATTTGAACGCCAGGTGGTGCTGTTGGTCTTAATTTAAGACTGAAGCGCCAGCTTCAACACTACAGACGTGGAGCATCTGAAGGATTTGTTGTTTGGATCCTGTCAGCCGGCGCTTGGAAGATGCAGGAACGCTCTCCACGGCTGTAAGTTCAAGGCAATCACGTCAAAAAAAAATTTTTAGTGCGTTTTTAGTGAAATAAATTGGCTTGCCATCTTTATTTGACCTGTGAAACGCAATGCATGTGACTTTATGCACACTAGTTGATATGAGCAACAAGGGGAAGAAGAACAACATGTTTCCCTATGAAAGTCTACATTAATTTTATTTTTCATGGACATTTATTGAAAACAGGATAATTGAAAACGGGCCACAGGTGTTTCTTGAATTGAGGAAAGTGGCGTTTAGCTTGGACAGCTTGGATTGATTGAGGCTCTCGTGGAAAAGGTAAGCAGATTACTAAAACGTAAACTGGGCCTAGTTGAGTGGTCAATATATCATAGATTATTATCTATCATTAATATTGTGGATGGCATATACTCCTATTAGAACAAAACTACGGAAGCTCTAAGCGGTCATGTATTATAACTTTTTTTCCGTCTTATTTTTCTCGTGATCTCGACATAACAAAAATATTTTTTTTTTGTTATCACGATTATTTTTTTTTCTGGTCTCAACTAAAAACTCATTTGAAGGAATTAAGTTTGATTTTACAGCAAATCGAAATGCATAAATGTATTATCAAATAGATTTAATAATAATAATAATAATAATAATTTAGTTTTGTTTGAGAAACGTAAAACAAATGAGCTTATTGCGTTCATATTTATTTCACATGCCTTGGCGGCCTTGATACTTTAGTCTGATAATATTTAAATGACATATTATTTATTATTAAATGATATATGTAGTTGATTTAAGCTGTGCGTGGCATCGTGTTGTTCTTCTGCTAACCAGCAGGCTTTGTTAGGAATGGGTTTTGCGGTGTCTTTGGGTGGTGTTTTGTATGTGCTGTAAATTGGGGAAAATCCCAGAGATAGGACATCAAACATTGTTATTGTCCCTGAAAAGTAAAAGGGTGAACAACCATCTTCATATCAGCCAGAGGATGCTCATCCTGTGGTCTGTGTGGGTTCTGCATGGTGTTAAATGCACTCTTAGTGGTTAGTAAAAAACCTCAGAAAGACTAGGAGTGTAAGCTTTTGTCTCTCGCCAAAATATGGATATTTTGGTTCACTTGTAGCTTCTGCCAGATATAGGCTATTGGTTGCAGGACTTTGTGATGATGTGGTTTTATCATTGGTCTCATGATCCATGAAACGCATCCTCTATGCTTAAGATTTCCTCTGGACACCGTAGAAAGTGCAGCTTGGAAATGACACACTTACAGCCACTGCAAAGACCGAAGACAGCATCACAAAATGAATTTACATTTCCCGCTGAAATATGTTTACATTTCAAATGCACAGTTCACTCTGAATTGTTACATACAGTAAGGGTTTTTGTACAGTGTACATGTGTTTCCTGTTACTGTGGGCCTCAAGGCACAGTAATATAGAGCAGAATCCATAACTGCCGCAGGGGAGATTTCCAGATGAACACGTTTCTGTACTTATTATTATTAGAAACTCTGGTCTTGATCCAGGTTTTTGCTGGTACCAGTGTAAAGTATCTATTGAGCCTTCGTATGTGCATGACAGAGTGATGTTTGTATCCATCGTTAACATTGTGGTATTTTTGTCTGGTCTGATTCCATATCCAATACTTTTTTCTGTAATTATATACATATTTCCACACAATACTTAGTATTAAAATAAAATTATAAAAACATTAAGTAGTTGTCTTTTTATCCTAAAACAACCAATTAAAGCCAATTTCTTACCAAAGTGATTGAAAAGTATGAACAGACAGAGCAACAACATCGCTTTTGTCAAGATTTCTCAAGATCACAGAAAGTACTCTTCTGTCTTCGCAGGCATTGTGCCGTTCTTTTGTCAAAGACTTTTTCTCAGCTAGCTCCACCCACTTGATTTCATATACACAGGTCCTTCTCAAAAAATGAGCATATTGTGATAAAGTTAATTATTTTCTGTAATGTACTGATAAACATTAGACTTTCATATATTTTAGATTCATTA
>JAUYWG010000032.1:13880041-13893664 GCA_034779775.1 Enteromius afrohamiltoni
AGCTCAAATGCAGCTTCATTAACTAGAAACAGGAAGTCTGGTCTGGATCCCGGGTACTGACGATACCAGTGGAGGGCATCTGTAGCAGCTGATCCACTGTAACTGCAGGACATAGTGATTGTGTTCCCTTCTGAGACTAATTCACTAGGAGAGACGGGTGCTATTTCCTCACTAGAGGCATCACCTTTAACAGAGAACATCAGAAACAGAGAACGATAGATAATAATAATGAATGATCAACAGAACTGCAGAAGCAAAGTACTTTATATTACTGTGTGGTCTTAGTAATGTTTATTTGATGTATTGCACGTATCTTACCTGTTAAGAGGGAGATAAGGCACAGACAAAACAGGGATATCATAACTGACTATGTCTGAAACCTCTGCAAGCATTACATAACTGCCTCGGATCTCCTCTCCTTATGTACCCTTGAAGAAAAGGTTCGGTTGCTATGAATTTTTGGTTGAAGACTGCCCTCTTGTGGATCATTTTAGCCATCACATCACAAGTTTCTATATCCATGCATTCTCCCTGAGAAGCACATCTCAGTAAAATAGTCACCACAGAGGTTATTTGTGAGTATTTGAACTTTTACCTCTTTAGGAACAACAGAATCGCCTGGCGTATTTTAACACTAACAGGTGGCACCTAGTGGTTGTCATACGATTATTTTAAGCAAATTTATGACGTTTATTTAATGTTTTGGCCATCTTATCTTTTAGTCATATAGTGTTAGCTGCTTTCACATGCAATTGATTGTGGTGGATATTTCAGGAAACAGTTTGCTTTGTACATTCAGTTGAATAGTTAAACTGAACGTGTGAATATGCATCAAACATTTATATTATGTTCTTAGATAAATGTTGTTGTTTCGCAGGGCTAACTAATGGTTTTTTGATTACAGCTGTGCATTTCTGCACATAAACAGTAATATGTAGATGTTAAAGTGGTTGTGTACACCATGGTTGTGGAGTTTACTAAGTACAGTTATTTAGAATAATAATTTAATTTCAACACAATTTGTGCATTGCACATGGAGTACTGTATGGTTGGAGGTTTATGTATAGCGTTGACATGTTTTGTGTCACTGTGGGCTGCAGAGCACAGTAATAGAGAGCAGAGTCTGTCACTTCAGCAGAGGAGATGATCAGATCCACTTGCTTGTCTTTCATACTAATTTCACCATCCAGTCCAGGAATAGCAGGGTCTGCAGGTATTACAGTCTTCTGGGATGACTCAATGACAAGGAGCAGAAATTCCAGTCCAGATCCAGGATATTGTCTGTACCAAAGTAAACTCTGTACATTGCCATTATAGTTGCACGACAGATTGACTGGCTTCCCCTCAGTAACTTGTGTTCTGTCCTGCAGTGGTGTTATTGTCTGTGCAAAGCATTCATCTGCAAAATGTGTGCGTAGAACTTGTTAATAAAAAGAATATGTTTAAGTGGTTGACGTATCAACTTGTCCTATAGCATGGCAGTAAAAATGTAAACAAACAAACAAAAAACCTAACACTGAAGACCTCTAAAAACCTCTATATACTTGTAACTCTTAGAATGAACACACACTTTTCTCATGCTATGTGTATGTTAGTTGGGTTTTTTTTTGTCACACCATAGGACACGGTCCAGTGTTATCAGTTTGTCACCCCCACCCCACACACACATGTATGTATATATACAATTTTACTTACCCT
The DNA here is from genome assembly GCA_034779775.1 of Enteromius afrohamiltoni. NCBI lineage: Eukaryota > Metazoa > Chordata > Actinopteri > Cypriniformes > Cyprinidae > Enteromius > Enteromius afrohamiltoni. The sequence continues at coordinate 13,881,740 of JAUYWG010000032.1, forward strand.
GTATTATTAACAGCAGAATCAGAAGGCACAGGAACATCATGACTGCTCTGTAAATACAATCTGAAACTATTAATGGAGAAATGAAAGGCTTTCTTGAGTCTCTCTCAAAGCTCCACCCACAATTTAAAAAAAATCTATAAAAAGATAGCACAATATACACGCTATATTAAACTGTATTTTCTATTTTTCACTGCATTGCATTGTTTTCTTGCTTTAATGCAAATGTCCATTATTAATCTTATTAAATGTGCTTTAAATGTTTCTGTGAATGAATAGCAGAGAACAAATTATTTCACCTAGGAGTGATTACATGCTGTAAAATTTCTACATTTTTAAATTTGAAAGTTTACTCGTGTCAGTTGGGCGTACTTCTTTAAATATTCTATATACTGTAGATTTTTTACAGAGTAAGATTTTTTTCTTAACCAATTGATTTAATTTCAGTGTTTAATTTTTGAAGTGCATGTGTAGCCATTTCTCAAGTGTGTTTTCCCTTTTGTAAAAAAAAAAAAAAAAAAAATGGATGTATAGCTTTAACGTACATGTCTATTTCAGTTTCAGACAGCTGCAGGTGTGACCACAAACTCATTATGTCCTAATTTAACTGCACTTTGAAGGCAAGACTAATACAGAAAGAGATAGCAGTTTAAACTAGAACTGTGCTAGAAATGAGTTATTCTGGAACGTCAAAGCACAGTGACAACCTAAGCTAGTAAGATAAGAAGATGCACCTTGACAGCTTTTTGCTTTTATTTGTACAATGAAATTAGCACAGCAACACACACACACGCACACACGTTTAGTGTGTAATAACATTGTGATACATTAAACAAGTTGCGAAACCTATATCTTTGTGTATATTACTAGCGCTCCACTTGTTAACGTTGATGTTTTTGTACAGCAAAACTGTGTTTTCTGTCACTGTGGGCATCAGAGCGCAGTAGTAGAGAGCAGAGTCTGTCACTTCAGCAAAAGAGATCTGCAGGTCCACTTGTTTTGTGTTTTTATTAATTCTTGATGTTAAGCGCTGTGGTATGTTGCCACTCATCAGCCCACTTTCATAGATGTAGAGGAGGAACTTTGGTGCAGATCTGGGATACTGACGGTACCAGTGGAGATTATCAGGTACTCCACTGTAGTTACATGTGAGTGTTACATTTTTACCTTCTAAAACTTGTTTTTGTGAGTCATGGGATGTTATCATGTTTGTCAGGATGCTCCCTATAAGAATCAAATATAATAAATAATTAAAATCAGAAAATCTCTTCATTAATAAGAGTTATTAATTCTGAGAAATGAATTAAAACTCACCTGTATGAAGAACTAGAATGAGAAACACAGGAAGGCGCATGTTGGTTGAGTCTCTGACAGAGTGTTAGAAAATCAGCCAAGTTAAACTACTATAAATCAAACTTATCTTAGAGCTCCACCTTCTGAAACATTGCCGTACCCACTGTGGGAGAAAATAAAGAACACTCATGATTTTGCTCTTGCAGTTCTTATTTACATATGACTTATTTACAAACCCTCTTGGCTTTGACATGAAATGGCATGACGTTAAACCTTTTAGTGACTAAGCACTAAACAAGTTCCTCCTCTACATCTACAGTATGAAAGTGGGCTGATGAGTGGCAAAATACCACAGCGCTTAACACCAATAATAGCCGTATATAATTAGGAAACAATTGCAAGATATTATTGTGCAAATAAAAAAGAATGAAGAAGGGAAGAACAATTCAAAAATTAATTAATAAAATAAATTAAACTTATCTTTAGACTAGTTCTAAAGAGCTACACCCTAAAAATGAAATATTTGGTGACTTAATTCTGCAGTGAGAAAATAGATATTATTTGCAAGCATCAAAAGTTCTTAAATGTTTCTGGTTTGGCTGAAATTGATGGATTATAAAATCTCCAACCTCATCTCACAGGAAGACCTAGCAATTGTACAAGGTGGTTATTTCGTATGAATTCATATGATGTGAGTCATTGGAAAATATGTCATTTTTAGAAAAATGTAAGCATTTACTTTTGTCCCACCATTACATTTAATGTAATGATGATGCAAATGAGATTGAGAAATGAGATTCATACCAATTCATCACTAATGCACAAAAATTAGCCACTTAAAATAAACGTGTAAAAGAAAGTCTTTAAAAGTTACTCAGTCAGTCATTAGCCATTAGTTACTGAAATCTCTCTTTATATGAATTTCACTGTCAAATGTATTTACCCTTTAACCTTTCATTTTAAGAACGTAATTTTGTCTGCTGTAATGATTTTTTATTTATTTATTTATTTATTTATATATTTTTTTTACATCATTTTAAAGTAACAAATAATAATGTCAATTAATTCATTATTGTTGGTCACCCACAATTTAGCTTCACCACTAAACAACAAATAGACTTTTGAAATAATAATAATTTCCTGAACAGTATAATTACTGCATGATTAAGAATAGATGTAGTGATGCGGTGTTAATATGTTTTTCAGTTCCTAAATTTGCTTTGTTAAGACAGATTTAGGTTTTTGTACGGCGCTGCCGGGTTTCCTCTCACTGTGGGCTTCAACGCACAGTAGTAAACTGCCGAGTCCGTTACATTTGCAGAGGAGATCTCCAGATCCACAGTGGTTTTCTTTTTATTTAATTTAGCAGACATTCCAGGTTGTTTGTTTTCAGTCTCCCCGCTGCTTTGTAATATCAGAACAAGAAAATCTGGAGTTGATTTTGGATATTGACGATACCAGTACAAAGAAAGGGCTGTGGAGTAGTTGCAGGACAGTGTTATATTATCCCCAGTCTTCCCATGAACCTCAGTTTGGACAGAAGTGATAATATCTTCACAGCGTCCCGCTGAAAAAGACAAATGAGCGTTTGTGAGTGTAGGTTTATTACAGTGTTGTAGTTTGGTTGACCTTTGTGAACCTGACCTCAGGAGGGTTTCTTACCCAGTTCTAATGATGACGAATCTGAAATGTTTAAAGGTATTACAATTAAACAGAAATGAGTAACTCACCCACGAAAGCAGATAAAAAGCTAAGTAGACACAGCAACATTGTTCAAGCCCATGTTCTGACTGACAGCTCTGCTCGTAGCTAATCTATTTAAAAACCACATCCTCAGGATGGCCTAGATGCTGTCAAAACACTAAAGCCCCTCCTACTGACCCCAAACACACGTTTTAGGTTTAGAGTTGTGGGTCCAGTTTTCAAAAAAAAGCCTCTAAATTTGTTTGCAGAACAAATGTTAACATGAGAAATTTAAGCTGAATATTTTATTTTATTATACAGCAAATTCATCTTCAAAACAGAATACATCTAGACACATAATGCCATGAATGACATATTCATTCCATGAATATTTACTGCAAGATTTAGCTTAACATGTATTTCAACACTTTTGCATTCTCAGTACAACTTCTGTTGTTTTCTTTTAGATCTATTAATGTCATGGTTTTGGCTACTGTATCAGTTGCAGGTGTTGCCACATACAATAATGGTTAAGGCAGATAATGCGTTTTAGTTTTAGCTAAACTTTGATGTTTCTGAGTTCAAAGTAAGTGTGTTTTTGTAAAGCTCCTCTGAAACTTTGTATCACTGGGTCTCTCCAAAGAGCGCAGTAATAGAGAGCTGAATCTTTCAGAGCGGCTGCTTTAATAATCAGTTCAGTGGATGTTCTGGTTGTTGAAGATTCAAAATGAGGATCTGGTATATGACTCTCATCCTCTCTTAATCGTGCACCTTTCCAAAGTATATACTGTGGCTCACTGTTAGGGTACTGTATGTACCAATAAAGATCAATAGTTTCACTGTTTGTTTCATACGAGCAACTCAGAGTCACCCGGTTGGTTTCTTTTTCAGTAAGAACAGCTTGATTTGGTTCAATGTGATCACCAAGAGCAACTGGAAAGAACAAAGTAGTATGTAAAAGATAAATAATTATAAATTCCATTTTCAAGTTTTACAATTTTACAGTAATTACCCGATGCAGCTATGAGAAATAGCACTACTGATCTCTTCATCCTGCGTTTACTCATCAGCTGTGTGCTACTGTTCTCAATCTTTCAAAGTCACATCCTATCACTTGTCACATGTCAACTTTATGCATGTGATTATTATATTGTTGAGCATCATAAAAAAAGTGCTGCCCCCTTCTGGCCTTTGTGCACCCTCTCTGGTCTCAAAGGTTGATCTGGAGCATTTTGTTCTCTGTTTAACACTGAGTGGGTTTTTGTATGGTGTTCATGTGTTTCCTGTCACTGTGGGCTGCAGTGCGCAGTAATACACAGAAGAGTCCTTCACATCTGCAGGAAAGATTTCTAGATTCACCGTCTTATCATCTTTATCAACTGAAGCAGTCAGCTGAGGATGAGGAGGTGTAGCTGTTTGGTTCTGTCCTGACTCCATGATTAGAACCAGAAACTCCGGAGTAGAATCGGGATATTGCCGATACCAATGTAGATTATTCATTGACACCGTGTACTGGTATTTACAAGAGATCCTCACTTTTTCATTGACCTTTGCATGGACTACAGGAGACATTGAGGTAATGCTGTCTTGTATACTCGCACCTGAGAGGAATGTTGAATTAGCATTTTAAAAAGAAGTCAAATCAAACAGCATTTATTTGTATAGCTCTTTGAAAGTACAGAATTCAAAGCAGCTTATCAGAAATAAACAGGAAAATGATTTGATAAATTGATTAATTATGAAATGACTTTAATTGAAGCAACTTTACAGAAGAAGTCATTATTCAGCTTGAGTCAGTTCAATGTTGATTCAGTTCAGCACAGGAACTTTGTCAAAGTCGCAAAGCAACTGAAGTTTGTTTCAAATATTGACTGCCAATCTGTAAAGAAAGGAAATGTATCAATAGAACTGAAATCTTACCAATGAATGCCAATAAAACTAGTAGAAAACAGAAAGCCATTGTTTAGAATGATGAATTCCTCACTGAGCTTTGCAGAACTACCATAACAGTCTCTATACAGACAAATGAAGCTCCCAGCTAGTGTTTTCAACACCCAATCACATGCAGTGATGTCTCTGGCAGGTGTTACCAGACAAACTGATGTTCTTGTACAGTATATAGCCACTATATGTATATGTTTAACAGCCTGAGAACATTTTATAATTTAAAGTGCTTTATATATAGACAGATTTTAGAATGGTATTTGTTCTTTAGGTTAGGTTTATTTCATATTGGATAGAAAGAAAAGCTTGGTAAAGAAAGACATTTTCAGCTTAATTTTGATTTAGATTTTTCTTTAATGATGTTAATACAGAACATTATTACATTGATATAACAAAATGTATGTATTATGTATTATATATTGTATGTAATATTTACATGTTTTTTTTGTAATGCTAACTGTATATATTTTACACATAATGAAGTACCGAAGATGAAATAATTATATAAATCTGAATATATAAATGTGAATTGTGAATATATAGAAATAAATTAAAATATTTGGAAGTAAATAAAAACACATATTTATAAATCAGAACATGAAGACAGAAGTCTTAATGTAGATATTAATGTAAGTAAATCTGTGTATAACTTTTGTAATTTAAATGAATGTATTCAGAATTATAACTATATATTTACAATTTACATTATATATATTCAGACTTAAATTTTTCTTCTAATGATTTAAAAATTATATCTTGATTTGCTTCTGTATTTTAATATTACAATGTACATGTATTTATTCAGATTTATAAAAAAATATATTCTAAATTACTTTTGTATACAGTATTTATAATTTATATATTCAGATTTTATATAGTTTCCTTTTTGCCACTTCTTTATATGTGTTTTAGCTGTCAGGAAGTATTGTTTTATACAGTATGACAGCATTAAATAAAGTGTACACATATCACATAGTGCAAGCAACAAACTATTATGGGGGATGTGAAGTTGTTTTTGCTTGAATACTCAGTATCCTGTTTTCACAGCACAGAAGTACACCGAAGCGTCAGACAGATGAAGGTTCTGGATAGTCAGCGTAGTTCTTCTTGCAGCAGAATCCAGCTGGGACTGAAATCTTTTTTTGGGGAAGTCTTTGGAATTACTTCCATTTCCAAAATTATGTCTTACTAAAATATATTCTGGAGATGAATTTTTTGTTTGCCTGTACCACAGAAGAGCAGGCATTGTGTCTGTCGTATTATATTCACAGATCAGACTCACAGTCTCTCGTGTGTAAGCTGAAGAAGAGCTTGACGACTGACGCACAGTGTGTTGTCCTCTGCATTCTGTGGAGAGAACAAAGCAGTATTAACTCGTTCTGCCTCTCACGTCACATTCTCAAACAACAGAAATCAGTAAATAGTAAGCACTTTACCTAGAAAGAATACAACAATAAGCATATCCCTCATCCAAGTTCTCATTATGAATGAAAAGCTAATTGCTTCTGAGAACTGCAGTGATTACAGAACACAGAGTTCTGACTGTCTGTACAACCTCTGAACTGTCTGTATTGTATCCTTTCATTGTAGGTCAAAACTCTGAATGCTCCCTGCTGGCATAATGTAAAACTGCAGCATCAAAGTCATGTTTATGATCATCTCATTAACTTCAACCTGAAACACAGTGTTAGGACCAAAAGAGAGTTATGAAGATGATTCATATTCATGACAGAAATTATTTTCACAGTGACAATACACTGTAAACGATCCAGTATTTTATTGTAAACAGCAAAGGATACTGACAAAACATATGGTCACTCCTGTATTTCTTCTCTAGTGTGAATCAATTTACAGTAAACTACTGTAACTAGGGCAGTTAACTACTGTTAAATTACAGTAGAGACTTTTTGGGCTAGAAATAAGGTTATTGCTTTTTTTGTGACAGCACAAGATAATTGTACTGATATTCTGTTGATACATGTATTACCTCACCGCTAGATAGAGACTTTTAAGTAGATAACAATAATATATTATATATGATATCATAAAGCCACAAAAGACATGTATTTCACAAATTATTTGGTCAGTGTACAGAGCCTAAAGAACCACTAGAGGGCAGATTAATCATAGTATATTAATATTGTGCTCTTTTTATTATGTGTATTAGGGCTGTTACACTATTATTTTACATTTTTTGCAGTGTCCTTAAATAACCAAAACCCCTAAAAAATAAAAGGACAAGTAAAGTGTGTAAAGGTTTCCTGTGACTGTGGGCTCCAGAGCACAGTAGTACAGAACAGAGTCTGTAATGTATACAAAGGAGATGATCAGGTCCACATTCATTTCTTTCATTCTTTCTTTTCTGATCTGGGAAATCAACGGTACCAATGCAAACTAATTGCAGTTGAGTAGCTACAGGAAAGAGTTATATTGGCACCCTCCTCATGAAAGACTTCAGTTGTAATAGATATAATAGGATTTTCAAACCTTCCATGTGAAAATTATGATAAACAAGATTTCATAATGACCGATATAATGATAGATTATAACAAATTTTGTTTTAATTAAGCCATTTAGGAAGTTATACTCACTTCCAACAGCGCAGAGCAGGATAATTGTGATGAGCAGCATTATGCTGAAAAGGCACATCTATGATGGCACTTGAGATCTTTACAGCTGCTTGAGGCTCCTCCCCCTATTACAGAGTAAAGCCATGAGAATCTGAAGCTGTCAGGTTTTTGTACAGCAACATTTGATTTCCTGTCACCGTGGTCTGCAGAGCACAGAAGTACACTGCAGAGTCTTTAACAGTGGAAAGGGGGATTTCCAAATCCACACGGTTTTTGTCCGTGTTTAGTTTTCCTGACAGGCGCTCATCTGAAGTCTGTATTACTTTTCCAGAGCTTTGTAGGATGAGCATGAGAAACTGAGGACCGGATGTATGATTCTGTCGATACCAAAGGAGACTGTATGCCGAGGAATATCTACAGGATAGTGTTATGTTTTCAGTCTCTTTCACATGCAGTTCTTCTTGTTCGGGGGTAATTGCTTCTGCATGAGTAACATCTTGAAAATGAAAAATAAGAAAATATATGAAATATATAATGAGAAAAAAAAAAAGATTTACAGTGCTACGTAAAAATATACCCACCTGCAAGAGTTAACATCCAAATAACTATGTACAGCAACATAGTGAGACTAGGCAGAGCAAAATAACATAACATGACAAACTGAAGTCTCCTCTGGAGGCTCCACCTCTTATCTCAGTAAGGAATTTCCTTACTCAGTAATTTAGCCAGCCAATCACATATTGATATGTATTCTTCATTTGCCAGGTCTCCTTTTGCCCAGAATATTATTTATTGTAGGGAAGGAAGTGTTTTCTCGTTTTAAAAGACCACAGTTTTGAACAGGAGTCTAAAAAAAACATTTTGTCACAGTTTTGAGTTTGATTTATGAATTGTTCAAAACATTCTTTTGAGGCTTCATTTGGAGCTATTTGGATTTTGTGTGAAAAGTTACTTAATATTAATATCCTGTTAATAATCCATGCTTAAGACAAGAGCAATTAATAATATATAAAGTTAATTATTTATTTAATTATTATCTATTTACTTCAGCTCTCATTTAGGCTATATGCAGCTGTTTATTTATTTGCTGCAGGTGTTATCATATCCTGCAGTTTGGCTCTTTGTAACAAATGTGGTGTGATATTGATTTGATAACTTTCTGTTCAAAGCAAGTTTTCTGTGTGAGTTTTTGTAAAGCTTCTCAGGCATTTTGTATCACTGGGCGCTTACTCTTAGAGCACAGTAATAGAGAGCCGAATCTGACAGAGTTACACGCTTAATGGTCAGTGAGGTGGATTTCTGGGATGTAGTTGATGCAAATCGTTGGGGGTCTGGTATGTTCTCGTATGTCTCTGATCGTCCACCTTTAAGCAGTATATATTGAGGCTCTGTGTTAGAAAACTCTCTGTACCAATAAAGAATAACATAGCTGGAGCTTGTGTCATATGAACACTCCAGTGTTACAGAATCTCCTTCTGTACTGGTAACACTGATCTTCTGGTCACTCGGTCGAATCCATTCTTGACAGATTACACCTAAGAGGAAATGTTTTTAATAAGATACAGTCACTGTTAGGATGTTTATATACTTAAAAATCTGAAAACCATACAAATGTATAAAAACCATGTAATGTACCTGATGCTATGAGAACAAACAGCAGTAGATATTTTTCCATTTGTTGAGTGAGTATTTGGAGCCTTTCCATGATCACATCAGAAAAGTCTTAATGTGTCGAGTTTCTTGAGAGGTTGATCATTAAATATCACAGGGCAGATACAAAAACAGGAAGTACTGCTTGTCACACAACATCTGTAATGCTCAGGGGTCCCAAAAGGAACAAAAAGTTTTCTGTTCCTAAGGCTTCCAGCAGGTGGTGATGTAATATCAAAAAAGTTGTGCATTCATAATTTTATAAATCTTTTGTAGGTTAATATTTAATGATTTACTTCTGTACATAAAAGCCACACATCTTGTCAGGTTACTGTAACTATTTTAAAAAGATTCAGTAGTTGAGTTACGCATTTTAATAGTGTTCTAATTATTAATTTGTTTCATTATTCAGATTAAATTATTATTTATTTAGTGACTGACTGAAAAATATGTATTTAAAATATGTAGAAAAAATATACTACATTCAAATACAGTATTGCTGTTGGGAGGGTTTTTGTACAGTGTTGCTGTGTTTCCTGTCACTGTGGGCGTCAGGGCACAGTAGTACAGAGCAGCATCAGTCAGTTTAACAGAGGAGATCTCCAGAATCACATGGGTTTTCTCTTCATTCACTCTTCCAGAGAATCGAGGATCTCGCTCCACAATTTCTGACTTTTGTGAAACCTGTCCAGTGGCGTGTAGAATAAGCACAAGAAATTGAGGAGCTGATCCGGGATATTGGCGATACCATTGCAGTGTGGATGCTGAGGAGTAGCTACAGGACAGAATAACATTCTCTCCCTCTTTCTGATAAACCTCAGGCTGGACTGGTGTGATGACATTCGCCAAACTGCCACCTTCAAAATCGAGAGTCAATATAAAACATAAAAATATTATTAATATAACTTATTAATCTCAACTAGACAAAATAATAGAAAAAACACATAAATGGAATACTTACATATAAGAGAACAAATCAAAGCAGTTAAACAGAGAAACATGTTGATGATGAGTAGGATAATGATCTAGTTCACAAACGGTTGTTCAAATAAACTTTCTGTTCTTCCCGTGTCACACAAAAGATGTCTCAAACAAACTCCTCCCCTGAAAGCTGCAACTCAAATAGCCCTGAAAAGCATAGAAGAAGCAACAGTATAGAGTCCTTCATCTTATTTTGGTCCTTTAGTCAGTATAGACTACAGTACTGCTGACTGAAAATTGTTCCATGGAAGACTATATTATTAGAGGTTCTTTTGTAGGAAGATTTATTGTGGCATGACAAAAACAAAGAGCTATCATCTTACTGTATCGTTTCTCCCTCAGCACCTATTTCCTTTTCCTCAAGCAGGTGTTGCAAAAGTGTTGTGGTTTTACACAATATTTGATAGTGGTTTAGTTTTTATTAGATCTTTTTTTTTTAAGGCAAAATCTACATGTGAGTTTTTGTAAAGCCTCTCAGGCATTTTGTATCACTGGGCTGCTACTCTTAGAGCACAATAATAGAGAGCTGAATCTGACAGAGTTGCACTCTTAATAGTGAGTTCAGTGGATGTTTGGGATGTAGTCGACTGAAAATGGGTGTCTGGTATATTCTGATATCTGCTCTCTGATCGGGCACCTTTATACAGTAGATATTCTGGTTCTCTGTTAGGATACTGTCTGTACCAGTAGAGATAGACATTATTGCTGCTGGTATCATATGTGCAGCTCAATGTTACAAGTTCTTCTTCTGATCTGTAAATATGAGTTTCTTTGTCCTTTGGTTGAATGCTGTCAGATAAAACACCTGCAAAACAGTTGGAAGTTTGACAAAAGATAAACTTAGTTTCTTCAACAAATCTGATGCGATTTACTGTAATAGAATAAAATAAAAAAAACATTTGCATAGCCAAAACATATCAACTCAATATATTTGAGTCTGCTCAGATTTAATGTTTCATACCTGATGCTGTTATGAGAATCAGAAGAAAGAATTTCTCCATGTTGAGAAGATTTACCAGTGCACTTTATGGAATGAAGTTTAAATGTAAATGTATGATTGTAGCCTATTTTGAAGTTGCAGTGTGGGTGTGGTTTATTTAGACCACCTTCTGATTAAAAGCTGAGACGATTAAGCCCTCATTGTACAAATTTCTTAACATAAACTATTAAAACTAAAATTACTTGAGTAATAACTGAGGAAGCATCTTCCTCCGCTAACTCAGCTTTATCAAAATATTACCGTAAGGATCATTTAAAGCTGAACAAAACCTATAGGCTGATTATTGAATTAGAAAATTAATCTTTTATAGTGAGTTTTGTGCCTGTTTGTGCCTGCTATTGTAGGTCTGCATGATCAACCATATTTTATATCAAGACGATGATGATTTTTGCTTCTTCCAGCATTGTCTGCATGTTTCATGCTTCTCAACTGGTTATTTATTATTTGCTTTGTATTGCATTGGTAACATGCTGTAGGTAGGTTTCTGTTCGACTTCCTCTCTGAAATGTTTTTATGTACACAGCACCCCCCAGTGGTGTTTTTAAATGTTTTCAACATCGACAAAATCCACAAGTCCACAAGGATAAAAATAAAAATATGTTTCAGTAATTGGAAAAATATTATGGAATATACTTTATTTATTGATATACTATGATTGAAACATAACGGCACACCTGGGATTAAGTCTGTCACTTTAGCAAAGGAGATCTCCAGATCCACATGGGTTTCATTTAGGTTTGCTGAGAATTGAGGATCTTGAGGGGGGAGGGGGGATCATCTTCAGGACAAACTGTTACTTTTTTTTTT
>JAUYWG010000032.1:13903492-13918783 GCA_034779775.1 Enteromius afrohamiltoni
ACACGTTCTTCTGATCTGTAAATATGAGTTTCTTTGTCTTTTGGTTGAATGCTGTCAGATAAAACACCTGCAAAACAGTTGGACAAATTGAACAGATCAGCTGAATTCTCCATGTATCCAAAAACACATAACATACATGAATAAAAACGACACTAGCAAAGAGTTTTTTCAACAAATGTGACATTTTTGTAGAGTACCATTAAAAAGTTAGCATGGACAAACATTTTAATATAAATTATATTGGAGTCTACTCAGATGAAATGTTTTGTACCTGGTGCTGATAAGAGAATCAGTAGAAAGCATCTTTCCATGTTGGGAATGTATACAGTAGCAAGCTAGTAAATGAACTGAAGTTTCAAGGTAAATGTATGATTGTAGCCTATTATGAAGCCATAGTGTGGGTGTGGTTTATTAAGACCACCTTCTCTTTCAACTGAGATGTCAAGATTGTGCCTTTAGTTAGTAAAGAAATATACTAATATAATAAATCAAAATTAAATCATTTGTTAAATATAAAAAATATAAGGGATTATAAATTTGGACTTTATTAATTAATATGTTTTCAAATAATAGTTCTATAGTAGTAATATATAGTAAGTGATATGTCATCACTGATCTGATTCAATAATGAGCATTTACTAAATCAGTAAACGTATGTAAAAAGTATTAAACAGTTTGAAAATGTATAGTTAAATATGAATCTGTGTGGATACTATTTGTTGTTCTGACATCTCATTTTATGATATAGTCAGTCAGGTTCTTGTATGGTGTGTTGAGTGTTTCCTGTGACTGTGGGCCGCAGAGCACAGTTGTACAGAGCAGAGTCAGATACAGCAGCAGAGGAGATGATCAGATCTACACTGTTATCTTCTTTTCTGTGACTGATGGATATTCCAGAAACTGGAGCATTAGTTGGAATAACGTATCCTGTATGATCCAGGATGAGGAACTGTGGTGGTGAAGCTGAATATTGTCGATACCAGTAAGACTCTCAACAGAACCAGTGTAGTTACAAGAGAGTTTCACTCTCTCAGTCTCACTGGCAAATACTGCATCGCTGTAAGGTGTGATGACATCTTTAGCTCTGTTACCTGCAACAAAAGCTTTTTTAAGCATATTTAGTATGAGATATTGGTATGCAATGAAAATGATACATGAAAGAATTTACCTTGAGTTAAAGTCAGCAGTATAAGCACACAAGTGAACATGATGGTAGTTGCTGCTTGTCTCAGTGATCTGATGCTGAATATCACTGAACTTATCTGTTTAACGGACCAGTCTTAAGCCTTTTAACAAATAAAGCACAGAAATGAACATACTATTATGATAGATCCAATACCTAAATCTGCTTGCACTTGTTATTTTTCAAAGTAATGTAATTTCTCAATTGTTCATTGTACTTCACAGGTAGTTATACAGTATGTGTTTTTACAATGTAACCTATCATTCCTGTTTCCTCCATTTTGTCCTCTGTCCCAAACATGTCACTTTGGACTGATGTGATGACATTCCCAGAACTGACACCTGCAAATTGGAATATTTAAGTTGCAATTAATATTTAAAGTTGCAGTCCATAGATTTGCCACTTTGTCGCCATCTATGTTTGAAAACCTGGTATTGCAGTTCCTTGAGGAATGATACAGTATTCCGTGTGTGGGTTGTAATTCCAGCTTAGATTAATCAAATGTTCTGATGTGAATTTATAGCTGTCAGTTCACAGAGTTAATCCTGTCATCTGAGCAAGTAACTAACAAGTCTGCCATGCTTGTTCTGTCCAACTGAGCAAAAAAGCATTACAATAAATCGCTCTACCAGTGATTAATCTAACGATCGGTTAGCTCATATCTACGGTGGCTGAGAAAGCTCAACGCGCTGCAAACTTCAGAAAACACATGCAAACCACACATTAAGGTAGGTAGTTGTAGTTGTGAACCTCGAGCTTAGGGGGCCCATGGCCACTGCTTGTGCATAGGGCCCAGAATTTGGTGCTAGACCCCTGCACACATTTCATATGACCTTGATCTTTTGAACCGAGTTACACACTGCTGTTTCTAACCTAAAACACTTTTAGTGAGTCTAATTCTCTGTGATTAGAGTACTGCAAATGAAGTACACAGAAAAACTGCAACTACACAATAGTTCACCAAACACTTCACAAGACTAATGCTGCAGGAAAATATCATGATTTCAGTCAGTCAACACAGTCAACATAGTGTTTGGACAAACCAGGCCCTGTTTTCAAAACTTTGCTTAAGCAAGCATAAAAAACTGTAACTTATGCAGACTATGCTTCCTTTGAAACCTGTGTAGACTATCTGTAATAAGGAGCACATTTAAAACTGGAATATAATTTAATTCACATTAAATTACAAAAACCTCCCCTTACCACTCAAACTAGAATACATTATTACATGCTAACTAGTGTGATCTAGGCTAAAGTTTTGAACACTGGCTGGTTATGTACTTGCTCAAATATTGAATTTGGGTAATTTTTAACCCCCCACAAAAAATGCAGCTTTAAATAAATAAATATTCATATGAAATAAGCAAAACGTCAGTGAAGTAAATGGGCAATTTATAATTCACGAATCACCAGTCAGTTTCTCACAGCAGTAATTACCCAACAAAACCATTTTTGCCGTTTTTTTGAATCAGTTCAAATATGTTTTAGCAGGTGTTACCACCCTGATATTCACAGAGACTTTGTGGCTCACATAAAGAACACTTGTGGTTTGATTTTTGATTGATTAAATACTCTTCAAAGGAATTATTGTGTATATGGGTTTTTGTAAAGCTTCTCAGGCATTTTGTATCATTGGGCTGCTACTCTTAGAGCACAGTAATAGAAAGCTGAATCTGACAGAGTTACACTCATAATAGTGAGATCAGTGGATTTTTGGGCTGTACTTGACTGAAAGCGACGATCTGGTATATCCTCACTGCTGTATGATCGAGCACCTTTCCGCAATAAAAACTGGGGTTCTCTGTTTGGATACTGTCTGTACCAGTAAAGCATAACATTATTGCTGCTAGTATCATAAGTGCAGCTCATTGTCACAGTCTCTGCTTCTTTCCTGATTATATTATCTTTTTCTTTTGGTTCAATGCTATCAGCAAATATCCCTGCAAGAGAATTAATTATGTTTAATAAAAGCTGAATGAAACTCCTGCTCTTTCTGTTGTTACACATGCAGTACGGTGCTATGAATGAACAACATAAAAATAACAATATATCATTAACTCTAATTGAAAATCTATAAAATATGCATTTAATAAACACTTTGAATCCACAATATATTTATAATATATTTAGTGCTGATATTTGAAGTGCCCTTTACCTGGAATTGATACAAGAATAAGTAGAAGAACACATCTTTCCATGGTGAGAAATTTGCTGATAGAATAAGTCAACAAAATTACATGCATAATGGTTTAGTTATTAAAGGTAGATGTATGAATGTAATGGAAAGTCATTTGTGCAGTTTTAATGTTGGTTAATGTGGGTGTGGTTTCTGATGTTTAGACCACCTTCTGTCTTTCCACATTAAACCTGAGATAACTGTCAGTAAACAGGTTTTCCTGTTGTACTTGATGTATTACATACAGCTCATAGTTATTGTCTCTTCTTGTCAAAGATATATTTAATAACTTTTCCTAATGTTTTCTGTGTGTAGTAAAAAAAATAATTTGAAAGTAAATCATTCACTTAGTTCAAACGGCACATATATTTTTTTTATAACATCACCCCCTTGTGGCAGATGACAAACATACAGTACTTAGCAGGTATGTGAAGTGTTTTTGCACTGTATTATGAGGTTTCCTGTCACTGTGGGCGTCAGGGCACAGTAGTACATTGCAGAGTCTGTCACTTTAGCAGCAGAGATCTCCAGAATCACTTGGGTTTTCTTCTCATTCAGTTTTCCAGAGAATCGAGGATCTGTATCTACAATTTCAGACTTCTGTGAAGCTTTCCCTGTAGCATGATATATGACTAAAAGGTATTCAGGAGCTAAACCGGGGTATTGGCGATACCACTGCAGACTAACCGCTGAGGAGTAGTTACAGGACAGAGTTATATTGCCCTCCTCTGTCCCAAACACCTCAGTTTGGACTGGTGTGATGACATTCCCAAAACTCACATCTGGAGATAGGAAGATTTAATTGTAAATCAGCATGCCATAGCAGAATTTATTTTTGAAGAAGAAAAAGATATAATCCTGGGATAGAACATACTTACATGTTAGATAACAAAGTAAAACCAAAACGAAGTGCATCATTTTAAGGATGAAGTTCATCTGCAGGACAGAGAGTTACTGAAACATTCATTCACTGACTAGCAGAGCATGACTCCAACAAGCACCTCCCCTTGAAGAAACAGTTTTCATATGGTGAACATAACCCCAGAGTGCAGCCTGGACGATTGGGCGGGGCGACACATTAAGGTGGGGTGACACGTGTCGCTCCCCCCATCCCTAATTTCATTGGTTTATAACACGGCAAATCTTATTGGTGTAGACCCCAGCAATGTGTTGCCCCGCTTAATTGTCCATGTTGCACTCTGGGGTACTTGGCTTTATGGTGAGTGTGCACAAGATGTTCCTGGATAAACATCCTTGTTGATCCTGGAACAACATTCCAATCAGCCAATCAGATTTGAGGGATACATTTTATGGAAATATCTGTTTTAGGCTTATGATCATAGTTAGGTGCTTCTACACCCTGTTTAATCAGCTATCATTTCCCACTGATTTAAGGAATAACTTTTGGGTAGGGGTAGGTTTAAGGGTAAGGACTGGGATAAGTTTATATTTTTGGACAGTATTCAGACACACAATCGCTCCCCCTTTCTCCCTCTCTCTAATAGATGCATAGACTGCATCAATAACTGCGTTAGCTTGCATATAAATGGCTTAAACATTAGCTTTAAAATGATGCCTTGGAATTTGCAACAGAAAGTTTGGGTTGAGGTGCACTAAAAAAATTCGCTAGTTCAACACACACAAGATTTTAGGACAGAAACATGTCGGATGTCTAAAAATAAATCATCTGAACTACTGATGTGTGACTGTGACTCCAGGCCGTTCAAATTATTCGAGAAATAATGCACTCCCAAAGTGGTAATGTGGAGTCTATTTATATATAAATGGAATGGTCTTTCTCCGTTCTCAAACAAATTAAGAACTACATTCGATTTGTATTGACTGAACGTAAGTGCTAAATGTGATAAAAAACACATCTTTATTCTTAATTTTTATTTATCTCAGTTAAGCTGTAGCAGGTGTTAGCATTCATTAGTCTTTGTGGCTCACATACAGTACAGCTTTGGTTAGATTTATAACTGATTATATTGTCTTTGTCTTTAGGATTAATACTGTCAGCAAATAAATAAATTAATAAAATAAATGACCCTTAATAAAAAGCTGAATTTAACAGCTTTTTTGTCTGTTGTAATAGTAACAGTGCTGTGAATAATAGAATGTATTATGCTATAAAATCTAGAATCTCAGCCAGCTAATTCAAATGATATTATCTATTAATTAAATATGTACACGATTAACACTGAATCCTTAGTACAGTATATTCTGTCTAGTGAATTGACCTTTACCTGGTACTGTTATAAGAATCAGTAGAAAACATCTCTCCATGGTGAAAAATATTAATTAAAAAATTAATAAACAAGACCTATTATATGGTATGCTAATTTTAAGTTGAAAGTAAATGCATGAGTTTATGGAGAGTCATTTGTGCAGCTAATATGTCTATAAAAGTGGGTGTGGTTTCTGATATTTTAGACCACCTTCTGTCACGCTAAAAATTAATATTACTGTCAAATGTACTTTTTCTCCATACTCAATGTTTTATATAAAGCTCGGATTTACTGTATTTTAGTGTTTGGTATCTTTGATTATTTTGCCTTACTGTATTTTTTTCAATGTTAAAAGACAATACTTTCGAATTTTCAATGTTAATCTTTCACTCAATACAAACTTGGGATTGTTTCTGTTGTAACTTCACCCCCTAGTGGCAGATGACAAACATATACATGTAGCACAGGACTGATGCGTTAAAATGGAGACTAAAGTATGCAAAATAAGTCCAACTATACAGTGGACATGAATTTATTAAAACTTTTAAGAAATGTTTTTCCAAATGTAAAAAAAAGCTCAGAGTAATTCATAAGCAAATTGCAATTTGTGAGCACAATTATATATTCTGAATATATGCCTTCATGTGTATGCAGACGTCACTGCAAATTTGCAACATAATAGTGTTTCAGGTTCTTGTATGGTGTGTTGAGTGTTTCCTGTCACTGTGGGCCGCAGAGCACAGTAGTACAGAGCAGAGTCTGATACAGCAGCAGAGGAGATGATCAGATCTACACTGTTATTTTCTTTTCTGTGATTGATGGATATTCCAGAAACTGGAGGATCAGCATAAGTAGGAGATCCGTAGTAATCCAGGATGAGGAACTGTGGTGGTGAAGCTGAATATTGTCGATACCAGTGAAGACTATCAACAGAACCAGTGTAGTTACAAGAGAGTTTCACTCTCTCAGTCTGACTGGCAAATACTGCATCACTGTAAGGTGTGATGACATCTTTAGCTCTGGTACCTGCAGAAGAAAATGTATATATCTGAACATTGCTAAGGATATATACATTGAGAATACTGTAATTTAATGACTACATAAGATTTTTACCTTGAGTTAAAGTCAGCAGTATAAACACGCAAGTGAACATGATGCTCACCTCAGTGATCTGTGATGCTGTTCACTGAATGAGTCTGTGTTCTACAGGCCTGTGTTAAGCTCCGCCTCCTAACATAATTTGATAAATAGCAGAAATTATTAAACACGAAACCAAAAACACTTGTGGAATGGAACCGAAATCTGAATCAGTGGCAGTATTGTTGAAATGTAAATATGTACCTTTTTATTTTCATGCACCTTGTTGGTTTTGTGAAGTTGCCCCAGAACAATTGTGAATTGTCATATTTGGTTTAGTTATGGCCAAAGGTTATTGACTGATCAATACTCTACCTTAAGCTAAAACTATATTTAGTCTACGCTGTTAGCTTATTAGTAACAACTAGTATTAACATTTGATCTCTTGAAAAGGCAAATTCACCAGTTAATAATTAAACTCGTATTAGCCCAGCAAATGACAATCTAATATCATTGAAGGAATACTATTACTACTGTTACTAATGCAAGTAATTTTTCCTTAATTTTAGTTTGGAATCCAATTCTGTGGCATGCTTTACCCTTTATGGAGGGTTTCTGTACAGTGTTGTGTATTTTCCTGTCACTGTGGGCTCCAGGGCACAGTAGTACGTTGCTGAGTCTGTCACTTTAGCAGAGGAGATTTCAAGATATGTGTGGGTTTTCTCTTTATTCAGTTTTCCAGAGAATCGAGGATCTAGTTCAACAACTGTAGACGTTTGTAAAACTTTCCCAGTAGCATGCAGAATGACTAAAAGAAATTCAGGAGCTGATCCAGGATATTTGCGATACCAATACAGACTTGTTGCTGAGGAATAGTTACAGGACAAGGATATAATGTCCTTTTCTGTTCTGTATACTACATTGTGGACCGGTGTGATGACACTCCCAAAAATACTGCCTGCAGAAAGAAATATAAACATTTATATTGTTGAATAAATGGATAAACAAATAAGCAAGCAATAAAGCAAAATCCTACCAGTCTGAAACAAAATAAATACATACCTGATAGAGAAAACAAAACAAAAACAAGGAGTGACATTGTTCAGGATGATGTACTTGTTAATCTCTTACTAAAGTAAGTATTTCATGTTTTTTCCTCAGTTAGAAAGTCCCAGTAGCCCCTCCCCTTAAAGCTGTGAGTCTTAAACTGCAATGTATGGAAACCTATTTAAAAATATAAAATTGTTCATTTTAAATAGAAATCTAGAAGACGTTATGTTTTGACTCTTATGTCATGAATGTCACTTTTGATAAATTTAAAGTGTTTACTGAATGTTTGATAAATATATAAAAAGAAAAGAAAAAATGAAAGCATTTTTAATGGTTATGCGTATGTAAATCACACTTTAAAAGGTACCTCTGAGAATCAGGACTTCACAGTGTATAACAAACAATATGTAAATGCCATACATACTATTAAGTTGACAACAACAAGTTTGAGGAAGCCTAAGAGGTGGACCTAACCAACAAAATTTGGAGGTTCACTTTTTTTTTGTTTCTTCAGCAGGTGTGACCGCATCCTGTTGTCTTGTGGTTTAAGACACACATTTGTGGTGGATCACTGACACACTAATAATGTGTGTGTTTTTGTATAGCGTCAGTGGACTTTGTATCACTGTGCTCCTACTTTTAGAGCACAGTAGTAGAGAGCCGAATCTGACAGATTCACGTTATTAATGGTGACTGAAGTGGATGTCGGAGATGTAGTTATCTTATAACGCTTGTCTATTACATTCATTTCACCAGACGAGAGAGAACTTTTAAATAACAAATACTTAGGTTCTCTATTAGGATACTGTCTGTACCAGTAAAGCAAAACATTATTTTTATATGTGCTGTTATATGTGCAGCTCAGCGTGACAGCTTCTCCTTCTCTCCTTGTTTTATTTCTACCCTCTTCTTTAGGCACAAGGCTGTCAGCAAATACACCTACAAAAATGAACATGGCTTTAGAATGATAATGTAAAAAATGGTAACATCCAATAATAAAAAGAACATAAAATACTAATCAAAGAATTTAAATTGAATCTATTAATTTTCAATAATGATAGACACTTTTTTATATTATTATTCGTATCTGAATCTTTTGAATAGCAGTACTGTATGTATATAAATGACACTTTAAAAAACAAGTACCTGTCATAAGAATCAGCAGTTGACATCTGTCCATGTTAATATTCTGGGTGATTTATTTTGTTTTAATCCAAATCATGTTTGCAGACATAGGAGAGACTGAAATGACAATAGAGGGATTCCACGTATTTAATGTGAATGAGGAAGAAGACTGACAATGCAGTTTGAATGAACGTATACATTCAAATGTGTATTTGCAAAGTGGGTGTGGTTAGTGACATCACCCGACCACTAATCACACAGGTTTGTTTTTCTATCCAGCTACTTTGACTTCTGCTAATGACATGCTCTGTCTCCTAACTCTAAAGCAATAATTTAGGGAATTTCAGATATTCTGCTGGTCATTAAAAAAATACTCCTACATTCCTGGCAGATTGAATTGACTGGCAAAACTTTTTTGTTGTTGTTCTATGTTACTGTGTTTCCCGTGACTGTGGGGCGTCTGACACTGCAGCAAAGGAGATGATAAGATCACCATTTTTTTTCTGTGATTAATGGTTATTTCTGGAATGTTGCCCTGAATCTTCAAATATAAAGAAATGTGGTGGTGATCCTGTATATTGACGATCCCGGTGAACACCACGAGCAGAACCGCTGTCGTTACAGGACAGAGTCACACTGTCCCCCTCAACAGCAAATCCACTTGTCAGTTTTTGGACTGATGTCTTGTGAGGCTCTGGAACCTGCAAATAAAGGTGGTGTTAAATGTAACACAACCAAACACACATCTAGTAAAATCATAACATGTATATAATAATCTTCATAGCATTGAAACTGTAGTATATTATAAAGCATTAAATAATTACAGTACATTAGTTTAGTAATTTATTATTTAGTAAAGAAAAGTTATGGAATAGATGAACATCAACAAATTGCCTGGAGCAAGCTAAACAAAGAGCAGTGGCTTCACACAGAGACTGATTGTGACTTTATTTGTGTTTATATATAGTCAACATTTGAAGTGGATCAAAAAACAATTTGAATCACTTCAACTGTTGTTTAGTGTATGTATATGGTTTACTTTATCTGTTTTATTTATCTATTTTTATTTGCTTGTTTTTTATTATTATTACTCATTTCATTACTGAATGATTTCTAAATTTCAAATAACCTTAAGAAAATCAAATAAGTGTTTTACATGCCCCCTCCCCATATGTAACCTTTCACAATCTCCCAAATTCACAGGTGTTGCCACATTCTAATTCCTAGAGCTGTGGTGTTCAAAAAAATTATAAATTGTGGTTTGATGCTATCGGTTTGATTAAAGCTTGTTCAAAGAGTGTTGTGTATTTGAGTTTTTGTAAAGCTTCTTTGGTATTTTGTATCACTGGGCTACTCTCAGAGCACAGTAATAGAGAGCTGAATCTGACAGAGCTGCTTTCTCAATCATGAGTTCAGTGGATGACTGGGATGTAGTCGACCGAAAATGACGGTCTGCTATATACTCATAGCTCTCATATCGGGCACCTTTGAGCAGTAAAAACAGGGGCTCCCCATTTGGATACCGTCTGTACCAGTAAAGCCAAACATTATTGCTGCTTACATCATATGTGCAGCTCATCGTCACAAATTCTCCTTCTTCTTTAATTACATTAGTATCTCCTTCTCTTGGTTTAATGTCTGCAAATCCACCTGAAATGAAATGTGTTTTTATACATTATGTTGAAAAAAATTTTTTTTTTAAAATAAAATACAAATATCTTTTCAGTATAACATTGGTTGCTTTGCATTAAAATGGAATACTGTTTGTTAAGCCTATAACTGTGTTTAGTGTGATTTTGTATATTTACCTGTAACTACAGTGAGAATCACGAGAAGAATCTGCCTCTCCATGTTGGCAGTCCAGGTGTAGTTTGCAATTATATGACTGTTAGATATAAAAAACTGTACCTGGCTATTGTTTTATAGTGTGAATGAACCTGTGCTGGTGTACGTTACATTAAATGAATGCACATGAGTGAAGTTCCATTGCAAACTAATTGTGGGTGTGGTTAGTTAAATAAAAAAAAAACTGAACAGCGTCTGTAATTCATAAGAGAACATACTGTTCTAGTGTTAGCCTACTGCCTCCTCAGAAGGACATGGTCATAAATGGGACCAAAATTCATGTTGGTGAGATATTATAATAGATAGATGAATATAGTAATGGAGCTTATTGAAGATTATGTTTGCTAAAGGAATGTCTGATGTCTTTAAAAAAAAAAAAAAAACAGACAATGGAAAAGGGGCCAGAAACAAAGAAACTATAAAAGCACTAAAAGGATAAGGGGAAAAACATCCCATACAAATTGAGATTAAGCAGGAGCATAATAACATGAAAATGCTTGACTAAGTAAGGAAGAATATTCATTTGTAATATTACACTACCCCCTTATGCCAAAACTCAGTACAGCATGTATTTTATATTATATTATACTAAATGATAACATGAGAAGTTAAAGCTAATACAAGTTTTTGCTGGATGTTTTTCATTTTCAAAGGTAAATCCTTTAAATTGTGATAGAAAATTCTATATGCTAAATGCTTCAAAGTTTTCTCACAGTACAGTAAGTGAGGTTTCTGTACAGTGCAGCTGGTTTTCCTGTCACTGTGGGCTCCAGGGCACAGTAGTACATCGCAGAGTCTGTCACTTTAACAGAGGAGATCTCCAAGTTCACATGGGTTTTCTTATCATTCAGATTGGCAGAGAACCGAGGATCTTGTTCCAAAACTTTAGATTTTTGTAAAACTGCCCCAGTTGCATGAAGAATAACGTAAAGAAATTCAGGAGCTGATTCAGGATACTGACGATACCAAAACAGGCTGTTTGCTGAGGAATAGCTACAGGACAGACTTATAGTGTCCCCTTCTTTCCAAGACGTATTAGTTTTAACTGGTGTGATATCATTCCCAGAACTGACACCTGCAGATGAAAACTTTTTTTTATTTTTTTATATTTTTTATGAAGGAAAAACTTATAAATGACCAGATTAGGAAATCAATTGTGAAAAGAGTTCAAATTAAACACTTACCCACAAGAGAACAGAACAAAAGCAAAAAAAGCACCATGTTCCAGGATGATATTTCAGCTTATCTGCAGCTCTGTTACTGAAGTAAACATTCATTCGTTGGAAAGCAGAGGTTGTCTCTAGTACCTCCTCTTAAAGCTACAGTCAATATTTTTTGAAGCAGATCATCTCTCTCATCCTAGATACAGTATGTGATCTCTTATCCTGAATATGTTTGTGATTGTGATGATTATTTACCATCTAAAAACTTGATTTGACTTAAACTGATTATGCATCATTTTAAAAGAAAACGCTACTGTTTTTTAATATTCCAGTATGTTCTTCCCTCAGATAAGTATGGTGACATAAAATAAAATGTGATGATTTAATATGCAGATTCATGCCAATTATTGTTGTCTTTTTTTTCTATGTAACCATCTTAAATAAGGACAACGTGAAAGTGTTTGTTAGCTTCTTTTATTATTTATTTTTGTTTTTTATTTTAAGGATTTTCCACGATACAACACACAACAAACAACACTGTATCAGACCTCACATGTAATCACAAAGAAAGGAGAAAGATAAGTTAATAAAAATAAATACAAACGGAGAAGAATGAAATTGAAATAAATAAAATAATAATAAATAAAATATACATGCACAATCTTGCATACATAAATTGTGTTGCTTACAGTAATAAATGCAAGTTCGATAGCTAGAGCAAAAAGCTACAGTATAGTCAGTCACTAGGAGTGCCAAACTGTAAAAAAGTGTTTGTTGGCTTCTAAATTCATCCCTGTTTGGATCCGAAGGAGTGAATGGAGCTAAGCTAAATACTAACACAGTAGCACCTGCTGTATAGAGCGATTAAGTGCATGCACTGAGACGGGAGCGATATGTATTAACTCATCTAAGTTGAGAGAAGAACATAGTGCAATATGTAAAAATGGTTGAGTTTTCTTTTAATAACATTCTTCGAAATCTATACACCATAACACGAAAAAAGATGGCATACTGTATGAGAACCATGTGATGCATGCTAAATTATATTCACATGCCCTTATTCAACCTTTTTAACCTTCTAACTTCACAGCTGTTACCACATTCCCTGTTTGTGGTTTAAAAAAAAGTGATATGTTTTGATACTGATTAATTCAAGACTCTTCAAAGCATTGTTTTTTTGTGAGTTTTTGTAAAGCCCCTCAGGCATTTTGTATCACTGGGTGCTACTTCAAGTGCGCAGTAATAGAGAGCCGAATCTATTGGAGTTACACTGTTAATAATGAGTTCAGTGGACGACTGGGATGTAGTTGATTGAAAACCATCAGGTATATTTTTCTCACTGCTCCTCGATCGAGCACCTTTATAAAGTATATATTCTGGTTCTCTGTTTGGATACTGTCTGTACCAGAAAAGCCAAATATCATTGCTGTTAGTTTCATATGTGCAGCTCAGTTTCACAGGCTCTCCTTCTTCCCTGATTATTTTTGTTACTCCTTCAATCGGTCCAACTCTATCAGCAAATCCACCTGAAAGGCAGTGAATCATAGTTTAAAAAAATAATTATGCAATAGGATTTTGTTCAATAAAATTTCTAATAGATTAAATGTATCAAATATAATTATTTGAAATTAAAGTACGTATACCTGGAAGTGTGATGAGCATTATGAGTATCATCTGCCTCTCCTCCATTATGCTGAGTGTGGCTTTATAAATTAAAATATGAGAGTACCTTATGGTTGAATGAAAGTGCTTTGACAGACTGCAGTTCTATTCTGTATGAATAATATGGGTGTGGGTTAGTGAAATATGAAACATGTTATGTGCTTTCAAATGTGTTTCTTCTAGACATGCTTGTTCAGTGTGAATTAAACAGATTGTGAAATAATGTTGCCCCCTCCTGTTGGAGCTCAGAACAGCATGTTTTGTTCAGCTCCTGTACTGCCTGGTAACCATCTTTGAGTTACTTTTATTGACATGTTTATATATTTACAATAATTTGATTGTGCTTACACGTTATGCATAAATGTTTTATGTCATAATAAAAGTGCTATTCCTTTATTACACTTTTAGCCAGAGAATATTTTAACAGTGTGAAAACAGTTTGGTCTTTCTGCAGTGGTCTTATTTAAAGAGCTTTTTGTACAGCAAGCAGTAGAGTTCCTTTCACTGTGGGCTCCAAAGCACAGTAGTAGAGAGCAGAGTCAGTGACAGCAGCAGAGGAGATGATCAGATCCACACTACTGTTCTCTTTTCTGTGATTTATTGAGACTCCAGCAACTGGAGGAACAGCTTTAGTAACTGCCCCATAATAATCCATAATGATGAACTTTGGGTATTGACGATACCAGTGAAGACCTCGAACAGAACCAGTGTAGAGAGCGAGAGAGAGAGAGCGTCACATTGTCAGCCTCACCAGCAAACTGAACAGCACTGTATGGTGTGATGACCTCTGCTGCTCTGGAACCTGCATTTAAAGTGCAAATTAAAAACTCTCTTTCCTATTAAACTGCAATTTTGTTAGCTTTGTTACATTTATAACGATACTGTCAGGCTCTTTCGCTTTAAAAAATTGAATTAAAATAAAATGACAAAACTATATGTGTTATATAAACTGAAAATAAAAATTGGTGAATAACTTTTAATTCAGACATCGCAAGTAACACATAGAAAAGCATATTATTGTATTTTATTGTAAGAGAAAAAAAAAATCTTTTGTTTTATTGACTTTATTGACTGAATATTTTTTTAACAGTTTACTTAGAAATTATCCAGCATATGCAATAATACCCTACCTTCAGCTGATGATAGTAATATTAAAAAGATCAACATGGTAACACAATATTCAGGTTTGAACAGGAGACGCACAGAAACATCAGATGATCCAAAAAAGCTTGTGAAATGTTGACATTTTTATTGTATCTCAAAACGTGTGTTAAACTCCTCCTACTCAGACCGACAACATTCAGCCCTAATCTCATGTAGTGTCAGGTGTAAATAATAACACCCCCACATATTGAATATAAAAAATAAAAACAGTTGTTAAATAGATACAGATAGATATATGACAAGCTACAACATATTTTAGTGATATATATAAGGGGTTTATATTAATATACTTAAATGATGCAGATTTTGTATGCCAGGCAGAAAGATTTCAAGAAAAACAATTATCCAGCTCTGCAGCTCAACTTATTTTAGCTGCTTACAATTAAGTTTAATGTTATATTGATTTACATTTGATTTACATTTACTTTTAATTTAATTATGGCATGAAACATGAAATAGTTTTAATTTATCTATCTGTCAACTTGATAAAATTATTTTCATCTCTCTCTCTCTCTCTCTCTCTCTCTCTCTCTATATATATATATATATATATATATATGTATAGCAAATTGTCGGTAGAAATATCCTGTATGCTTTAATACTTTGCCAAAATACAGT
>JAUYWG010000032.1:13938366-13952047 GCA_034779775.1 Enteromius afrohamiltoni
AGGTTGTTCAACTTTGTCTTGTCCCCAACACACTGGAAAATAGATTTAGCCATTATTCATGTGCTTAGAGTGAGTATGTCAAATAGATAACGAAGTGTAAATGATGAAATAGTTTTCTTACCAAACTTGTTAGCTGTGAAGAAAAGAGTAATAATCAACCAGCTGTCCATTGTCACTTAACAGTGAACGGTAAAGGTAGAATATTGTAACAGAACCTTCCAGAAGTGTTTTCTTCTTACTGTATACAGTAGTCTCTGTTTCTCTTTATGTGTCAGATTCTTCATGAGATTTGCTTTACATAAGAATTTAAAGAATGATGCCTCCTTGTGGTGAGTTTGATTTTGAAGCTAAACCACATAAATTCAATTGTCAAGTCAAGTCACTTTTATTTATATAGCCCTTTTAACAATACAGATTGTAGCAAAGCACTGAACATGATCAAATATGAGAACAGAGTGATGGTAATGTATAACGACCAGATTAAACTATGTATTTATCAAATGCAGAGACAGTCTCTGTAATCAAAATGACGATAATCACTAGAAATCAGGTGTCCCCAATGTACCGTATTCTGACATGAAACAGTGTAAGCATTATCAGAATCAATTCAACAGAATAAATGAGATGTTTATTTGACATGATTGCCCTACATAAAGAATTTGACTTTGAGTGGAAAATAGTCAAATTTAGTGGGTTGTGGTGTACTGTAATTCATATTCTAAATGTATCATATTTCCTTTTCATTAAACTTCACACTAAGTTTTACAAGTGTGATACTATTCTGTGAATTTTAAATGTTGTGGTCTAGATTTAAATGTTTCAAAGTGTAAATAAATACACTGTGTATATTTCCAGATTTAAATCATATTTTGAATCCCATAATGATGTCTCCACTGCAAACCGCATAGATTAGAGTTCTGAGTATGAGTTTGAAAACTGTTGTAAGATGTTGTATCTGTCTGTGATTGTGATGGATGCTTTGGATGATCGCATGTTTTTGTGTGAGTGTTGAGTGTGTTTGAGTCACTGTGGGCTGCAGAGCACAGTAATACACAGCAGAGTCAGACACATGAAGATTCTTGATCATCAGAGGAACTGTTCTTGTTGCTAAGTTCAGTGTTGCAGAAAATCTGCCCTTAAATTCATCCTCAGTAGATCCTTTACCAAAACTAAATTCACTCAGAATTAATTTTGGCGCTCTGTTGGGTAGCTGTTTGTACCAGAAGAGATATGCATTTGTGGCACTGGTATAATAATTGCACTGAAGAGTACATGGATCTCCTTTATTTGCAGTAATTTCTCCTGGATGCTGTTCAACTCTGTCTTGCCCCAAGCACACTGGAAAATAAATGTAGCTATTTATTACAAAACTAAAACACTATAACACTACTAAAACTAAAATACTATAAATAATCTTTCTTACCAAAGTCCTGTGCTGAGAAGAAAAGCATAATAATCATCAGTTTATCCATCTCTGAAATAAATGAATATTTAGTTTTTTGCTGTAATGAATGTGTCTTTACTGTCCGTCTGTACTGTGGCTCTCTGTTTCCTCTCTGCTGATATACTCTTCAAGTAGGTCTACGTAAATCCTTGACCTGACTTTTTCTCTCTTGGAATTTACCCCCCAGTGGTGAGTTTATGTATTTCTAACACACATAGAAATACACATTTGGTTTACATTTTGTAGCAATACGCGTACAAGGAACACACTTTTTGACTTTTTTTTTTTAAAATTTAATATCATCTATAAACTTTTCGAAATGTATATTCATATTTTTGCAGCCTTCTTTCAATTCCTGAAATGTGCTGCCTTTAATATGAACTTGAGAGATCCTGCCACCTTGTGGCCAAATGTATTGATTTGCACTGTGAAGTTAATTTCAGATAGATATTGAAAATATCTTAAATATTTGCATATTTGCTTAAAAACCTAGAATGATCCTTAGTTTTGTTCCTCACCTAAGTTTTATAAATCAAGACTAGACATTAATACCAATGCTGATAAATATATTTTCTTTGCTCAGTTATGTAGTTTGTGAGTTCACGTGTCACAGTCTTCTTTTGTATATTGTTTCTCTTATTCATCATTATTGCCACCTCTTATTAAATATTAGATACTTGAATAAAATTTCTAATCACACCCAAATGCAGGTGTTTCCGCATGATTTTTTTAACTTATGCATATCAGATTGTGGTTTTGATGTGGCTCAGTTTCAAAGAGAAAAATGAATTAGAGTTTTTGTACGGCTTCACATAGACTTTGTATCACTGGGCTTCCATAGAGCACAATAATAGAGAGCTGAATCTGACAGAGTTACACCAGTAATAATGAGTTCAGTGGATGATTCTGATGTAGTCGACTGAAAGCGAGGATCAGCTGGAGTCCCAGTGCTAGCCCAATTACGAGCCTCTTTCCACATTAAATACTGAGGTTCTCCATCAGAATACTGTCTGTACCAGTAAAGTCTAACATATCTGCTGCTTGTATCATACGAGCAGCTCAGTGTCACAGACTGTCCTTCTGTACTGATCACATTTACATCCTTATTCGGCCCAATCTGATCTGCAGCAGTTGCACCTGCAAACATAAACATGAAAAAATACATTCTAATTTGGTAAAGATTGGGGTGAATTCAGTCACATTACACTTAAAGATATTTTTTTTCTTTACCACTGGCATCAAAAAGTATTTTACCTGAAGTCATGATTAATATCAGTACCAAGTGTCTGTCCATGTTTTCTAAGTCAGATCAGTTCTGTTGATGCTGTGCTCTGTGTTGTAGGTTGTGATGATTTTGTGATGCCCCGACCTTCTGCAGTTACTCAGGATCTGAGTCATACAGTCTCTCAGGAACTTCCTGCTCTCTGTTGATGATGATGCTGTGCGGCAATTTACTATAGCAGAAAACAACATATAGAAATGAAACCAAGTAATTGCAGAGTAGCAAAAAAGGCTGTATAAATTAATGAGTTAGAGGTAGAGAAAATGTTATAGAAAGTAAATAGAAAAAATGGAGCTAGTGACCCTGTGCAGTTATTATCTTTTTATTATTATATTTTCATTTTCACTTGTTATTATATCTAATAACTAGAAAACTCAAATCTGATGGAGTACATATGTCTAGTCTGTTTAGTCTGATAGTATAGTTATGCTTTTTCATGTGTCAGGTTTTTGTACAGTGTTGTTGTGTTTCCTGTCACTGTGGGCGTCAGAGCACAGTAATACAGAGCAGAGTCTGATACAGCAGCAGAGGAGATGTTCAGATACACATGGTTTTGGCAGTGAATCTGGAATCTACATTAGACTCCACAGGTTTTTTTGCACTGTCTAAGATGAGCACGATGAACTGAGGAGCCGATCCAGGATACTGACGATACCAGTGAAGATTATATGCAGATGAATAACTGCAGGATAATGTAACATTTTTATACTCATCAGCAGAATCCTCTGTTTTGGTTGGTTTAATTTCATTTCCATGTATTGTATCTGCAAAAGTAGATCAAATCTTTTAAGAACAGCTGTTTATTCTTTAATCTCTATTCAATTTAGATGTTTCGGTATCCAGTGTATAACATAAAGAAAAACTATTTATACTTTTGAGCAGAAATGAGCCATTCTGGCTGCTCATAGTACTGGGATGCAAATCACAAACACTTCAATACTTACGTGCAAAGGCAGAAAGCAGAAAGACAGCATGGAGCATCATTGTGTGTTTCTTATTCTCTCTCTAACAGACTTGAATTTAAAAAGATCACATCAGATATCAGTGCTTTAAACCCCACCTCCTCCAGAGAGCTTTTGGAGAGACAAGATCAGATCAGATCTATTTCATACACCACTATCACTTAATTACTATTCATATCCTGTATTGCATAGCGCCCACGTGTGGTTACTTGCTTACTCTGTATGATACAGTATTTGAAAATAATCTACATTCATTCCTCATCCATTTTTTATAGTACTTTTAATAGTCTCTGTATAGATGTACATCCACACAGAGTGAATTTAGGAATATGTTTATTTTGTTAATAAAAACACATTTATTTGACTTGCCTATACATATAAACAAGTTGATTTTTTTTTTTAATTCAATCAATGTACGTCCTAGAGTACAGTGTGAATAAATAGAAATAAAAGTATTAATATGTTTACAACGTGCATTCATAGTGTATCAATATTTCAGATAGATTTCTGAAAAGAAATCAACTGTATCAGGTTTTTGTACAGTGTGGATGTGTTTCCTGTGACTGTGGGCCTCAGAGCACAGTAATACACAGCAGAGTCAGACACACGCAGATCCTGGATCTTCAGAGGAACTGTTGTTGATGTTGAATCCAGTGTTGCAGAAAATCTCTTCTGAAAATCAGGCTCAGTAGTTCCCTCACCATAAGTTAATGTATTCAGAATGAATGTTGGTGATCTGTTTGGTAGCTGTTGGTACCAGAAGAGGTATGGGTTTGTGTCAGTGGTAATATATTTACACCATACAGTAACTTGAGCTCCTTCACTCGCAGACATTTCTTCTGAAGACTGTTCAACCCTGTCCTGTCCTGAAGACACTGGGGAACAATAGACAGAAAAAGTAAATCATTAAAATAAGTCATTTGGAAAGCAAGCAAACACATGTTGTATCCTATTTTAATGAAGCCTGTTTCTGTGGTTAACATCAAAATGTACTTACCATCATAATGGGCTACGAAGCACAGAAAAATCAAGGTCCAAGCAAACATAGTTGATCTATGAACAAACACTCACTCAACTGCGCTCTCAAAAGCTCTGTTGTCATAGAGCTCTTCTTTAAATGTTTGTATCGTGTCACATCATATACTCTGAAGAGAGCAATATTGGCCCCTTGTGGATGAAGTTTGAAATATCTAAACATGATGTTATTTCTCAAACCCTGAACAATTCTGAGCACTTCCACTTCCTTGTTCTAGTTTGAATTTGTGAATAAGAATTACGTTACATTATGTAATTATTTATTTCTTTTAGACATATCCTATCATATTACTTTGATCATATTCTCTAAAATCACTTTGTGTCCACCTAAAAATGACAAATTTTGTCATTGTCAATATTTTTTATTTATTTTTTGTTCAGTTTTTGCTAAATAATAAATAAACAGTAATTGTAAAAAAAATGTAAAAATAGAGCACATCCACAAGATTGTGGTAATAAGACATCTGTGCTGGTTGTGATAAATACTTAGATAATTGCAAATAAATAATTGTAATAATAAAAACAATAATAAATATATAGTAATCTTAAAAATATAATACAATGCAGTTGCTCAAATTTATTATGTTATCTGTAAGTATTTAAATGCTTGCACTACTTTTATGCATTGTCTACCTTTTTTTTTACATTACTAAAACAATTATTATCCAACTTCTCACACAGGTGTTACCACAAGTTTAATTAAATTGTGTTAATTATAGATCGTGTTTTGGATATGGCTTGAGATCAAAGTGAAAAAATAATTTGAGTTTTTGTACGGCTTCACATAGACTTTGTAACATTGGGCTGCCACTCTTAGAGCACAATAATAGAGAGCTGAATCTGACAGAGTTACACCACTTATAGTTAGTTCAGTGGATGATTCTGATGTAGTCGACTGAAAGCGAGGATCAGCTGGAGTCCCAGCACCACTCCCTCCAAGAGCAACTTGCCATATTAAATAATGAGGTTCTTTATTAAGATACTGTCTGTACCAGTAAACTACCACATAACTGCTGCTTGTATCATACGAGCAGCTCAGTGTCACAGACTCTCCTTCTGTACTGATGATATATGCACCCTTGTTTGGCCCAATCTGGTCTGCAGCCATTGCACCTGCAAACATGACAATACATATTTGCTAACATTTTTAAAAATCATATGAGTTTAATTTAGTCACATTATACTTAATTATCTATTTTCCTTAGCATTGACATCAAAAGGGTTTTTTACCTGAAATCATGATTAGTAAAAGTACCAGGTGTCTGTTCATGTTTACTAAGTCAGATCTGATCTGTTGATGCTCTTCTGTTCTCTGGGTTGTGATGATTGTGATGCTTTGAGTGTCTGCAGGAACTGAGTCATAGAGTCAATCTGAAACATCCTGCTCTCTGTTGAGATGATGCTCATTTTGGCTCATACAAGGCCAAGCCGAACGGAGGCACTCGGTTACTCATAGGCTTTCCCTTCAAAAGAAAACCTGATAAACTTCCTGTGGGCAGATGGATGGAAATGTGAAAGTATGTGTGCTTCATGTCTATTGTGACAAACTAGTCCTCGGACCTTATTAGACTCACAACCTGTTTTATCGTAAGCATCCTGAACTTCAGCTGACTGACTAAGTGGTTCAGTTGCCTGAGATCTAGAATGGGCCTCAGCCCTCTATCCTTTTTTGGAATCACGAAATACAGGTTGTAAAACCCAGAGTGCATTACTGAGGGTGGAACCACCTCGATGGCTCTTTTCCTTAAAAGAGAAGCCATCTCCTGCTGTAGCACGGGAGCTTGATCGGGGCCCACCATAGTGTGTGTGATGTCGCTGAAACGTGGCGGTCGTTGCCTGAATGGAATAAGGTAGCCATTCCTTATAATATTCAGAACCCATACCGAAATGTTTGGTAGGCACATCCAGGCCGTGAGATAATTTACTTAGGGAACCTAAATGTATTAATACAATTAATGAGAACTGAAGTTTGTCTGAGTTAGCAGTTTGGGAATATATTCTATTTATTGTTTTTGATTCAGTTTAGAAAAATGAAGATCATATAAGATGAATGTGAATCAGTATCATGTGGATTGGTACCTCGTCATATAACTGAGCACTTCCTCTGTTTTTGTATGAGTGTTGAGTGTGTTTGAGTCACTGTGGGCCTCAGAGCACAGTAATACACAGCAGAATCAGACACATGAAGATTCTTGATTGTCAGATGAACTGAATCTGATAACACTGAAGCATCAAATCTCTCTTGGTGGAACTGAGCCGCATTATCTTTTGTTCCAAATTTGTCTCTCAACAGAATGTATTTGGGAAAGTCGTTTGGTCTCTGGATGTACCAGAAGAATTCTGGTTGTGATGAAGTTGTTTTATATTTGCATTGTAACTTTACAGATCTTCTTTCAGATTCAGTGATGTTTTTATCTGGCTGATCAACACTATCTTCTCCACGACACTCTGTAAAACATTCAATTAAACATGTTAGGATAAAACTTTAAAATAATTTACCTAAGGCTATAAAACCATTTAAAACAATTAAGAAATTAAAAAGAATTATACTTACCATGATAAACTGATGCAAAAATCAATAATTTAAACAACCTATGAGTTATCATTTTGTATTATGTGTTGACTGTAAGAGAAGAAAAAGATAAATCAGCCATGTCAGTAAGAAATTGGATGGTTTATAGAAAGGGAGGAGTGTTTCAACAAAAAACAGTAAAAACATGTAGGATGTGAAGTGGTGTGTGTATACTGCCCTCTTCAGGATATTATTGTAAAATTTATAATCATGTTTTGTTTTGTCCCTGTAGCTTTTGACTGGGAAATGTCTCACTATGTTACAGTGGCTATTTGTCTAGTGTTATCATTTAAGTTATTGATAATTTGACCCTTTTAGCTCTCAAACATGCATGATTAAACCTATTTACATTCTATACATAAGTTTAATGCAATGTGACAGGAATATGTCAAATCATCCATTCTCATAGTGTGTATGATTTTTCTTCTTTTTTTACTTACTGTGTAATTTACAAATATTACAGCACATAAACATTATTTTATCAGGAAAGATCCTCAGGCTCACA
The DNA here is from genome assembly GCA_034779775.1 of Enteromius afrohamiltoni. Taxonomy (NCBI): domain Eukaryota; kingdom Metazoa; phylum Chordata; class Actinopteri; order Cypriniformes; family Cyprinidae; genus Enteromius; species Enteromius afrohamiltoni. The sequence goes on from JAUYWG010000032.1 coordinate 13,946,167, forward strand.
ATTTGGTATTTGAGCATATTTGACACTCAGGGGGTTCAGTTGTAGTGCACCCAAGATGGAGGTATGTGTTTCCGGTAAGAGAAACAGGAGAGGGAATCCCGGTTTAACAGGTTTAATCAAAGTATGTTTGCATATGTTACTTCACAACTGTGTGGTCTATAATAAACAGAAGAAATACAAAGAAACCAGTTGTAAATATATCAGTAAACACAATATTCAGTTACTAAAATAATAAATATTAACATGGATGATTTAACTGGGTGCTGTGGTTTTAAATAGTGCAGTAAACATAAAAAACAGATTACACGATCAATGTATATGCTCAATTATTACACATGAGGAGCATGCAACCCAGATAGCACAGGTACATCCAGGAGACATCTATTTCATGTCTGCATTTACATCTGCAAGACGCATAATTTTAGGTTGTCCTTTTAAATGTCAAATAAAGGATGTCTTTAAGATGTTTATGATTTAGAATGTATATAAAACTGACATCTGTAAGACGTCTCCCAGACGTTTGTAGACAGCAGATGCTTTCAAGATCTAGAGATCTTTAACAGACATCTTGCAGAGGTGTGCTATCTGTGAACGTAATCAAATTCGACATATTCGAACAATATTGAACAAATCGGGTGATACATGTCTAGTACATGAACATAACCCTTTTTATTTTAATAGAAATATACTTATTTCCAAGCTCAGTGTCCGATAGAAACTAATAGTCCCATTTTCTGTTCCAGTTTAACTTGTGACGCAGTTTAAATTGCGTTACATTCGCGAGCAAATATAGGCCATTCTAAATGATAATAATAATTACAAAAGACAGAATATATATGAGAAACTCACCCGTAGTCATTTATGCACTGGAAAAACATTTAACTGGATAAATATCTGGATCCCGGATACTGCCGATGCCAACACATGTTAATCATAGGTCCATCATATTTACAGAAGGGGTTACAGATGGTTTTTCCCCTTTAAATGTATATCTGGTACTACTTTAAGTAAAACTGTCATCAATACAGCATTTAAATGAATAAACATAAATGCATATTATATCAAAGATTCAAACACAGTATGTAACCCTTGTTTTATTTATTTTATGATATACAGCTGTAATCCATGAAGCAGTGCGTTTGATTGTCATTAACTACTAACCACACACAGGTGTTTCCACAAGTACAATTAGATTGTGGGTCTGATGATGCTTGAGATCAAAGTATAAAATGAGCTTGAGTTTTTGTACGGCTTCACATAGACTTTGTATCACTGGGCTGCTACTCTTAGAGCACAATAATAGAGAGCTGAATCTGACAGACGTACATTAGTAATAATGAGTTCAGTGGATGATTGCTTTAAATTTGACTGAAAGCGAGGATCAGAGGCTGCCCCACCTCCACCTCCTGAATACTTATATATTAAATAGTGAAGCTCTTCATTATGATACTGTCTGTACCAATAAAGTCTAAAATAACTGCTGGTTGTTTCATACGAGCAGCTGAGGGTCACAGTATCATCTTCCTTTTTTATGACACTAGTTTCTTGATTTGGTCTGATTTGGTCTGCAGTCATCACACCTAAAACAAGCAAAGATAAGAGTCAATATTGTATAATATACTATATACCTGTAGTTATTGTAAGAGTCCTACCTGAAGTCATAATTAAAATCAGCAGCAGGTGTTTTTCCATGTTGACAGGTCAGATCATGTGTGTGTTAATGTTGTCTGTGCTCTGAGCTGTAGATCTGTGTTACTGTGAGTCTCTGCTGTTTCACTCAAACACACTGGAACTTCCTGCTTTCTGTGTGATGATACCACCTGCAGCTTCGCTTGGTTTTGCTTAGAGCAAGGCTTTCGCAACTGCAATAAATTATGCATATGTTTATTTATTTTGAAGAAAATACAAACCTGAATAACTTGGTTTTAGGTGATTTTGAGTTCATGCCAAGTACACGGAGTGTGAAAGCTGTTGTAAGATGTTGTATTTTTCTGTGATTATGACTGCAGAGGATGGATGCCGATCCAGGGGCAGTATTTAACCGTTATAACCTATATTCATGTTTCATGTTCACAATGTTTTAGATCACAATAGTACACGGCAAAGACTGACATATACACATTCTAGATTGCCAGTGGAACTGTTCATGTAGAGATGAAAAAATCTCTGGCTTAAAATCAGGTTCAGTAGATCCTTCACGAAAAGTAAATACTGTATACTCTGCATAATGTTGGTGCACTGTTGTTTGTACCAGAAGAGATAAAAAATCCAGAAAGGCTGTTCAGCACTGTCTTCACCAATATCAGTCTATAACACTAAGGATTTTCCTGTGCATTTTTTTTCCTGCTGTGCATTTACTGTAAGTCTTTATCTACTTTGACAATTTGCATCATCAGAATTCTGCAGCCCCCCAAAATGTTAATAATGCTTTAAGTAAATGGCTTAAATATTTGTTTATATATATATATATATATATATATTACATTTCAATTGTAGGATTAAAAAAAAAAAGTACATTATGTTGGCGTTAGGTATATAGGTATAAAAGGTATATTATTTAATTATTAATGTTTCTTTTAGAAATATACTATCATATTACTTCGATCATATTCTCTAAAATAACTTTGTGTCCACCTAAAAATTATTTTGTCATTGTCAATATTTTTGTTTTTTGTTCAGTTTTTGCAAAATAATAAATAAACACTGTAAAATAGAGCACATCCACAAGATTGTGGAAATAAGACATCTGTGCTGGTTGTGATAAATACTTAGATAATTGCAAATAAATAATTGTAATAATAAAAACAATCATAAATATATAGTAATCCTAAAAATATAATACAATGCAATTACTTAAATGTATTATGTTGTCTGCAAGTATTTAAATGCTTGCACTTCCTTTCTGCATTGTTTCACATCTAACTCTTTTTAAATATTACGAAAAAAGATTATTATCCAACTTCTCACACAGGTGTTTCCACAAGTGTAAATTTACTGTTTGAATTATAGATTGTGGTTTTGATGTGGCTTGTCATCAAAGGGAAAAATGAATTAGAGTTTTTGTACGGCTTCACATAGACTTTGTGTCACTGGGCTCCTACTCTTAGAGCACAATAATAGAGAGCTGAATCTGACAGAGTTACACCAGTAATACTGAGTTCAGTGGATTTTTCTGATGCAGTCGACTGAAAGCGAGGATCAGCTGGAGTCCCAGTGCTACTTCCTCCCCGAGCTTCTTTCCATATTAAATACTGAGGTTCTTTATTAAGGAACTGTCTGTACCAGTAAACTAGAACATAACTGCTGCTTGTATCATACGAGCAGCTCAGTCTCACAGGCTCTCCTTCTGTACTGATCACATTTGCATCTTTGTTTGGCCCAATCTGGTCTGCAGCCATCACACCTGAAAAAACATGAAAATAAATATTTGCTTACATAAATTATAAAAATCATGAGTTTAATTTAGTCAAATTATGCTTAATTATCTATTTTCCTTATCACTGGCATCAAAGGGTATTTTACCTGAAATCATGATTAGTATAAGTACCAGGTGTCTGTCCATGTTTACTAAGTCAGATCAGTTCTGTTGATGCTCTTCTGTTCTCTGGGTTGTGATGATTGTGATGCTCTGAGTTTCTGCAGGAACTGAGTCATAGAGTCAATCTGGAACTTCCTGCTCTCTGCTGATGAGATGCTCGTTTTGGTAAATGAATGAAAGAGGTAAAGAAGCAGATCTGTAAATGACATGTTAATAATGAAATAAAACAGAGGAGCTAATGATCCTGTAATGAGACTTGATAAAATAATCTGTGGTGTATATTGCCATATGGCTTACAACATAAAGTTTCCTGATTCATTTAGTTTGTTTGTTTGTTTGTTTGAATAAATGCATTAATAAAATGAATGAGAACTAAAGTTGGATGGAATCCGTTCATCGTCTGAGTTAGCGTTTTGGGAATCATATTCTCTTTATTGTTTTTGATTCAGTTTAGGAAAATGAAGATCACATGAGATGAATGTGAATCAGTATCATGTGGATTCATGTACCTCATCACATAACTGAGCACTCCCTCTGTTTTTGTGTGAGTGTAGAGTGTGTTTGAGTCACTGTGGGCCTCAGAGCACAGTAATACACAGCAGAATCAGACACATGAAGATTCTTGATCATCAGAGGAACTGTTCTTGATGTAGAGTTCATTGTTGCAGAAAATCTCTTCTTAAAGTCAGGCTCAGTGTTATACCGGTTCAGAATTAGTATTGGCAATCGTGTTGGGAGTTGTTTGTACCAGAAAAGGTTTATGTTTGTAGTAGTTGTGAAGTAATTACACTCTACAATAACTTGATCTCTTTCACTCGCAGTTATTTCTCCTGAAGGCTGTTCAACCCTGTCCTGTCCCGAAGACACTGGAAAAATAGAACGAAAAAGGAAATTATTTGGAAAAAAGTCTAAAGATTTAGTAACCTTCATTTAAGTTTTTTTCTGTTTAAAGAGGAAACAAAAGATGTGCTTACCATCATAATGTGCTATAAAGTACAGAGAAATCAAAGCCCATCTAAACATAGTTTCTCTGTTGGGTGGAAGAACAGAAAATTGACTCAGCTCTGCTCTAAAATCCTCTGTGATAGTCACATTATACTTCTAAATGAAGAGACTAGTGCTGGCCCCTTGTGGATGAAGTTGTAAATTGATAAACAACGGCTGCATCTGAAATCAAGTACTTCCCTCTTTTATAGTAGACAAAAGACAGTATGTGACATGAATTATGTCTGAATCCACAGAAATGCCCTGATGCACTACTATTTCTGAAGTGTGTATGCGGTAACAGGATTTATGAAGGGCAGTTACACAGCTGTGCTGTGAATAACAATCTTTAATACTGTATTTGTATGTTGTGTGTCAGGTTTTTGTTTGTGTCACTTTGGACTCCAGAGAACAGTAGTATAGAGCAGAGTCTGATACAGCAGCAGAGGAGATCTCCAGATACACTTTGTTTTCTTTGTCTTTTTTCTGACTTTGGCAGTGAATCTAGGATCTATAAAAGACTCCTGACCTTTTTTTGCAATTTTTTTCCATGAGCAAAATGAACTGAGGAGCTGATCCAGGATACTGACAATACCAGTGAAGACGTTAAGCAGATGAACAATGTGGTGGACCAGAGAGGTTGTTGTCAGTCTCATTCTGTCAGTGCAGAGAAACGGGCTCTAACAGCAAAGTTTCAGATGATAAAGAAATAAGACTTTATTAAAGTAACAAAGCCGAGAAGACAGTCGCCACATCAGACTGCCTCTGATCTTGGGTTGTGAATACAGAACTTCTTATACTCCTTCAAAGATGACTCCCCTTCATAACATCATAAGGCTTCCGTTTGTTCTGAAATTATTTAATTACTTAAGATGACCTTGGTGGCCTTCACCTGGCTCTTGGGCAGTGAAGCTTCCAATCATGAGAACTTCACCTTTCTATATATATTTGATTAGCATTCATATCCTATAGTGCATAGTGCCCTCTTGTGGTTACTTACTAAATCTGCAACATGAGATTTCATTATCATATGATTGTTATAATAGTTTAAACACAGATTTTCAGTGAGTGTTTGCTTGGGTGTGCATATCCACACAGAGCGAAGTCTATATTGGTAGTAAAAACAAACAAACAAAAAAAGTTGATATGCCTGAAAAAAAAAAAGGAAAAACAATTAGAAAACAATTAGAACTGTATTTAAATAAACTGATCTTACATTGTAGTACAGTGTTAACAAATCTGCATATATTTATATAAAAAAATGGTTGTACACCTTCTTCTGTGTCAGGTTTTTGTACAGTGTTCTCGTGTTTCCTGTCACTGTGGGCCTCAGAGCACAGTAATACAGAGCAGAGTCTG
>JAUYWG010000032.1:13966419-13985312 GCA_034779775.1 Enteromius afrohamiltoni
AAGGTTCTCTAAACAAGCTATTAACCTAATCATCTGAATCAACTAATTAACTCTAAACACCTGCAAAAGATTCCTGATGCTTTTAAAACCTCCCAGCGTGGTTCATTACTCAAAACTGCAATCATGGCAAAGTCTAATGTTTATCAGTACATTACAGAAAATAATGAACTTTATCACAATATGCAAATCTTTTGAAAAGGACCTGTATAATGAAGAAAAACACTTTATGCTTATTTGTGAACAGACATTAGACATTTTGGCTACTCAGAATATTTAGATGCAAATCACAAAACACTTACGTGCAAAGGCAGAAAGCAGAAAGACAGCATGAAGCATCATTATGTGTTTCTTATTCTCTCTCTAACAGACTTAAAGTTGAAGAAGATCACATCAGATATCAGTGCTTTAAACCCCACCTCCTCCAGAGAGCTCTTGGAGAGACAAGACCGGATCAGATCATTTGATTACTATTCATATCCTTTTGTAACATAAAACTGAGCAATTCTTTATGTAATCCTTCATGTAAGTAAAAAAAGGAAATAATTTCCAAAATAAATAAATAAAGAGTCTGAGTGAGGTTAAATCTCAAAATTCTGATTTATCTCACAACTAATCAAAAAAGTCAGAATTGCGTGACATAAACCTACAATTCTGAGAACATATCACCCCCTCAACACCTTAAAAACTGGACTTTTATCTTAGAATAAAAAAGTCAGAAGTGCAAGATATAAACTTGCATTTGTAAGTTTTTAATCTTGGAAGTCTGAGTTTATTTTTCACAGTTGTGAATTTAAAATTCTTTAAAAAGTTTCTAGCTTTAATTTACGTTGGTGTTTTTGCCTCACAATTCAGACTTTATAAATCACAACTGCGAGTTATATCTCACAATTCTGAGAAAAAAGTCAGAACTGCAAGTTTGCACGCAATCCTGAGGAAGTCAGAATTGTTGGTGATCTGTTTGGTGGCTGTTTGTACCAGAAGAGATTTGAATTTGTAGAAGTATAATTACACATCAAAATGTCTTGAGCTCTTTTATTTGCTGGCATTTCACATTTGAAGACTGTTCAACTCTTTCTAAAGGTCTGTTACAAGTTAGACCTATAAATGAAGAAAGCAATGCTGACCTCTTGTGGACGAAGTTAGAAACTGATAAACATTAGCTTACATCATTTATGTAGTAAAACTCCACCTCCCAGCTACACTGGTATCACTGGGTCTATGATGTACTTAAAGGTTACTCCACCTGTTATGTTGCCAAATGAACATGTAGATAAACCAGAAGAGCAGGGGCCTATTTCAGAAAGGAGGTTAAGTGAAAGTTTGTTAACCCTGAGATAAGGGAAACTCTGGGATTTCCGTTTCAAAAAGGCAGGTTTGTCAAACCCGAGAAAGCAGGGTAACTCAAGCCTGTTTCTGAAAGAAAGGTAACTATTACTCAGAGCCAGTTACCGTGGTAACTTACTCTTTGAACCTAACCTGGTCAGCAGCAGGTTTTATTCTCTAAACTCAAAGTTTCTGTCGATCTCCTCCCCTTTTTTAAAGACGAAGCGGTATTAATCGCCATAGCTTTAGTTATTCAATGCCCACATTTTCAGAAAGTTACAAGAATGGCTCGTCCTTTTTTGGAGGATCCCATAGATGAAGAGGCTGTTTTAATTCGAAGAGAATTACATTTACGTCGGGCAAGGTTTTTGCGACCCAGAATGGATATTTTTGTCTTTTCCCTTGTAACGGTGGTATTGTGTGTTTGAGCTATCCAGGATAATTGTCACAAATCTTTTCTTTTTTGGCCTCTTGTTTCATCTTTAAGTCAAGTTTGAGCACTGGTTTATACATTGAATCGTGGTCTAGAGGTTTGAATTGAATTATACTTTTTCCATTTCATTTTCAGCTGCTGCCATGTTCTATTAATACCTGCAGGATTGCACAAACATGACAATTACAATTAGATTCAATAACATAGTTTTAAGTTTTACCTTTGATATTACGGCAAAAAATAATATAAGCTTAAATAATATTAATATTAGCTTCAAATAATTAGCTCACTGACCTTCAAACGGGACATGTACTGTAACTAGATTGTAAAAAAAGAAAAAAAAAGTCACATTACTTATTTTTTATTGTACTTAAATATGTGGTCATATTTGCTGTAACTTTGCATGAGCACATCAAGTTCAGCTGGAGAAAAAAATGCCAACCTCTTTTTTTTCAGATGTTGCCATGGTGACTCTTAATATCTATGCTCCATTGATAATGGCTTTTGAGACACGCTTAACTCTAAGTTAGTCTACTCAGAGTTGATTGATCTTACTCAGTTTTTAATCTCTGGGTTGATCAACTCAGAGTTCAAGTTTAAACTCTGAGTTGTTTGGACCTCCTTTCTGAAATATTTGGAGAACAAATTTAATTTGTTCTCCAAATGGTGAAAACTGAAAGCATACACAACATGCTCTGAGAAAAAAATGAGCTTTAGCCAGATGAAATAAAAGTTATACATCGGCGCTTTAAATGAATTCCCCAACCAGATAATACAAAAATATATTACATTAGATCCTTATAGACACATATATATAAACTCACAGCAGCCTTGACAGTGCTTTAATGTGGATGACGACAGTTTGCTGACCATACCATGCCGGATTTAGCCTGCTCTGTTTACCAAGAACCCGGAACAGAAAGCTCGGCCAAACAGGAAGTAAAATTGTCTGCTAATATTTTAAATAATACTTACAAATAAACATGAAATACTTATGAGAAACTCTTAGAAATACTTTTTAAACCATTTGTATATTTCTTTTTAACCCATTTAACTTATTTATTAAATTATTAATTGCCTAAAGGGCAACACACAACCCCAAAATGAAAATTTTGTCATGAATCATTTAGCCCCATGTCGTTTCAAACCTGTAAAAGCTTTGTTCACCCTCAGAATACAATTTAATATATTTTTGATGAAAACCAGGAGCCTTGTGACTGTCCCATTGACTGCCAAACAATTACAAGTGTCAAGGTGTAGAGAAGTATGAAAGTCAGAGCGCTCCATCTGCCATCAGTGGTTCAACCTTAATGTTATGAAAAAGGAAAAATAACATATTTATTAAACAGTTCATCTCCTCATGGTTTACAAGCCACATTACACATTTATTGCGTATAAAAGAATTCTCATAGTTTAATAATATTACGGTTTAACCACTGTTGACAGATGGAGTGCTCTGACATCATCTTCTCTGCACTTTGACACTTGTAATTTTTTGTCAGTTAGACAGTCACAAGCCTTCCAGTTTTCATCCAAAATATATTAAAATCAGCAGCAGGTGTTTTTCCATGTTGACAGGTCAGATCATGTGTGTGTGTTAATATTGTCTGTGCTCTGAGCTGTAGATCTGTGTTACTGTGAGTCTCTACTGTTTCACTCAAACCCTTTCTGCTTGATGAGACCGTCTGACGCTTATAATTTATTATAATAAATAAATTATAAATAATTATAATAATTATAAATAAATTATACATACACTGAGGAAAAAAGTATAAAAATAATTGAAATTGGTTACAATCAATTTATTTTAACTATTTAAAAAAAAACTAATTTAGTTAACTTTCAGAAAGTTATACATATACATACATGATTACATAGTAATCTGAAATTACCTAAATTTATTATGTTGTTTATATGAAAATGCTTAAAAATGTGTGTATCTTCTTTTGTGCCATGTTTCACATCTACCACTTTTTCACCATTACATATTAAAAAAAAAAAAAAAAAAAACTTTTACCCAATCTCTCACACAGGTGTTTCCACAAGTGTAATTAAACTGTGTGAATTATAGATCGTGGGTTTGATGTTGATTGACTTCAAAGTGAAAAATGAATTAGAGTTTTTGTACGGCTTCACATAGACTTTGTATCACTGGGCTCCTACTCTTAGAGCACAATAATAGAGAGCTGAATCTGACAGAGTTACACCAGTAATACGGAGTTCAGTGGATTTTTCTGATGTAGTCGACTGAAAGCGAGGATCAGCTGGAGTCCCAGTACCACTATATGCCCGAGCATCTTTCCACATTAAATACTGAGGTTCTCCGTCAGAATACTGTCTGTACCAGTAAAGTGTAACATATCTGCTGCTTGTATCATACGAGCAGCTCAGTGTCACAGAGTCTGCTTCTGTACTGGTGATATATGCACCCTTGTTTGGCCCAATCTGGTCTGCAGCCATTGCACCTGCAAACATGAAAATAAATATTTGCTTACATTTTAAAAATCATATGAGTTTAATTTAGCCACATTATGCTTAATTATCTATTTTCTTTAGCATTGACATCAAAGACTATTACCTGAAATCATGATTAGTATAAGTACCAGGTGTCTGTCCATGTTTATGAAGTCAGATCAGTTCTGTTGATGCTCTTCTGTTCTCTGGGTTGTGATGATTGTGATGCTCTGAGTGTCTGCAGGAACTGAGTCATAGAGTCAATCTGGAACTTCCTGCTCTCTGCTGAGATGATGGTAACTTTGGTAAATGAATGAATGAGGTAAAGAAGCAGATCAGTAAATTATATGTATTTATTAAATAAAAAAGAGGAGATAGTGATCCTGTAATGAGACTTGATAAAAACGAATCTATGGTGTATATTGCCGTCTTGTGGTAAAAGAATTACAACTTGAAATTTTTTTCTACTTTATTAGTAAGTACGCTTGTTTGTTTTAATAAAAATATTAATAAAGCTAATGAGAACTAAAGTTGGATTGAATACAATCAGTGTTTGAGTTAGCAATTTGGGAATCATATTATTGTTTTGTGATTCAGTTTAGAAAAAATTAACAAGATCACATGAGATGAATGTGAATCAGTATCATGTGGATTCATGTACCTCATCACATAACTGAGCACTTCCTCTGTTTTTGTGTGAGTGTTGAGTGTGTTTGAGTCACTGTGGGCCTCAGAGCACAGTAATACACAGCAGAGTCAGACACACACACATCCTGGATTGTCAGAGGAAATATTCTTAATGAAGAGTTCATTTTTGCAGAAAATCTCTTCTTAAAATCAAGTTCAGTGGTGAACTGACTCAAAAGGAATGTTGGTGATCTGTTTGGTAGCTGTTTGTACCAGAAGAGATATGGAGTTCCAGAATTAGTATAATTACACATTAAAATAACTTGAGCTTCTTCATTTGCAGGCATTTCTCTTGAAGACTGTTCAACTCGGTCCTGTCCTGAGGACACTGAAAACAAACAAACCAATATAATTAATCTCTATAAATTATTAGCATTAAATGTAAACATTTAGTAACCTGGATACAGTAAGTATAAAGCCTTTTCTCCTAATTATATAGAAATGTGGAAAAAAATGTGCTTACCATTATATTGTGCTATGAAACACAGAGAAATTAAAGCCCATCTAAACATAGTTGTTCTATTAGGTAGAAGAACAGAAGAAGAACTCAGATCTGCTCTCAAAAACTCAAGAGCTCTTCTTTAAAGATTTGTATCATGTCAAGTTGCACCTACTGTATAAATGAAGAGAGCAGTGCTGGCCCCATGTGGACAAAGTTGGAAAATGGTAAGCATTGGCTGCACTCAAAATCACATAGGCCTACCTACTTTCCAACTTTGTAGCAGGCAAAAGACAGTATGTGACAAATTAATGAAAAATATGGACAATTTACTGTCCCATGAAGATACTGGATTAAATGGCCCAGTGCCAGCTTGCCCAGGGAATCCCACAGCTTTGGGCTCACTGCAGGCTCCCACACTATGGGACAAAAATATGTTAGTGTTTAGCATAGCTCCATACGTTCCTTAGGATCCAAACAGGAATTAATTTAGGAGCCACCAAAAAAATTCCACAATAGTCACTAGCCATGACTATTACATGGCTAGTTACACCAGTAAGTATGGTGACACAGAATAAAATTAAGTGGACAAAAATAAATAATAATCAATAATGTATGGCGGAAGAGCACTTTGCAGCACTTTGACTCCTAAATACTCCTAAAAACGTACTCTCCCTCCCGTCAATACAACCAAAGATTGATATTACTGTGATATTACAGAGTTTAAACAAACCAGTCTGTAACCCTGTGGTCCTTCAGATTAGGGCTGGCCCTGGCCAATTTGCTGCCCCAGGCGAGATTTTAGCTGGTGCCCATACCTCACAGCCCATTCCACCTATAATCATTGTGTTCAAACATTCACACATACACTGCATACAGTAGCTTTGTCTATTGGAAACATGCCAATTAATTTTAAGACCACACAACCCCACCCTTAAACCTACCTGTTGGCCTATGTGTAAAGCTATAAGAATGACAGTGCAGTTTTCAAAATGTTTTATCTTTAATCTTGTAAATAGATACAACATCATAATTTTTCAAGGTTTGTTTAGTCTAGTCTTTATTAAACACAGGTTTCACCATGTTTGCGTTTAAGTACAGTACAGTGCTATCAGAAATACTGTCTAAAACCTCCTTGGCCAGTGAAGAAAACACGAACTAGAACATTTCCAGAAATAAAATAGAAATGTTTTCTTTTAAATGTTATTTGTTGCATTGAAGTAAACAACTGGCAAATAAAAAGGAAAAAAGAAAAATGCAACAAAAAGAACATACATAAATACATTAGAATGTAATGTATTACAATCTTATTTTCAATAAGCAAAGCTTTATACATAGGCCTACATACATATGTCACGAACCGCTCCTCTGTGGTCCTCTCCGGCGAACAGCAGCGGGAACCCTCGCCGGAGTATTAGCGCTTCCACCCGGACTCTTTAACCCCTCGTACCTAGGCCTCTGCGCAACTTGTTCCGGGGCTTTCCACCGCATTTAAGCGCGGGCTTTAGCCCAATGCAGACGCGAAGTCTCGATTTGCACCAGCTGTCGTTACCGAGCGTTTCTTACTGTTTGTTTTTGCCTACCCGTGTTTGATTTCTGACTGTGTGTCATTTCCGATTCATTGCTGCCTGTCCCGACCAATCTGCCTGTTTTCTGACTACGATTTGCCTGTCCCACTATACAACTGTCTGCCTGTGAACCTGAACTTTGCCTGTCTGACTACGATAATAAAGCTTTGTTGCACATGGATCCAAAAGACTCCCGAGATCCGTTACAATATATATACATTCATATATGTATATCTATATGTGTGTGTATGTGTGATTAGGAGTCTTTAAAAGTCTATTAACAAAGTATATGACAAAGATATACTTTATGAAATTACATTAAATAAATACAAAATTAATAAGAAATTGATAAATAAAGCAAGCTAATGAAACATTAAATAAATATGGTCCAATGCCATGTCAAGTGAATGAATCATCTTATAACAGGCATTCAATACTGACTTCCGGAAAAGGGGAATAACCAATGACATTTGAGATTACAAATAAAACACCAAGCTCCGCCCCATAACTGACAAAAATAACAGCGTTCGCACGGGCGGGTGAGAGAAGATCGAGCAGATGACATATACATGGGCGAAGGTTTGAAATGAACTTGCGAGTTTCTTCGCATGTAGATCCGTTTTCCTCTCGCGGAAATTATTTACCACGCGCCAGCATTAGTGGTGCGCTCGCTTATTAATGGCATAGTTTTGCCCCCATACATTAGTTTAAAAAACACTTGAGACAGGTTAGGGTTATAGTTATTGCAAAAGAAAAAAAAAAATTGTAGCACCTCTTTGAACATTGTTGCTTTTTTTGCTGAATAGAGGGATGTTCTTTTATGTGATACAGAGATACAGTATATCAGATGAAACAGTTTTTGTACAGTGTTGTTGTGTTTCCTGTCACTGTGGGCATCAGAGCACAGTAATACAGAGCAGAGTCTGATACAGCAGCAGAGGAGATGTTCAGATACACATAGTTTTCTTTGTCTTTGGTGACTTTGGCAGAGAATCTGGAATCTACATTAGACTCCTCAGGTTTTTTTGCACTGTCTGAGATGAGCACGATGAACTGAGGAGCTGATCCAGTATACTGACGATACCAATGAAGATAGTATGCAGATGAATAACTGCAGGATAATGTAACACTTGAATCCTCATCAGGAGAATAATCTGTTTTGACTGGTTTAATTTCATTTCCATATGTTGCATCTGCAAAGGTAGAGCAAATTTATGATTTTAATGCGTTATACAACATTTTGTACTTCATTTTGTGCATAGATGCTGTTTAGAGGCCTGGGATGCAAAACAAAACACTTCAATACTTACAGGCAAAGGCAGAAAGCAGAAAGAGAGAATGGAGCATCGTTGTGTTTCTTATTCTCTCTCTAATAGACTTAAAGTTAAAGATGATCATATTATATCAGTGCTTTAAACCCCACCTCCTCCTTTAAAAGATCAGATCAGATCTGTTTCATACACCACTATCATTTGATTACTATTCACCCCCTATACTGTATAGTATAGCACCCTCTTGTGGTTACTCTGTCAAATGATATAAATATGATCTGGATTAATTCATCATATTTTCGTTGTTACTTTTTAACACATAAATGGTATTAAGTTAACAGATAAGCATAATTTATCCTACCATTTCTGCAATGATATGATTTATTCCATGTTATAATAATACAGTGCAAATTTATAATTACCTATATTTATAGAGAAAAAAAGTCTGTTGGCCTAAACCATTCTTAAAAATATATACAAGTAGTTTACAGCACTACTACAGTTCTTGTTTGAGGAATTACTGTGGGAGAACTTTTACTTTTACTGATACCTAAAAACGTTCATTTAAAAAAAAGAGAATGAAAAGGATGGCAGGTGATTTGAATGGTCATTTAAATTCTTTGGAGCTTTATGCTATAGTTCTGTGAAAACATATTTTAGGAAATGAGTGTTGAGTGTGTTTCAGTCACTGTGGGCTGCAGAGCACAGTAGTACACAGCAGGATAAGGCTCAGATTTGTTTGAATATTCAGTGAGAAGTAAAAACTCCACTGGAGAGAGTTAACAGTGACGCCAGTGGTAGTTATAAGACAGAGTCACATGTTTAAACCATCTATATATAAAATTGGTTTATTGTCCAGGTAGAAAAGAAACATGTTTGTAGAGAGATGATGATGGCAACTATTTGATTGTCATCATCTCAAACTGTAAACATTAGTGTGAATCTGCTCTTGAATGTTATAACACGCACAGTAATAAATATTACATTAGTAGTGAGCACCTCATATAAATTGGTATTCCGTTGTAAATATGTTTAAATATGCTTTAAAGAATATTTATTTATCAAAATAAATCACATTGAATATTTAGGGAAAGAGCTCTTAGTTATTGTCAGGATGTTTATGTGTTTATGTGCTCATTTATTTTAAGACTTGACCTGCAATCGGTTCATTGGATAAACGCATTCCTCATTCCCAAGATGCTTTCCTCTATTCTACATTAGATATATAGATAGATAGATTATAGATACTATATTGATCCCTAAGGGGAATTCAAGAACAAACAAACAAATAATATTTTTTTTTGTGACCAGGAATGTTCTGCAGGATAAGCTAACTGATACAAATATTGGTTGGACATTATTGAGAGGAAGTTTGTGGGAGTATGTGGTCACTTTTTGGGGAGAATTGAGTAACGTCAGTAATTCTGATAAGCTCAGGCCGGTCGCGTTCGCCTCGCGGCCGCTTAATTTATGCTCCACTGTGTAAATCCTTTGGTCGGCCTGACTGTCCCGATTGCCACTCCGCCCCTGTTGAACACATATAGGAGGATACATAGGATACAGTTCTGCCACAAAGTGGCCAGGATGTGCAATTACATAACTTCCATTAAATTAAAACAAGAAACTTTAAAAGCAGAAATGCAGAACTTTATTTTATTTTTTAACATACGCAATTTTCAGCATTTACTATACATTGTAAAATGTATAATTATAATTTTTTAATTGCCTGTAACTAAAAGAAAAGGAATTTGCTGAGTATATTGTGATGCTGTATTTATGCAGGAAATTTGTGGGAAAATGTTTCTTTTAAATGTTTTTTCTTTATTTTTATGCCTTAAACAGTCTCCACACATGTGTGACCACATTTTGTTGCATTTTTTTGCTTGTATAGATAGTGGTTTTGATTGTGGTTTTTACTTGTTTTGTTCAAAGTGTAAAAGAGCTTCAGGTTTTTGTACGACATTCTTTATTTTTTGTATCACTGGGCTGCTGCTGCTAATAGAGCACAGTAATAGAGAGCTGAATCTGACAGACGTACATCAGTAATAGTGAGTTCAGTGGATGTATCTGATGTAGTCGACTGAAAGCGAGGATCAGCTGTGTCTGTATTTTTCCATGCTCGTGCGCCTCTGTATGTTAAAAACAAAAGTTCTCCATTAGGATACTGTCTGTACCAGAAAAGGCGAATGTTATCACTGGTTGCACTATATGAGCAGCTCAGCTTGACAGCTTCTCTTTCTTCTGTGATAACATTTTTCTCTTTATCTGGATCAATGCTGTCCCCGGACACCAAACCTGTGAACAACAGCAGAATGTAAATCAAACACATTCCCAACACAGACACAGTAAAAATGACATTTTATATATATACAAATTATTTCTAGGTTAATTGCTCAATAATTAATGTACCTGTTCCCATAATAACGATGAGTAGAAAGCATCTGCCCATGTTGAATAAGATCACTTCAGCTCTTTCGTTCAGTCTTCTGCACTGTGTGTGAGACACTGAAGGTCTTAAAGACACCCACATCTTTCCTGTCTGTCTTTACATGACGTTCTTCTACAGTAAACGTGACAGTAAACTGCCATACTTTCGTTTTTCTTACAGACATACATAATATTTATGCATTATGTTATAAATTGCTTATATTCTATTATTTTATATCTTGCTTTCTTATATGTGCTGCATCAACCTTGCAGCCGCAGCTTTTCTCCTAAAGCATGAAAAAGATTTGTGCATTTTCTCAAGAACATTTAACAACACTGCATTCATGTGGTAGAAATATGTCTGCGCAGTGTGATTATTATTTAATGCTTTTCATTAAATTACATGGAAAAAGGGGAGTGCAGGCAACTTGAAGCACTATATGTTGTATGAATGTCTGACACGACTGTATAAAGACTTGCTCTTTCTCACTGGGTAAAGGGTTTTTGTAGTGAACCAGTGTGTATCCTGTCACTGTGGGCCTCAGAGCACAGTAGTAGAGAGCAGAGTCTGATACAGCAGCAGAGGAGATCTCCAGATCCACGTGATTTTGTTCCTGTTTAGTGAGTTTAACTGTGAATCTTGGATCTACTTTAGACGGTTCTTTGTTTGTTGCACCATCAAAGATGAAGACGAGAAATTCAGGAGCTGATCCGGGATACTGACGGTACCAGTGTAGATAATCATTAGAGGAATAACTACAGGATAATGTAACATTTGAACCCTCCTCAGCAAGAAGTTCTGCTTTGTCTGGTGTGATGACATTTCCTGAAACAGCAGCTGAAGAAGATGTACAGTTGAATGATTTTCATTTTAATTAAGCTAATCATTAACAACAGATAATACATATAAACATACATATACATGCCAGATTACAGAAAAGAAAAAGTGAGAAGATATCCATTGTGCAGTGCACAGTGTTCACTGGATGACTGAATCGTTTCTTCTCTGTGTAGACCCTCCTCTCTGTTTACATTTCACCTCTGGAGAACAGAAGAAAGATTCAATTACAACCATTTGTCGTTTAGTGTGTATCTGTGTAATGTGTTATATACAGCAGCAATTAGAAAATTGATCTGTGATCAATATTTTATTTTTTGACAATGTGCACATCAGTAAAAAGCTGAATGTGTGGAAACATTTTTAGAGACATGACTTAGTTTTACCTTCTGTGTTGACACAATTTAGTATATTTCTTATTTTATATTATGTTTTATATAGGGTAATGCCTGTGCACTGGTCCCTAATGATGACTGCTCGATCATAGTATAACGATTTTGTATGAGTGTTGAGTGTGTTTGAGTCACTGTGGGCTGCAGAGCACAGTAATACACAGCAGAGTCAGACACACGCAGATTCTTGATTGTCAGTGGAACTGAATTTGAGTCCAATCGGGCATCAAATCTCTCTTCAAATTCAGAGCTGCTGCTTGATCCAAATTTGTATTTCATCAGTATATTTTTAAGGGGGCCATTTGAGTGATGAATGTACCAGAAAAGATATGGAGCAGATTGAAGAGTTTGATATTCACAGCTCAAGCTGACCTGCTGTC
Organism: Enteromius afrohamiltoni; assembly: GCA_034779775.1. NCBI lineage: Eukaryota > Metazoa > Chordata > Actinopteri > Cypriniformes > Cyprinidae > Enteromius > Enteromius afrohamiltoni. Next base: position 13,978,632 of record JAUYWG010000032.1, read on the forward strand.
CTTCTGTGGCAGTTTTTGTCTCATTTGGTTGATTAACAGTGTCTTGTCCAAGGCATCCTGTAAATGCACACAAACATATGCATTCATTGTTTATTATTACAGTTTAAAAACATTTCTAGAAATAAAGGTTCACTGACAGTTTTTATTACTTACCATAGAAATTAAAGAGAAAAAACAATAAAATAAGCAACCAATTCATCGTTGTTTATTTGAAGGGAATGGATCCTCCACATCTGTAGGAGAAGCTTTGTTTCTTGCTGATCATGTGGATGAGGTGATGATGTTTAATAGCAGATGTTTGCTTACAATTGTAAATATTATGTGTCATGTGTATGTACATATTGCCACCTTCAGGCTGAAAATATTTTTGTATGTAGTGTTGATCATCAGAGGAACTGTTCTTGACATTGCACAAAAGTGCTCTTTAAATTCTTCTTCAGTACTTTTTTTACCAACAGTAAATTCACTCAGAATAAATGTTGGGGATCTGTTTGGTAGTTGTTTGTACCAGAAGAGATAATCATCAGGAAAACTGGTAGAGCAACTGCTCTAACTTGAGCTGCTTCATTTTCGGTCATTTGTCTTGAAATTTGTTTAATTTTGTCTTGTCCCCAACTCAATGGAAAACAGATTTAGCCATAATTCATATGCTTACATTGAGTATCTCACACAGACAAAGTGCTAATGATAAATAATGTTCTTACCAAACTCAAGAGCCGTGAAGAAAGACTAATAATCAGCCATTTAGCTATTGTCGCTTAAAGGCTAAAAAAAGCAAAAATATTTTTAAAGAAATTTCCAGAAATGTTTTGTTCTTACTGTATAGGCCTACTGTTTAAGTATACCAGTTTAGTATACTAAGTACAATTGCATAGCATTTTATTAATTATATAAATATGAAAATGTATTTGTAGTATACTAAGCGTGAAATAAATGTGATCCAAATACATTTAAGTACATTTATTTTTCACTGCGGATGTACTGTAATTCAAGAAATATTTCACTATATTGTGTTTCCTGTTCATTACTTTTTCAGTAACCACACACAGGTGTTTCCACAAGTTTAACTATTGTGTGAAATTTAGATTGTGGGTTTGATGTGGCTTGACATTAAAGGAGAAAACTAATTGGAGTTTTTGTATGGCTTCATATAAACTTTGCATCACTGGGCGGCTGCTACTTCTAGAGCACAATAATAGAGAGCTGAATCTGACAGAGTTACATCAGTAAAAATGAGTTCAGTGGATGATTGCGGTCTGTTTGTCTGAAAGCGAGGATGCTCATATATTAAATAGTGAAGCTCTCCATCAGGATACTGTCTGTACCAGTACAGATTAACATTACTGCTGCTTGTATACGAGCAGCTGAGGGTCACAGTCTCCTCTTCCTTTATGATAATATCATCTTTATTTGGTCTTATCTGGTCTGCAGTCATCACACCTAAAACAAACAAAAAAAAATTATTTGTCAAAATGACCTCAATCTACCCCATTATTACCACTGTAATAAAAAGAGTCGTATTGTACCTGAAGTCAGAGTTAAGATCAGCAGCAGGTGCTTGTCCATGTTAACAAGATCAGATCAAGTGTGTTAATGTTGTCTGTTCTCTCTGTGTTACTGAGTCTCTGAACACACTGAAACTTCCTGCTGCTTCTCATGTTTTTGCTCTGCCATTGGTTAGAGGAACGTTTTTTTAAAACTACATTTGTACTTTGCAGTACTATCACTCCTTGCGTTAATTTCATCCTTAAGGTAAATGGTTTGTTGTATTCTTCATTTGTAAGTTACTTTGGGTTAATGTGTCTGCTAAAGGAATACATGTAAATATATTTATCTAGCAGATGATTTTGTCTATAAAAAATACAAGCATGGATGATTAATGAACCAATAATATAAATAGTGAAACACATTTTTAACATGCCGATAGTGTTGATCTGCAGTAGATCAGATTTGTAAAAGCAGAATTAAACAGAAAATAAGTATGGAATTATCAGGCCCATATCTGTGTTTTATGTCACTAGTTTAGTTTTGGTTTCAAGTGTTCACGCTTCCTCATAAATGTTTAAGCGGGTTTGGCGTGCTGTCCAGGAAGCGGGCTGGGAGAACGGCGGGCTCGAACCCTAGCGATTAGAACCCTAGCGAGGGTAAGGGCTCGGCGTCCGGCTCGAACTCCGGCTGCCCCCCCGGAGTGGGAAGTTGTGTTTAGAGGGAGGCAGAAGGGGAGGAGGAGGGTTTTGCAAAAGCGAGATGAGGATGAATGGGGAAGTTTGAGGTTTTATAGCGCTTTAGAATTTGATTGGGTGATTGTAACCAGGAAATTGATTAGCTGATTGCTAACAGCTGTGGGCAATTCATCCAGCGATCCACTCGAAAGTATGTTATTGCCAAAACATTTATTTCGTTTTGTTTTTCCCTGTGTTTCCTAATTTGGTCATGTTCCTGTTCTTGTTTAGTTAATTAGGTACCCGATCCACCTGTGTTCCTCACCTGTTCTGATTTCTCCCTAATGTCCTCATGTTTAAAAGCCAGTTTAGTTTGTCTCATCTTTTGTCGGTAATCAAGGTTACTTTCATCTGTGATTCCAGTTTTGATTAAGTGAAGTTTAATCTGCAACGTTCCTGTCTTCGTCCATCTACATTCACACAGCGTGACAGTAATTATAATAATTAAAAGGTCAATGTCACACATGTGATTAGAGATCTAAAAGTAGTTCTTAAATATGTTGTATTTATTTAGCATCATAAAGTAGATGTTCAATCCTAAAATCTGGTCACCAGTGCATACATGTATTTATTTATTCTAAAGAGTTAAAGAGCTGATCCTCAAATGTTTTTGATTGTTGTGATGCTTTGAGGTTCGTGTGATTTGAGTTGTTTATTTGAAGTACACAGAGTGTACAGAGTTGCTGGGGGAACTATGTATGTTAATCAGCTGTTATAGCATCCCACTGGTTGGTTACCTCGGCAAAAAGCCAATGGAATTTTTCCATAGGCTTTTGGATTATTGCAAAAACTAAGCTCTGTGTACTGTTCATTCATAGTTCTTGCAACTTACACATTTAGTCCATCAAGATAATCTTCACAAAACATTTACCTTTTTGAAAAAGTTCTTCACATGTGGAGGATGTTAACAGTGACAAGATGATTGACAGAGCAGTTTAAAGTGACAGGGTGCATTTAGCATGTGTGACTGAGCACTTAGTTAAAGACGCAGTTTTGTGATGTGTTAGTATGTCCCAAAGCTTGTCTACTCTTCTAATAACATCTGCACGCACACCCAAAGTTCGGACATCACTAGGCTATAAACAAACTGTCTGTGTACTTTCATTTATGCCTCCTTGTGGTGAGTTAAAATTTTTGCTGAGCTGAACAAATATGGCATACTGTACATGCAGACAGTTGTATTGCAAAGTAAACCCCAACAGTGTGATCAGCTCAGTTCTAATATATTCTGACATAATTCACAAACAGTGTAACTACAGTCAGAATCAATTAGAATACAGAAATCATGAATCAGGACATACAGTATTGGACATATTAGTTTGCACATTATTTAAGAGAGTTTGAAAGTAGGAAATTATTCTCTATATACTCTATTTTGCTTCCTTTCATTAACCACACACAGGTGTTTCCACATGTTAAATTATACTGTGTGAATAGATTGTGGGTTTGATGTGACTGCCATCAAAGTGAAAAATGAATTAGAGTTTTTGTACGGCTTCACATAGACTTTGTATCACTGGGCTCCTACTCTTAGAGCACAATAATAGAGAGCTGAATCTGACAGACGTACACCACTTATAGTGAGTTCAGTGGATGATTGTGATTTAGTCAAACGAAACCTTCCACTACTTGGTTGTGAAGAATATACTAAATATTGAAGCTCTTCATTAGGATACTGTGTGTACCAATAAAGTCTAATATTACTGCTGCTTGCTGTATATGAGCAGCTGAGGGCCACAGTCTGATCTTCATTTATGACAGTAGAATCTTGGTTTGGCCAAATCTGGTCTGCAGTCATCACACCTAAAAAAGAAAGAAAGAAAAATCTCTAATTATGCCATAAATACTGTAATAAAAATAAAAAGAGTCAATATGTATTGTACATGAAATCATAATTAAAATCAGCAGCAGGTGTTTTTCCATGTTGTCAGATCAGGAGTGTGTTAATGTAGTCTGAGCTGTAGATTACTGTGAGGCTCTGCTTCCTGCTTTCTGTGAGATGATACTGTCTGCTGCCTCTCATGTTTTTGCTCCGCCTTTGCAGCTGCAGAAAAGTACAGATTATTTATTAAGCTGATGATTTTGAAGAAAAATACAAAACATGAGCAATTAACAAAGCAATAATATTAACAGTGCCTTTATACATTTTGTGTAATGCCACATTCAATGCCACAAATTATAAAAATATTTCTGAATCTTTTATTTTTTTATTGTCATAAATGTTCTTGTTTTAAATATTTCAGAGTGTATATTTGCTCTAGATTTAACACAGATTTGAATCCTTGATCAGGTCCTTGCAGCATACACTTATGAGTGTTACACTTAACTCTTACATGTCCATGAATTCTGCCTCAACTGAGGACCCATTTTTATTATGGGAAACAAACAGACTTTTTCTAGAGGCCTTATTACTGCATATATTGTACATCAAGTAAAAGGCGCTGACAAGCTAAACAAAAAGAGATCTTAGAATCAAAGCTTAAGGATGCTGAGAGATTATATATTAAAAATCTATCCCCTAATAGGATGCAGAAGACTGTTCGTTATATTGACCTATTTCACTGCTGAATGTAGATCTGAAGATTCTTTCCAAAATACTAGCAACACGATTAGAATCCCTTCTCCCGGCTCTAGTAAAGGCAGTAAACCAAACAGGCTTCATTGTAGGACATAACTCTGTTAACAACATGCGTCGTCTGTTGAATGTGATACAGTTAGCTAAACAACAGTCAATAGATGGTCATGTGATCTCTCTAGATGCGGAGAAGGCGTTCGATCCCTACTTATTTTACGCGTTACATAAATTTGGTCTTGGTGAGCACTTTTTTAAGTGGATCAAGTTATTATACAATGAACCTGTTAGTGTTGTGCTCACAAAGGTTTTTTAAATTATGTAATCAATTAATTAACTATGTTAATTACATATATTATATAAATATGTATATGTTATTGTAGTGATAGAGAAGGCATGTTAAAGTATCTTTTTTGTATCAGAGTCTATCAGAATCAATTTATTCACCTAATGAATCAATCACTTTGGATTATGTAAGAGGTCTGATTCCAAGATGTGTTCATATTTGATGTATGACCAAACAATTCCAGTGCTATTCCAGTTTATTTGCAGGGTTTTTGTACAGTGTTGTTGTGTTTCCTGTCACTGTGGGCGTCAGAGCACAGTAATACACAGCAGAGTCAGACACACGCAGATCCTGGATCTTCAGAGGAACTGTTGTTGATGTTGAATCCAGTGTTGCAGAAAATCTCTTCTGAAAATCAGGCTCAGTAGTTCCCTCACCATAAGTTAATGTATTCAGAATGAATGTTGGTGATCTGTTTGGTAGCTGTTGGTACCAGAAGAGGTATGGGTTTGGATCAGTGGTAATATATTTACACCATACAGTAACTTGAGCTCCTTCACTCGCAGACATTTCTTCTGAGGACTGTTCAACCCTGTCCTGTCCTGAAGACACTGTTAAAATAGGCAGTAGAAGTGAATCATTGGCATAAATTATTAGGAAAACATTTAGTGATCTATTTTTAAGTAGGCCTACAACTTTATCTGTTAAAAACAGAAACAAAAATGTGCTTACCATCATAATTCACTAGGAAGCACAGCAAAATCAAAACCCATCTAAACATAGTTGTATGAGGTAAAAGCACAGAAAATGTACCTTGCTTTCAAAAACTGTGCTCATCTCACAGAGCTGCACTTTAAATAGTTGTATAATGTCACGTGATATGATCATACCTGAAGAGAGCACTGCTGACCCCTTGTGGATGAAGTTTGAAAATGCTAATAATGATGCAAACCCTGAACAAACCTAGATATAAATGTAAAATAAATAGTTTTTACACAAATGCTCGATCGCCAACAGGCTATATTTATGTTATGCTTCCTTATATATTAAAGCTATTTATAAAACTGATAAAAAAATGGATACAAATAAATGGATCTAAAGTTGATTTATTTTTATAATATTATGATTATGATCTCTTAAAATATGGGAGCTTTATAGAATGCTTTGAAGACCCTGAGAAGTGTTTTTTAATTGATTTTTTATATGTCTCCTTTTTGTTGTCTTTTTATGCTGTGAATGACATGTTTATAATACTGCTTTTTGTCGATTAGAAGAATGTTCCCTGTTGAACCAGCCGATAGGGAGGTTGGATATGTGTGATGTAGATGCAATTCTGTGTATCAGGTTTTTGTGCAGTGTTCTTGTGTTTCCTGTCACTGTGGGCGTCAGAGCACAGTAATACAGAGCAGAGTCTGATACAGCAGCAGAGGAGATGATCAGATACACATAGTTTTCTTTGCCTTTGGTGACTTTGGCAGTGAATCTGGAATCTACATTAGACTCCTCAGGTTTTGTTGATCCCTCTACCAGTACAGAGTTAATGCTGAGGAATAACTGCAGGATAATGTAGCATTTAATCCCACATCAGTAAACTCCTCTGA
>JAUYWG010000032.1:13997237-14018867 GCA_034779775.1 Enteromius afrohamiltoni
ATAGGCAAGAAGTTCAGTAACATCATACGGAAACTTTCAGACAAATTGACCAGTTATTCATTGTACACAAAAAATGTTCTACAACAAGACAAACCATCAGTCTTTGCATGGCCCTCAGCAAAAGACGGAAATAGAATGTATTCCACCCAAGTGTTTTGAAATTACTCCACTCCGGGCTTTTTGTTCCTCATTTGCTGATTCATATGTTCCTATGAGAGGAAACATAAACGCTTCAGTCAGAAAAATAAAGAAAACAGTAAAGTGGAGTGAAACAAAGAGTAATAAGGCCCAGCTTTCTTGTGATTTCTTCAGTCAGAACTGATGAATTAAAAAGTTAAAACATTTCTCACACCTTCCAACTGATAATGATGTGTGTGAAGTAAAAACGTGTTGTCATCTGTAATTCATGCAGTGTCATTTATGCTATTGTTTGCTCTTGTAAATGGCTTCATATCCAGGGAGTTAAGAACATCATGCTGATTCAACTAATCACAAGGCACAACATCTTAAAGAACATTCATCAGTATTTTTTTGTTATTAAACATTATTGAACATGGATTCCTAGAAAGGTTTTATTAAAACGTTAAAATGTACAATAGCATTCAAAATTTGGGGTCATTAAGATTTTTTAAATGTTTTTAAGCAGTCTCTTATAGGGCTACATTTATTTGATCAAAAATACAGTAAAAACAGTGATATTGTTAAATATTAATACAATTAATATATTTTAAAATCTAAAAAATATTTTTTTAGCAGCCATTCTAATATGCTGATTTGGTGCTCAATTGACAGTGATTATTATTAATGTTGAAAAAAGCTTGTGCTGCTTAATATGATTATTTTATGAATAGAACTTTCTGAAGAACTGCATTTATTTTTGTACTGTCACTTTTCTTGGTTTAATATAATAATACCCCAGTCTTTTGCAGAAGTGTATATATCGATCTTGATGTCATATGAAGGCTCTACAGATAAACTGATGGATCTTGTGCATCTCAAAATATGACGTTTATCTTTTTGCCAAGTCAACAAACTTATTTCTGTGATCAGTGTGATGTCGGACGAGTTAGCTAATGCATCTTTACCTGGACTGTACTCCAAACAAAACAATGAAAACTCTTGAAAGTTCACACTTTTGGCCAACGTTGTGGCTTTCATTTGGAGCTCTAGGGAAAACTGAATCTATTTGATGAAGATTACACTCCTAGAGGCTGCAGATGGCTCTCACCGGGTTACATGCTTTTGATAATTGCTACTGCAGAGAGGCCTGAGGTTACAGCAGAGTAACGGAGCATTCCGAATGAGAGCCATCAAAGTGCTTTTCATTAGCCTCCTTCAGTCTCCTTATCAATTAACTCCTTCAAATCACACATTCACAACGCTATCCAGACGTTCTACGAATGTGGAACAGGACGTGAATAACTCGGTGGTAGAGCACCCTCATCAAGACAACAGCCAGACATCTCACCTTTCCAGAGAGTTATTCTAGAGGGAGTCATCTTGTATCCTCAGCCTTTTACTTAGCGGTTGTCTCTAATAGCTGTGATTATGCATTATTAGTTATGCCGGAGGTTGGATTGACTTTATCAGCTCGAAAAAACAGTGAGGTGGGAGTTTTCGAATGAGACCCTGTTTTGTCCCCGCCTGACAATGAGGCTGCAATTACTGATTTGCCATTTCCAGCGAGTCCCAGGCCCATTGTTTTAAAAGGTGCCGAGGCAATGATTGATGCGGATGTTTTTGTAGCTGTAATAGAAGGCCTGTCACTGACAGTGAAGACGTGATGGCCGCATTGTGTTTTGTGGGGTATCCATCTATCAGATTGTCATACGGTGGCATGCTTTGCACCGATAAGCTAATTGCCTTTTATCAAATAAAAGAAAGCAAAAAGTGTCAGATCGATAAGACTATCTTTAAAATGGCCTAATTGCTTAAAAAATGGGAGGAGAAAGTATGAATGCGGCTATTAGAAATGTTTGCAGGGATAATTCGCTTATTAAATGCAAGCCTTGATCCACAGATGCACTGATACAGTTGTTCACTGAAATCTGTTCTACACGCCAGCGCTTTAATTCTACATTCATCGCACGCAAGATGGAAGAACATCGCAGTCTCAGTAGGACTGGAGATAACCCCTAACTCATCTAGCACACTTAGCATGCAGTTCTAGCACAGTCATTTAATTCTTGGCTCTATGATTACAAGCAGCATGCTGCTCGCAAGAATCATATATGATTGCCATACTTACACATTTCATTGGGGTCACTGTCATGACTGACATGTCATTTTTTACCCGTGTGTAATATTAAAGTTATTAATAATACTTGAATACTTTTGTGTACCAAATTTTGTAGTACAAGTGGAAAATGTGGTGCAACAAAATCATATTTAAAAAATTTATATCTTGAAAAATATATTTAAATACTAGGGCTGTCAAGTGATTAATCACGAATAATCGCATACAAAATAAAAGTGTTTGTTTGCATAATATATGCAAACTGTTTATATGTATTATAAATAAACACACAGTATTTTGAAAATATTTACGTGTGTGTATTATTATATTTATATTATAAACAAATATATTTAATATACACATAACATAAAATTTGTCTGAAAATAGATACGTGCGTGTGTTTATATATACATATTTCTCTTTAAAATCGGATAACCACATGAACCTTTTTTTGTTAGCTAAGACTTTTTTTAAACAGATTTTCATTAATTGCAATAAAGAGTAAATATACATATTAGACAAAACCAAAATAAATAGACTTACAGCTTAGAAATTTTAATTTGGCAACTAACTAAAATAAGTAAGCTAAAGCAGAGAATTGTTGAAACTAAATTTAAATGTAAAAATATAAGCCAATTCAGAATATTAATAAATATAATATTTTGATTTGAATAATCTTTTTCAGGTATATTATGTATTTCATATATCAGATATATTATACTACGGAGCCCCTTAAGAAAAATCGGGGTGGGTAAAAAAAACAAATTCAGGGTGAAAAAAAATGTTGTTGTTTTTTTTCTTCAAATCTTTTGCGTTAACTCGCAAAACATCTCTAGCGTTCTCTAGCGTAACCAGTTGAGCTCAGATAAACACTTTCTGTTTACTCTACGCTGTAATGGAGCAGTTCTACATCACTACACGTGGTGTTTGACAGCTAATACTTCCATATCCGTCACTAAATATTAACTTTGGAATAAAATTTTAAAAAAAGAATAAAACTGTTACATAAATTAAGTTTCACATTTCCAAACTTGCTCTCCTCACGATCTCAAAAAACTACCATTTTACCATACACTTAATCTATTAGTTACATCGTCCTGCCTTTAACTAAGATTAACGCTGTAGAAGTATTGTTCATTCTTAGTTCATGTTAGCTAATGTTAACGAGTATTAACTAATAAAAAGTGTTTTTAAGAATATATAGCAAAAATAAATAGAATGTGTGGGTATATATGTACATGTAAATGCAGATTTTAAGTAAATTGTTCCTCTTTGTTATGACAGTCTTATTTCTCATTGACCTAAAGAATGAACCACGAGCAGAGCAGTGCATAATACACAGAGCCCAGTGCATCTCATCTCTTTCCGACAGACAACATTTGGATAATAATGGATTAATCTCACATAATTATTTCGTCTTAGGCGCAGACCTCTAGTCACGGCTATAAGAAGATGCAGCGATGAGCTAATTTACTGTATTGTCAGAGGGCCTATCATGGCTTCTTATTAGGCTGCATAGCAAATCCTAAGCTAAATGATCTGTGTCCGGCCTTCCGGGGGAGACGACGGCATTCTGCAGCACAAGTTCCGCCAGCGCAATTGAGATGCAAGATTTGAAGAGAAATCCTCTCCCCCATACAGATATAAAAGCAAGGACGTGCACACAGCCGCCTCCTGATCCAAACATTGACTCATCAGCACACGCCACCTGTGAAAACACCATGCTATTTTCACAGGAATAAAGAGATGCAACCAACTTGCGCGTTTAACTGTTATGCGCCGCACTTAATTCCGGCACAGTTGTGTGCGTGTCCTAAACCTACAATTTATCACATAAATGCCAGATAAACCTAATCACTATGCTAACATTTGCAGCTCCGATTGTGCCAAACACAGAAGCGTTAATTAATCTAATGTTCTTGCGGCAGACGCACACAGTCGCACATGCAGTCACGCTGTGGGAGTGATTTGTAAGGCACCATGTGGGGCTCTAATCTGCGGGTTGCAGCGGGATCTTTACAGCCTGCTCACGGGCCCGAGTGGCAGAAATTAGGCCCAAATTCAATCAGTCGTCCAGGCAGGCTTGGGCTTTTTCCTGCAGGCCTCGCGGCGCCTTGGGATGCGAGCTCCATCTGGACTCGGGGTACGGAGAGCTTGCGCTCGCGGCGCTAGAGGGTTATGAGTATTGCGGGCCGCCATCTCTCCGCACATTAGTGTCACGGCTAAACTAAATAAGGACTCATGGCTCGAGTGTTTAGCTGAGGAGTAATTTAATTTAGGCTGCTGTTGTAAATCACAGGGATGAGACGGTGGACTGCATCTGTAGAAGGGTATTTATCTCAAGGCAAAACCAGAACATCGAGTTAAAACTAAATCACACCCTGAGATTATATTTCCGTTCGTATTTCTGTCTTATTTGGAAGGCGAAGTAAATGCGCAGCCTTAGCCAAAAACAGCTCCTATTTTTCGAGCAAGTTAACTTTCATACGGTCATTGTTGAGGGATTTTTGCAGCGGCATTGAGCGCTGAGAGCACTGTATTACCCGATTGCATCAACTAATCCGCCAACCTATTTGCTGAGGAATATACAGAGCAAGACACTGGAGAACGCATTTCGCGTCTGACTCGGTCGTCTGTGAAATTGATAAGCCACCAGAGATCGACCGTTTCTTACGAAGCCACAAACACGCATAAAACGTTGTGGAACACAGAAGAGCGGGAAAAGCAGGAGCCATGTGCACCGTACTCAGGTAAATTGTCTGCATATCTCAAATATAATTCATCATCCCCAGCTGCAGTCCTGGCATATTCATTTTTCTCTCTCTCTCTTTCTGCATGCTGAAGGATTGTGGGCGATGTGATAGGGTGCATAGGTTGTCCCTTGAGGCCAAACTGACATGATTGGAGCTCCCATTAAAACCAGAACGAAAAGTCCTCACAATGGAAGAAACTCTTGGGAGCCAAATCGGCCCTGGAGACCGGAATAATCCCAGGGTTTTTTTCATCAGCAGGTGAGAATCTTGCATACCTTTGCAGCATTCACTGGTAATAGAATTGATTCTGCAAGACTGATATGTACGAGCAGTGCAAATTAAAAGAAAAAAGGTTAGGGCAACATAAAAATAAAAAGCTAATCCACAGCCGGAGTTTATCCTTCGGTGCAAATGGAGTATAGTTAGGTAGTAGGAGCTTTAGCCGCACAATCAGTGCAGGGGTTTGTGATGCAGTGCTCCACTGGGACCTAATTTACAGAAAGAGGTGCTTCACAATACTACAGAGCAAAACCCCAACAAACAAACTACTTACCAATTCAATTATTTCAGCACTCATGCACAGGAGACACAACTATTTTCACTTTTACCTTGTGCTTCAGGAGCACCTTTTCAAATGCAAAATCTTTTTTTCCCCCTGCAAATCTTTTACAGAAATCCAGCATTCAAATAATTGTTTAGGTTCATATCAACATACCATTATGCATATAGATTTAAGGTTTTGGTTAGGATGGCGGTCTATAACTATAAATATTCATAAAGCACGCATTGTTGATTTAGCTTTAGAGATATGTACTTTTTCAGTGAAGCAGCAGAGCAACAGTGAGTTGCTATTGCATGTTTTATGTGACTTGGTTTTCAATTAGGTTGAATTTTAAATCGTATGGTTACTTTGTGCTTAATGCCTTTAATAAAACGTATAACTGGGTTGTTACAAATTATATTAACATACTTTTTTACATTTTACGGTGTGCACTTACCTGCGTACAGTGTACTTACCTAAGAAAGAAATGGTAATTTAACTACAACAACTACATGTCAGTGTTAGTTTATTACCTAAAGTGCTATTAAAAGTCCTTGAGATCCTTAGTATGTCCACTTAAAATGTAATGGGTTTGACCTCTCAAGTGATGATTCATACTTTCCAGCATGATTTGAGGATCTTTCAAAAAGCTGATTTTTTTGCTTCGGTGGAAGCAAAAAAGATGTGAAAAAAAAGAGTTGTCACAAATTTGCTTATTTTTATCAGTGACCTAAAAAAGGGTGAAATCCTAACTGTTTCGCATTATTACACAGCACTATGTAAAAGCTAATTCTAAATGGTCAGTTTTGGTTTTCAATGGTTGGGTGTTTTCTAATAAACACTGTTGTCCTTGGCAGCTCTGTATATCCGGGTAACTGAAACCAGCACTAATTTTGTGTCTCCCAAATCACACAGCATACTTTCACAACTGGCACTATTTTGCATCTCAGTTGAAGTTAAAATGACCTTTTCAGTGACTGATTTTAGTTAAATGGGCCAAGTATTGATATTAATGCAACATTGTTACAGTGCTTTTCTTATTGCCAGGCTGATTGTGTTTTACATTATAATGTTTTGAAGATCTAAGATGATATACTGATAAAACGGTAAACAAAAATATATATATATTTTTTTTATTTGTTGCAGTTTACTTTGCATTGCTTCGCTTGTGTGTGTTTTTTTTTTTTAAACATTCAGCGCCCTCAAGATTTTGAGCCAGACTTTCACTGTGACATCTAGCATATCAGGGTGCTTTGTATCAATCTCTTTTTCTCGCAAATGCTGAATGCAGCATACATTTGACTTCACCGTAAAGCTGTCACTTATAACCACTCTAAGCAAAATAATAGATTTGGGAATATTATTCAATTTTACAGCCCACCGTGAAAGAGGGTTTTATTTCCCTCACAGATACGACTCCGTCTACCCAATCGCTGTTCCTGGTAATACACAATAAAAAAAATATCAAAATGCATTTTCGCAGAACAGGAAGGGCAAGAATTGATCACACTCTTCCATTACAGAAGCAAACAGCAGGCTAGAGGGAGAGGAGGAGAGATGAAAGAACATCAATGCAGAGAAAATGTGCAAAGCCACAGAGAAGCCCTGCCCGGCATAATGACTCAGCTACCGCGCAGGGACCAACAACTTTCTAAAGCATCTCAGACATTAGGCAGAGAGACGGGATGCTCCTTGCCCAGTACTCTAGCTGTGGGCGCTGCCTGATGCAATTAAAACGAGCCCACAGAGCATGTGCGCAGACGCAGTGAGGTGCCTCGTACTACTGAAGTACATCACATCAGTGTTGTACCGGGCCCTAATCTACACTTTTTCAACAGCCGGCACACCATGCATAATTAACACACATTACTAATTCAAACCTAAAGTGGTTCCCATGTAATCTACTGCAGTTCACTTTAATTAAACACATGTACTCTCGAACGATCTGCAACCGTGTAATGTGTGTGAATGAATAAAGAACAGCAGTGGGATCCGGTCATGTGCAACAGCAGACCCATAACCCAAAACCAGACGGATCATGCAGGACGTTAATATGAAGCAAAAAATAGGGCCAAAATGTGTTCTGAAACTAAGATATGTATGAATTTCATTGCATGTCTCATAGCATAAATGTACCTTGGTCCACTTTTTAGTGAGACACGAAGTACATACCAAGTACATATCACCGCAGTTTCCAAAAGAAATGAACACTAGAGGCAGTAAAACTCCAGCTTTTATTCCTTTTAACACAAATTTATAGAGTTTCGATTAATAAAACGTCATTTTCACACAACAATATTAATATGCTGGGATATTTAAAAACTGATGCTTTTAAATGTTAGCATCAGACATATTCAGCTTCATATGTATGAGTCTTCATAGACAGTTTGTTCGGTAGCTCACAGAGTACGGCGATGTAATTGAAAAGCGAGGAGCTCCGGTTCGAATCTTGTGTAAATACCGGTTCAGAACAGTTCATATCTGTGTAAAAGAAATTGAAATGGCACAGTTGCATCAATTTTTAATCAGTTTCGCATTTATTAACACTATCGGTAGGGTTAGGGTTGGATTTGGCATATTTCCAACATAATAGATAATTCACTTTTAGTAGCAGTCCTCAGATATTTTCATTCTGAACCACCGAAATACATACAGATATCAACGTAATAAAAATGTGCCATGGTTCACATATTGAACCTGTTTTTAGCGCCACTCTGTGGACATTTCTCTTTGAAACTGCACGTAAAAACGTTGCTGCACAAAAAGTGCACAGAGGTGCATATTTTTATGAGACCAGATTGTTATATTTAGTGGATGTATCATTTCAATAACATATTGCACTAAAAGCACCAAAAACATTGGTTCATGTATTTAATTGTTAATTTACTCACCCTCAAGTTGTTCTAATCCTGGAGTTCCTTTCTTCTGTGTGAGAAGAATATAATTAGATATTCTGAAGACAAAAATATTTAAATGAAAACAGTTGATGGTCCCCGCTGACTTCCAAATTCCAAGTGTCCAAATGATTTTGTATTTTTAATCTGCATGACCTTACTGCAAAATTCTAAATATATTTAAGTAAATCTTAGGATGGTGCATAAACAAGATGGGTTTAAAAGCAAATCCTTTATCAGCTGGTGTCCATAAAGTATAGGCCGGAACTCTGTAGTGATTTGTAAGCGAGCGTTTGAGATTGCCAGGAGCCAGACTGACCTTTGACCTCTCCTGAAACACATTATTAAGATAAACCTTTTAAGGAAAAGTCGGGAGACTGGATTTACTCTATTGTGCTTTAAACACAGTAATGGAAACAACCCCAGTGGGCAAGCCTTTGCTGGAAAGTGTTATCAGACAGCTGACCTACTGAAATATCAGTGTTGTGACCCACGCTGCCCCTGCATTAAAAACAGCTGTCTCCTCACAGAGCAAGTCGGATGGAATGGAAAAAAGCTTCTTTGCTAAATTTGACAAAGAATGCTTAGTGAACTGAAATTGTGTTTTCAATGCAAATTCATTCATTTAATTCTCTCCTCTTTTGCTCTTCCGGTTCTGCACAGGCTTGTACATGTACTCTGAAATTCTGAGGCAACACGTTGTGGGTGTTACGAAGGTGAAGTTCAGAGACAAATTGTGGAGGTGTAAGAAAGGCTACACAGGAAAATGATACATCTGTTCTGTTGCTGCTCAAACATGTACTTTGACACAATTACCTTGTGTGAGTGAATTTTCACCCTTCAGGTTGTGAGAGGAACAACATGCCGGTGACAGGTGGGAGCGGAGCTGAGGATTGCCTCCAAAGTGCTTAGAGAAATTGACAAGCTGCTAGAGGGATAGCAGCAGTTGATACTTCACTGCCAACAAACATCTCAAGCTTAGTGATATGACTGACTATCACTTTTTTAAAGGGGTGACCTGTGTTGTATGTAATACACCAGCAGCGTGCATCTTTCTAAGGCCAAATTAATTTTAGCAGGTTACATTATGGTAATAAATACTCACTATTTAAGTGTAAGAACAGAAACCCTACTATTGGGGCGCAGTCAGGATGTCAAGTCAGTACTATACTGGCATCCAGTGGCTGATATGGGAAGATTGTGGGAATGCATAGGTAGCACTTCAACAAATTACCTTCTGATATACATTTGTCCATTCACACACATATTTGTCAATGCTTGTGGAATAAAGCGTGAATAATTCAACTTGGTCAGTATTGTACTCATCAAATTCTTTGTGGTCTATGTTAAGAAATAGTTCGCCCATAAATGAACATTATGTCCAACTTAAAAACTTTTTTTTTTTAAATGAAAGTCAAAAGGCACCAGTGTTCTTTTGGACCCCATTGACTTTCATAGTAGAGCAAAATATGTTATTTTGTGTGTCTCACAAAATAATTTTTCCTTCTTTCGTGGTGTCATGAGAAAACAATCATTTAGGAAGTTGTGGTTTTGTATGTATTAGTAAAATGTGATGTGTATAGAAAGGCAGGGCCTACTGATTAAAAAAATAATTAAAGTCCTCAATTGCTCACCCTTGTGCCATTCCAAACCCATATGGCAGGGTTTCTCAGATCTTACCCCGGAGGTCCAATGCACTGTAGAGTTAAGCGCTAAACCTAATCAAACACACCTGAGCATGCTAATCAGTGTCTTAAGGATCATTAGAAAATCACAGGGTTTTACCAGGGTTGGAGCTAAACTCTGCAGTGCATTGGACTTCAAGGGTAAGATTTGAGAAGCCCTGCCATGTGGTTTTTAAAAATGGGTAAGCAGTTATGGAGGGAAAAAAACTAATACACGTCAACTGCTTGTTTACCCAAGTTCATTACAAACAACATTAATTAGCGTAAGAAAGAAAACTATAGTAGTATAGGAGTTTGGAACAACATGAGGGTGAAAGAATGATGATAGATTTGATTGATTAATAGATAGATTGACTGATTCTGTGAACTATCCCTTGAGGCTCCACCATTAAATATACTTACATTAGAAATTGTATGAATTATGTTATAAATTAGCCACCAATTTGCATTAAAATGGTTACGATTTTACATGAGAGTGTTATTGACTGACCTTGTGAGTAAAGTGGATGTAAAAGGAGTTCCATGTAAGCCTATGTCATAACCTTTTTTTCAAAACTCGTTTTGAATCCCACAACGGCTGAAAAAATGTAGGTCCGTATTGAATTAAACAACAACATGCTATTAAATGTATGCTGTGTGCTGAGACAGGAAGCAGGAGACGCACTTCTATACTCTGAATCTGCTTACGCTTGTGTATTCAATTACCTCGCCCCAAGTTAATCCATGGTTCAACAACAATTTTAATTTCATGGAAGAGTACGCAAATACCTGGGGATTGAAAGATTTCTGCATTTTAATGACCTGGGTTACAGTAGGACACCTGCCGGCACCGTCTGCAGACCTTTTTTGTGCAACTGCACTAGTTCTGACTGGTGAAAATAAACAAAAGCCCAGCAATCTATCAATCAAGCGTGTTGCTATGATAACTAATGGTGTGAGGAGGACCCGTGTCTCTGCAGAAGTGCTCTCTCCATCAGTAACACCAGCAGGGATTCTCTGATGGCTCTTTATACATCCTGGTAAGAGAGAGGGGAGTATTTCCTCCCAAAATCGAGGTGTGATAGAACAGAGATAACTGACGTGAAGCGTGTCTCTACAAATGATTGAAAGCCTCAGTGCTCACGCAGGCTTGTGATTGTACTTCAGATAGGCGCTATAAATGTTCAAATGGAAGAGAAAATCAGCATGTTTAGCAGAGAAAGAAAACGTCTGTGAAACTTACCCTAATTGATAACTCTCGGTCAATTTGATTTCAAACAGCTCAAAACACTGGTTAAACTTTCTTTCCTCAGTAATGAATGTGCCTGCAAATCTAATACACAGAGTTTTGGAAAGAATGTACAATTTTTGGCAACTACTGTTGGTGTCAAACCAGTGGTGTAGTCCAGATTTCCTGGAATTCCCAAATAAATTCCCATGACTAGGGGCAGTCGTGACCTAATGGATAGAGTCTGTAACCCAAAGGTCGTGGGTTCGAGTCCCAGGTCCGGCAGGGATTGTGGGTGGGGGGAGTGAATAACCAGCGCTCTCTCCACCTTCAATACCACGACTGAGGTGAGACCCTTGAGCAAGGCACCGTTCCCCCCAACTGCTCCCCGGGCGCCACAGCAATGGCTGCCCACTGCTCCAGGTGTGTGTTCACGGTGTGTGTGTGCGTGGTTGATCAATTCTCAGTGCTGTGTGTGCACTTGGATGGGTTAAATGCAGAGCATAAATTCCTAGTATGGAAAACCATACCTGGCCACAAGTCACATTCTTTCCTTTCTTTTTCTTTCCTTTTCCTAAATTGTTAAAAAAAATGATTGATCATGTCTTACATATAACATTTTGAATATAAAAATATTCAATGATATAAACAACTGAAATCATACTTAAAAATATGAAACAGAATCTGCCATTAGGTGGCAAGTAACAGTAGACTGCTTTTATTACTGAATCATTCAATTGATTCGTTTGAACGGCTGATTCATTCGGGAACAAAGCAAATCCCCATACTACCCAGACTAGTGAAAATAATCTGGTTTGGTTTCATAGTCCAAAATCAGTGAAAAGGATGATTTAGGTGGTTATTTTATTTACTTATTTATTTAGGCTAATTATTGGATCTCAGTTGTAGCACTGAAAAGAAATGTGAAAAGAACTTTACCTTCAAAACCAGACAAAAACAAAAATGCATAGGCTAAAAAAATAATTTTAGATATTAGTTCACTGAAAAAAAAAAAATTAAGGCAAGTTTGCGATCAACTTATCAATTGACCAACTTTAAATTATTTTTATTTAAATATAGCTAAAATAAATAGTTTGCAACCACTTTGCAACACATTTTCAGTGTTGTAGTCATTAGCATGTAAGTGAATAAACTTTCATTAAAATAGCAGTGGCAAGAAACATCAAAGAAAGCCAATTTTGAACAGGAATATGTGGGTAAATTGACGCCTAAAACAAAGATTGAATTATTTTAACCTATTTTACTTTTTTAGTCTCCAACAAGCTACAATAGAGTTATGGTTTTTGTTTTTTTTCTATAACTCATTAGTGTTTTAGGTGAATTGCATTGAAACCAATAGGGGTTTAAACTAATGCCCAGCACAAATGGGGCACCCATATTATAAACACAACAGAAGGATTAAGCTAGTAAGAAATCTGCATTGACAGTTCTGACTCCTATTCGTGACTGGACAGATTGGTGTCCAAATGTGTAAACCTGCTCTGATATTGCAAGAATGCAGGCAAAAACAAAGCTGTCCCTTGTAGAGGCTCATTAAACTCAACTCAGACCATTTTAAATGCTAATTCTGCAGTGGCTCGTGGGCATTCTGCATTAATGCTAGTACTTTTTTCTGAATCCAGAAGACTGCAGAGCATCACATGAATATCAAACATTGTGTATAAATTAAATTGGAGATTTTGACTGGAATGACTTTGAGCATCTGATTTAAATTTAAAATTCCAAATGCAAAGTCCACTTTGGAAAATGAAATGGAATTTGTACTTCAAAGCCATCAACTCTCTAGGTTGTTTTTATTCTGTAACAAGCACTTATTATGATGAGAGCTATTAAAGCTGGCAATAGAGGAGACCGTGTCAACAGCGTCTGCAGTGTCAAAAGCCACTGCGAAACGTCCAACCGGTACCCTCTCTCTTCATAAAGAGGCTTTTCAGCAGGTTCTGCCAATGCCAAAGGTCAGATTATGCACATAACCGCTGTTGCTTTATCAGACTTGTGGACAAACCCCTCACCAAGAAGCGGTGGCACTCAGTCTGATATCGACAGATAGGAGGGAAAAATTATGAATACAATCGACTCGCACAGTCATGCCTGCTGACATTTCCAATCAATAGGACTCTATAATAGATCAATCTGCTGCAGCTGCAAACTTCTAAACTGTTTCAACAAATAGCTTCAGACTAAATAGTTTTCACAAGACAAATTGGTGAGCCTAAAAGGGCATCATTAGATATTAAAGCAGAAGCAGCAACTTGTATGTGCTGGCCTTGGGCGTTCTATTTAGAGTCAGTAATAAATGGTTTGCTCACCAGTATCATCTGTCGCCTTGCCTTGGCAGTCACTTACGCTGTTCTCTCAGGGATTTTACCACACACAAAACTGCAGCAGAAGGCCTATATTGGCTTATGGAAGGATAAGGTAAATATCAGGATAAATAATAGCAAAAAATAGCTGAAAAATTTACATTTACATACCAACAGGTCCTCTGGGGAACATAATAGAATATATTTTTAAAAGAAAATAGCATGAAATGGGCTCAATTGAGTCTAATGTTTTTGGGGGTTTTTTATGACTTCAAAATGCATTTTATTTTGTTTTGTTTTGTTTTCTGCAGTAGAAAGTAAGTTGTACAGGTTTGAAACAACATCAAGATAAGTAAATTAGGAAATAATGACAATTTTAAAACTATACTGTTCATTCAGAATTACGTGGTCTGCGAGATTTATTTATTTTTTAAAGAAATTAATACTTATTTAGCAAGTGGTTTTGCTCAAGTTATGGATGTCTATGTTACAAAAATGTACACTTAAATAAATGTGAAAATTAATTAACTTAAAAAAAAAAACGTTTTTAACAATGATAAAAATATCTAAATATCAACTTTGCAGTCACAGGAATAATTTAAAAATAAAATAAATGAAAAATGTGTTTTAAATTGTAATAATATTGCATGATATTGCTGTTTTACTGTATTTTTGATAAAAGAAATGCAGCCTTGGTGAGCGGAAAAGTGAAGTATGGTGACCCATACTTGGAATTTGTGCCTGTGTTTAACCCATCCAAAGTGCGCGCGCACACACACACACACCCGAAACGGTGGGCAGCCAATAAGATGCTTCTTTCAAAAGTAATAAAGAAAAACATCTTAAAAGCCACACATTTTTGAACAGTATATTTTATGTTTGTACATAACAGCAAATATGGGTGTTTTGGCTTTCAGTTTCAAAACTAATAACATTAGGAGGTTGGGTGACACAATTAGACTATACTCAGCATCTTTCTGCCCAGGACACCCTCTTCTGCATCTACTCTGAGACCATTAAATATCCACTTAAACACAAGTCGAAGAGCTCTTCCATTAACTGTGCTTTTTAATGTACATTACAGTGCAGACTTCATAAAAGCCATGTTTTTAACTTCCTCAGTGCATCTGTGGGGATATATTAAATGAATAAATTAAAAACCTCCCGAGACAGAGAATATTAAACATTTGGAAACTATTTATTGAACGTTTATAACCAAATATCTGTTAAATACATCATTTATTCTTTATGTCTCAATGACAAAGAAAGAATACCAATATTTACACTTTGTATATGGAATGTTGCATGACACTTTAAGGCGCAAAGTCTTTTGGCTTTCGTTTGATCGGAACAACAGTGAAAGAAAAAGGTAACGAAGCAGTCAGTAATGGTGAAAATAATGATTATTCAGCTAATAGTAAATTAACGTCTGAAACTCCTCATTTCAAGGTTCTTCAAATGAGGCAAAGTTTATAAATTATACTTTGAAAAGACAAATATCTTTGTATATTACACATAACTGACTCCACACTCCCACACACATCACAGCTCCGTTTCCTAGGCCACAGTTTTGAAGGTCTGTAGTATCAAGTTAGTTTGGTGAATAAGCCTGTTGGCACTGATAAAGACGTTTATTGCCCTGCGGAGGGGAAAGAGAAAAGTCAATGATCAGGACATCAATTGGCTGATCATTTTTCATTGAGAAATGCACTTTCATATAAGATCTGTAAAACAGATGTCTGCTAGAAGCATAAGCACTGCACTTTGAAAAGATATCTGTCACTGTCCGCTTGCTTACTTTCCATCTTTGAAATATGTTTTCAGCGTATCACTGAAGCTTTTGGAGTACTTCACAAACTCCTTCTTTTGGTGTTCAAGTGCCTGGGAAAAAAGATAAACATATTAATATTTGGCTATTAAAAAGAACTGAGAATTAACAATATGTATAAAAAAAAAACTTGCATTACATCTTACAAAGTTTTAATTGAAAAATTCAAGTCATTTAAATATTTTAGCCATTAGGCTGCTGCTGCAACAAAGCTGTAAAAAAGTATAATTAGATGCAACTTTCAGGCCATCCAAGATGTTTCTTTATCAATACAGATTTGGAAAAATTACGCATCATTTGCTCTCCAATTAGTTTAGTTAGTTTCACTAGATGAAAAATATTGTGTAGTAAAAAGCTGAGTTTTTGTAAGAAATCCATCAGTAAGATTTTTTAAATGTTGTTAAAGGGTTTGTTCACCCAAACATTCTGTCATAAATTACTCACCCTCCTGTCGTTTCAAACCCGTAAGAACTTCTGAACACAAATGAAGATATTTTTTGATGAGATCAGAGAGCCATCTGACCCTCCATAGAAAGCAATACAACTGAAATAATCCCAGATCCAGAATCCTAGCAAAAACACTGGTAAAACAGTCCACGTGACATCAATGGAGGAAGAAGCATCACAACACAAGTGTACCCTCCTCTAGGCGCAAACAGTCAAAGATTAAGTACATGCAGGGCAGTGGATATTATTAGTATATTATTTAAGAACGAACACTGCACTGTAATACAAAACAATAACAGGTCTGTTAGAGCACTACTTTAAATAAGGTAGCCCAACATTTATCAAACAAACAAATAACTCCCAAATTATCAGCACAGTAGGCTAATTACTGGCGCCATAAAGGGTAGGCTATTTCAATAAAAGAATGAGGCGGGCCGGGCCTCTGGCCTGTTTTAGGCTTCTCCTTATTTTTATATTATAGATATCCATCAATTAGTGATTAAAATATTGCCCCGCCACAGAGAGAGCGAGAGCTTGGGCTGAAAAAGACGGGCTTGGGCTGGTGATTCTGATAAACTGTCGGACACAGGCCGGGCTCGGGCCTAAATTTGAGGCCCTTGCGGGGCTCTATAAACAAATTTCCTTGTAGAATAAAAACATTTTAATAGTCTAAATAAAATAATGTAACGTTAGGCAGGCTTCATACTACTTACAGAACTTAAACTTCTTGTACTGCAGTGGTAGGCCAGTTTCTAATTGCATATTTGACACACTGCCTTTGTTTTTGTCTTCAGTTAATTTAAAGTACTCCCACACAACTGAGGACTTCGGCATTTTTGTCTTCTCTCTGAGATAAAGTAAATCACGATGTCGTTGTTGCCGCAGGGGCTAGTCATTTAAGCGCGAATGAGAACCGTTCCTCAGGGATCGATGTCACGTGTCAAATTTTTCTCTCTCTCGAATATTCGAATATCAAAATGAAAAATCTAATGCCATCCCTCTAAACGAATATTTGAATATTCTGGTCCAGCTCTACTGGTGTTTTTAGTACATTTCTGAATCTGTGATCATTTCAGCTGTGTTGCTGTCTATGGGAGGGAAAGGTGGCTCTCTTAAGTCATCAAAAATATCTTCATTTGTGTTCCAAAGTTGAACGAAGGCCTTATGTGTTTGGAACGACATGAGGGGGGAGTAATTAATGACAGAATTTTCATTTTTGGGTGAACTAACCCTTTAAACTTTTAAGACTCTCATTCTGATGGCACCCATTCACTACAGAGGATCCACTATTGATGAGCAAGTTACGTAATGCTAAATTTCCCTCGATTTGTTCCCACAAAGAAACAATCTCACCTACATCTTGGATTACCCAATGGTGTACATTTTTTCATGATTTACATTTTTGGGTGAGCAATTCATTAAAAATCCAAGGTTCAAAATCTTGTTGATCATTCACTGCTATTATAAATTATAAAGCCAAGACTCCAGTATACCTCTAACTGTATTTATCTAAGAAGAAAGTCATATACACCTAGGATGGTAATTTTCATTTTTGAGTGAACTATCCATTAAACTTGTATCAATCCCAGAACATTATTTTAAAAACCATCCCAACCTGCTTGTGCAGCAGTAAAAAACTATGAAATAAAAACTTACCCTGCGATTCTGATACTGATATTTCTTAAACACATTGTTGACTGTGTCCAGCAGCTCTTTTATAGCACTGGCGATGTCTCTGTGGAAATCAGCACGGGGGTCAGGAAAGATGAATACATTTATGAACAGCGAAGCACTGACTCAGCAGTCAAGCAGTGGAGAATGGCAAGATAATAGAGGAGAGGCCCGTTAAAATGTCTACAAATCTTTCAAGTTTGAACTTCTCCTGTGGTCTATGTATCCATGGTATTGTCAGCTAAGCGAGATTGCTTAGTCGATTAATTGTTGGCTGATTGCTTGATTAAAACTAAAGCACTAGACTTTAAGCAAGACTATAAGGGGAGAAAATCTATAGGCTCCAAACGATTTTGACTGCAGTTATTGCTTCATCATTACTCTAGTTTGTAGTAAGTAAGCACAATGTTGAGTATTCAATTGGCAGATGCTTTTATCCTAAGTGATACAGTACACTTAATACTAGGACAATCCCTCTGGAGTGACCAGAGGTTAAATATCATGTAGATTACCAGTCCAGATCTTTAACCTCTATCAAGGTGAAAACAAGGGACAGGATTCTCACTTTATGGTCTGTAGAAAGCGCACTCTGTCGTTGATCTCGTCTGGGATTTTACTCAGGATATGTTTGAGGGCTCGTGCTTTCTCGTTTAGGTCCTGGAATTCCTGCTCTGGCCTTTCAATCAAGTACTCTGTGAAATATGAATCCCAAAACATCCTACTTTCAGATACTAAAAGAGTCATTATTTGTATCATTTTGATTGTAGGAAAGATCCAGATATAGGGACTACACCAGAAGCTAACTGATATTTTTTACCTTCCACGTCATCTGCTGCCATGCGCAGTAGTGACTCTGTGAAGTTGATCTCCACGTTCTTCTTCTCCAGTATCTTCATGATGATATCCTGAGTGAGGCCTGGGTTCTCTTTCTCTGCCTTGAGAGGGTGACGTTGATTGAAGAGCATTAAACTCACATCAGTAAAACTCATATTATGCTGAGCATGAAATTAATCTTTTTTTTTTAAACAAATACATCACAAGGGCAAGATGAAGAGACCTAACACGGCAGAAAAATAAATACGGTATCATCAGCATCTGGCGGCTGATGAATGGACACTTTCAGGGAGTCTTACTTTGATAAATGCTGCCCGCAACGTCTGCGCTGCTGATAGGTTTATCCTCTCCAACTGTCAGATGAACAAATTCAAAATCAGACATCTCATATTCCTATACTTTATGATGTAATATCAATTGCTTTAAGCTGTACTGCTAAAAATGTAGGCGTCAGTAAAACTTTTTACATACACAATTATTTCTGGAGAATCGTGTGAATATTGAATATTCAGCTTTGCCATCACAGGAATAATATACATTTTAGAACATTTTTTTTTAAATAGACGAATTGCAATTATTTAAGTTTTAACTGTGTTACAACAAATCATCCTTGGTGAGCATGAATTGTACCAACCCTACCTTTTAAACAGGACTGTATGCAGTCCAAATGTATCTTGCAAAATTAGTTTATTTTTAGACAAATAAAAGATTCATCCAATGAAAGACAAAAAACAGCACGGCAGCATGTTTAATCTTACAAATATAAACAAATATTTTATATGGTCAATAAACAGTAAGTTTTTGCTTATACTGAAGTGCCCATGTAAATACCTCATTGAAGACTGGGTACATGACTGCATATAATGTCATGGAGACTATTGAATTTGTCTCAGCTTCATTCTTCATCTCTTCCATTGTCATCCTCAATGGAGGCCCACCACAGGTAAAAATGGGCAGCCAAGCCACACAGTTCACTCACTTCTCTCAAGCACACTAAAAAGTGTTTGGAAGAAATAAATTGAATTAATGGATGTCTACCAAATGTGAAAAAAAAATATATATATTTTTTTTAACATTTCCTGCTACTCAGACTCACTCAGAAGTTTTAAACAAATGATTAGTGACAGCTAAGAGAATACAATATAAAAACAAAAAAATATTCAGTAACAATAAATGTAATAGTTTTACTCTAAGGTGCAATTAAATAGATGCAATTAATAATATAACTTGCTGATTTAAATAAATATTTTAATATTTAGTATAAATATTTTAATGCTTTATTATTGCTGCATATGAAAGATAACAGTTCAATATATAATAGCTATAAGGCATATTATATATTTCCTCAGTCAAACCTGACTGCATAGCCTCACCTACATGACATAATATCGACGTCACAATCTAGACACCTTGTTTTTGCCACAAAATACAACCTAGATAGTCCATACTAGTGAAACTATAGTTAATTATTTAACCTGCTAACTCGTACATTACAATAGACATGTAGCAAATGTCTTTCTAGCACCTTTGTAACAATCCCTGCGGCTCCTTTCGAATCAATTTGTTCGTTTTGAACCGTCAAAGCCAAATAAAACAGACCCTATTTTGACATTATTCAAGCTTTGCTTATTTCTCAAATGTTCTTTAGAGTTAGCAACGTAGCTAACTCCTCCATAGCCAATAATGAGCAGGCTGGCTATCAAAGTTAGCGGACAGATGTGTTTATCTCGACGTCCGTACATTTAAAATGACCACAAGCTCAACAGAAATACCTGCTCTCGTCTTCGCCTGCTCGTCCC
Organism: Enteromius afrohamiltoni; assembly: GCA_034779775.1. Lineage (NCBI taxonomy): Eukaryota > Metazoa > Chordata > Actinopteri > Cypriniformes > Cyprinidae > Enteromius > Enteromius afrohamiltoni. The sequence goes on from JAUYWG010000032.1 coordinate 14,017,457, forward strand.
ACAGCTGAGGGGTAAGCAATAAAGGCTTCTTTGATGCTTAGCTAGCAGAATGTAGCTGTGTTTGTGTTTAACTTCGGAAGTCGGAAGTTTTCTGCGTGAGCCGCGAGACAGCTGACGACTTCCGTCTCCTGACCAACCAGACTGTACCCTCTATGGGCGTTTGCATGTCTCATATTTTACATTGAATGTAATGACCAGTTCGAATACTTTAAAACGTTTTTAATTGCAAATCAATCAACATACAGCATTTAATTCGCAAAAACACATACAGATAAATAATAGTTTGAGCAGTTAAGACAATAAAAACTATAATGGGGTGAACATCAATTTTAAAAAGCTAAACAAACAAACAAACAAAAACACACATTTGGTTTCATGTAAATATTTCAAAATATAGAGTAATATGTTATCTTTTGTAAGCACATTTGATATCCACGTGTACAGTGATTTAAGTTTCCTACTGAGAAGCATAAAAATTTAATTTGATAGTAACAGAATCCAATAAAAGAGCTCTTGTACAGCTTTAATATATAATCTTTAGATACATTACAGGGAAACTCTTAATTCATTACTACTTTTAATACATGAGAGACTGAAGATTAATCTGAATACATATTTTTTTCACCTCAGAAATGTAAAGTTCAGAACTGAGAGAATATTAAAATATAATATTTGCCTATAAGAAATCATTCAACTACTCTCTGACATAAGAAATCAAAAGTTTGCTTATTTTTATTCAGCAGGGAGCCATTTCATATCGCCTTAGTAAGATCAAAAAGATACAATGCTTTGATTAAATATGAATGCTAAACAAATCCTTGTACTTGGAAGTACAAGGCACTTGCATAAGTAGTCACTTTAAAAAAACAAGGGATCACAGTTGTTGCACTTTAGTTTTCTTCAAGAAGTGTAAAGCCACTTATAAGCCGCTAGAATCAGTCCCCTTCACATCTCAGGCTTTTGATTTCTTTCCCTAAGATCTTCTTCATCCTCTTTTCATCTGTTTTTCTTGGAAGCTCTCCATCTGATTGGCATCGTTTTCAGCTTCTAGGTTTGCATTCGGTTTATCGTGGCCCTGAAACAAAACATTTTTTGATATTTCAAATCTTCTGTGCTCAAAATGCACTGTATAACATTTTGCACATTTACATTCTAAATACACTGCTCTGCATTTTCAGCTGACGTACCAAGTTATTATTCCTGTTCTACATGTTTCTCGCTATTTTTGTTTGATTGATAGGAAAGGCCTTCTCAAGCAGTTGGCTGACCTGTTCTCCATTATGCTCACTGTAGGGATCTCCTTCACTCTCTTCCTCTCCTGCTCTCTTCTGTCTGTCATCAAGAGTCTAATGGATGTTGCAGTAGGGATGATGGGAACAAGTCATTTTTCATGTAGCATTTTGTATCACTT
>JAUYWG010000032.1:14018967-14031286 GCA_034779775.1 Enteromius afrohamiltoni
GTCATCAAGAGTCTAATGGATGTTGCAGTAGGGATGATGGGAACAAGTCATTTTTCATGTAGCATTTTGTATCACTTCCTCAGCACACCAGTCCATCAATGCCTGTATTCCCTCACCTCATCCTCATATTGCTCATCCGGCTGGTCCTCTTGCTGCTCGGGATTGCCTGCCACCTATTGATATAGTGCATCAGTAATCTGCTTATTGTTCCATACCAGTGGGTTCAGTTCTGGTGGAAACTACTAACAGCAACTTTGTCAACAGGTTTGCATTTATTTAATTACTATTTGGTCCGAATTAAAAACAGAATACTAAAGGATTAATCATTTAATAAATGTTACAACATTACACCATTATAATGTAGAATATAAAATGGATGTTAATTTTAAGATTTGCTGAAGTTATTAGTGTTTCAATATTAACTTTAAGACAACTTTAATAATATTAATGAAATACACCATAATTAATTATATATATATATTTTTTTTAAGTATCTTATGCTCACCAAGGCTGCATTTGTTTGACCAAAAAATACAGAAAACTGTAGTGTGAAATATTATTACAATATAAAATAAATGCTTTTATTTGAATATATTTTACAATGTAATTTGGTGCTTTGATTGCAAAGTTGGCTTTTCAGCATCATAACTCATAGTCACAGTGTCTTCAGATGTTTCAGAAATCATTCTAATATGCTGATTTGGTGCTTGTTGCTGGTGTTTTTAGATTCTTTGGTCAATAGAACATTTAAAAACAGCATTATTTAAAACAGTTATTTTTGTGGCAATGTAAAAGTCCTTGCTGAATAATATTAATTTCTCTAAATTGTCAAATAATGATACATTTAAAAAATCCCATGGCAAAATAAATCAAACTTGTAGAATTGTCAGAGGTCAGTTTTAGTGCAGACTTTATTCCATTAATAATCTAAGATGAGCTTGTCTATATCCTTCTGGTTCACTCACCACAAGCTGCTCACCCTCTTCGGGCCTGATCTTATTCTTGTACTTGGTTTCGTCTTCTGCCTCTTTAAATTCATCTTCATTCTGGTTGTTGGCCTCATTCACAGAGTTCAGGTTTTTTTCTTCAATGCCCTGCTCAAAGGAGTCATTTTTTTAGAGAATAAGTCATTAATAGAAATCTTAAACTTCAAATGATATAATTTCCTGTGATAAAACTTTAAAGAAATTGTAATTTGCACTTCAAAGTCAAATAATTGAGCTTTTCGAGAAATAATACAGAGAAAGCGCAGCCACAGTGTTTACGCCACACTGCCTTGATGTTATTGAATAATTAATTTATGACTGTGCATTTGTTATTCACGCAGAGGTGTAAATGGTCCGAATGTGTTTTTCCCTTCTCTTAACGTGACACAGATCTAATTTCTAAACAGCATTAAAAAACATTGATCTTTTCAAATCTGTTTTAGGCCTCTTACATGTCTGATCATGTAATTTTTACTGCTGAGAAAAATTTGGCAAATGCATTATATTGAAACATTATGGCCTGGTTTCACAAACGTGGCTTAGCTTAAGCCAGGACTAGGCATTAATTAAATTAAGATATTTAAGCAAAAATGATATTTACAAAAATGCCTTATAAGAAAATATTACAGTTGTGCATCTCAATACAGAACAATGACACTGACATGTTTTAAGATATGTCAGAGCAAGATATTTTCATCTGAGACAGCTCAAACATGCAATTTAGTCTGGGACTAGCTTAAGCCTTGTCTGTGAAACCAGGGCTATACATAATAACATATACACCGCATTATCAGACATACCTTTTGATGCTTTTGCATCTCCTTTAAATCTTCTAGTCCAGCCTTATCATGATGGTGTGATTGCACAGCATTCCCTGTATTTCATCAGAAATTAAAACATTACTGTAAAAATCATTTACTACAAAGCTGCAAATAAAACACAGATGGGCAATTCTTTGTAAAACCATATTTCAGGAATTTCTCTTGCTCTAATTCTTGATTCTGATAATATTTTTTGTATAGAAACATAAACATGCTTAGTGGTGAAAGGGGGGATTTTGTTATCCATTGCATTATCTGCTAATGGACCCCAACATTAAATATATTTTAATGTCCTGTTAGATATTGGGTCTAAAAACTTTCGTTTTTAAGTCTCTATGTTGCCATTCTTCTGTATAGTAACATCAGTGTGGAAATAAAATGTATCCATCCAAGGTTTTTTGTTGGTTTTCCCCTCCAAATCTCAGTTTTGTAGCACTTTGTACTTTTGTGCTAGAACCCTTAGCTTCATAAAATACAGCAGAATCAGAAAAAGCCAATACCTGCCACAAAAATATCCTTCCTTACCAGCAATAACTGTATCCAAAGCCTCAAAGTGTACTTTGGTTCTGTGAAGTGGCTCTGTCTGTGTCTGTTTCTCCGGGCTTTGGCTTAGCGTGTTGCGAGGGTTAATGCCCAGCTCTTCTGGGTTTGATAAGGAATGTTCCAGCACTGCCTTTTCCCCCTTATCCTCTCCTCCTCTATCCTTTGATGTGCTTCTCTCCTCTTTCTTGCCTTTTCCCTCAGCAAAAATATCAATTTGCCGAGGCTGCTTCATTGCCACTTTGGTCGCATTGTTATTTTCAATCTCCAACACACCTTGAGGGGATAACCCTTTTCCATTTTCCTTATACCCTTCCACCTGTAAAGGAGAAACATCCGTATGACCAAAGTGTGGTGTGGCCTGATGATAAGACACTTGCATTAGCCACAGTCACACATTTACATTATTAGGTTACGTGAGTCATCTCATCCTGAAGTTGACAAACTAGCCCAAATGGCCTTTGAATATATACTTCAACTGCAAAAGGAAGTGCGAATAATTTCAAAAAAGGATTAAGACTTAATCCATTTGTGACGTGAGAGTGTGAACACACATTCATGTCTACAGTAGGCTAATCCATAGGCTTCCTTGCTAATAAAAGCAAAAAGCCAACTAGTAAATGAGTTAGCGTTGTATGTTACATTTCCTTCCGTACCTGAATGGGCTTATTATGTAGCTCCTCATTTAGGTGCTTTACTGTCTCCAGTATATAGCTGCGGGTTCGTTCGCTTGCTAATTTATCAATTTTAGCCTCTCGGCCTGCACTGGATGCTTTATTGCGATTCTCCTTTAATCGCCTCAGCTCTTCCACCTGAAGCTTTACTCAAACATTGAATTAGGATGGAATTCAAAATTTCTCAAATGATACATAGATTGGGTAATGAAAGTCAAATAGTATGAGAGCTGACTCTACGAGAGAAAGATGCTAACTCAGCACATAGACTGTAAAACGTAAATTAAATAAACAGCCAGGGAGAAAATGTACTGAATTTATAATGTTATATATTCTAACCTTCATAAATAATTGTTGTAAAATAGATTCCCCATGCTGTTTTATTTGAGAGCAATGTTTTATACAGCATGAAGCTACTGAAGGAATAATTTGTACAATGTAAGGTGAGGAAGAATAAGTAGCTTACATGTTAGAATGTGGTATATTTTATCCGGTTAGATATAATGTCAGTGTTAAAATGTTAATGGCGGGCAAACATGCATCACTCACACAGGATCAAATGCCGGGGTGACACATCTGTAGTATTTACAGCTCAAGGTGGCCTAAGGCAAAGAAATATGTCAACCATAATAAGACATGCTTAAGATGTAAACATTGTTTGGCAGATGCTTCCAACAAGCGTAAAAATCAACTCCACATCTCTGCACATTTCAGCTGTCTTCGTGGCATGAAATGAGATGAGATTAGTAGGTTAGAAAGTTTAGATATTGGGTGCATTAGAATGCATTAAGCTGATTCAAAGCAACAGTAAAGGCTTTACATTGTTACCAAAATTTTAAAAATCAAGGATCAAAAATCAGCTTTGGAATAAACTTAAAATGAATGTTTTTTACATTAATAGCAAACACAGTATTTTTATATGTTAATAATTAGTATTACTTTTTTTTTTTTTGCGGTTTTTGCATTTATTATAATTGTTGCAGTGGCAGAATGTGATTTACTTCAAGCACTATTACTTCAAACTTAAGGCAGCGGTCATGACTGTGTGTTACCTGTGCGGCAACAAGTGCATTTTTATGGTCTTGTAATGTGAGTGACAGATGATTTTTTGAAGCTTGTAGGTTCTTGTGCTGTTCCTGGTGAGGAAGAAATGAAATAGAATAGTAAAAGTCCAGGTTTTAGGATTACAAAGCGAACAGCAGTGTTCTCTGTCCTTAACTGAACTACTGCATGCAAATTCAAACTTCCTTGAAACTCTAATCACATAATGCATCACAGAATCCTTTGTAGTTTCTCTGACCTGCACATCAAGTAACTGTGTGTAGATGTCCTGATGAGCTTTCCGCAGCTGTCTGTTCTCCTCTCGCAGGTTGTACACATTCTCTGCAAGAAGGAAATCAGGTGATGAAAGACTCTAACAAATGTATGTGGTCAGGCGCATTTTATATGACTGGAAATGGATTTGGTCTGAGCTTTCAATCGGATTACTCTGAATACATACAAGAGTAGCACACAGATTCACCTTTGAGTCTGGAGATTTCAACCTCCTTCTCCCTCTGCAGGTTGTCTATTTCCAACCTGCGCTCATCCAGAACACGTTCATGATGCTGCCCCTGATTTTGGTGCTTCTCTTGAAGTTCATAGTATTGCATTTTCAAGTCTTCATGCTGGGCCTGATTTAGTGGTATGCAAGCGATATCAGAATTATTATATATAATGTCGTCTTATAATCGAAAACTTTCATTATTCCTTCTCACCTTCAGTATTTGATGCTCTGTCTGTAGAGCATTCAGTCGATAGGTTGATTCTTGCTGTTAGGACAAACAAAACAGTAAGTTATGCATCCATAACAGCTGACAGCAGCTCTATCATGTTTACACATCATTAGTAATCAAAACAGCATACGTTTTAAATTACCTTTTCTTTGTTGAGGGCCTTCTGTGATTCCCGCTTAAACAGAAGCAAATCTATGATGTATTGACAATCAATAGAGGCTTTTAAAAACAAACGTGAAGCAGACTGCATTCAGCACAACCTGGACTCATTATCATTCATTATCTATCCTCATTATCAAATCGCATCCAGATTAAGTGGGTTGTGTATATCAGGAAATCAATTATTGTGCAAATGAACAGGACATTACCCTCTTCAGCCTTCTTATGCTCAAGTCTTTCTTTCTGGAGGGATTTCTCTAGTTTAGAATGATGCTCGTATACCACTGAAAAAAGAAGGAAAATATTATTTTTATTGTTATTTTAATGTAAATATATTACATTTCCTTATATTAAAAATATATTAACATATAATGTAAATTTAGATATGAAACATTAATGTTAAAGAGAGATATGTATTTAAAGAATTATTGCAGAACACATAGAAAACCATGATTCATTTTGTGGAATTACAAAAACATATAAAGAGGTTTTTGTTTTGTATTGTATATATGATGTGTTAATAAAGCTAATGGATAGAGAGTCGGACCTGTAACCCAAAGGTCGTGGGTTCAAGTCCCAGGTCCGCCAGGGATTGTGGGTGGGGTTAGTGAATAATCATTGCTCTCTCATACCATGACTGAGGCGAAACCCTTGAGCAAGGCACTGTTCCCCCAACTGCTCCCCGGGCACTGCAGCAATGGCTGCCCACTGCTCCGGGTGTGTGTTCACAGTGTGTGTGTGCGTGGTTGATCACTTCTCACTGCTGTGTGTGTGCACTTGGATGGGTTAAATGCAGAGCACCAATTCCTAGTATACCTAGCCACTTTTCCTTTCAAAAATATGGGGTCAGTAAGATATTTAATGCTTTTTAAAGATGTTAAGATGTCTTCTGCTCGTCAAGGCTGCATTTATTGGATCCAGAAAATCCAGAAAAAAACTGTAATATTGTGAAATATTATTTTCTGTGTGAATATATTTTAAAATGTAATTTATTCCTGTGATACAAAACAGCATTACTCCAGTCTTCAGTGTCACTTTCAGATCTTTCAGAAATCATTCTAATGCTGATTTATTACTAGAATTGTCAATGTTGGAAATATACAAAAGGTCTGATAGTGACACTGAAGACTGGAGTAATGATGCTTTGTTCAACATGAATAAATAACATTTTTAAATATATTCACACAGACCACAGTTATTTTAAGTTGAAATAATATTTCACAATATTACAGTTTTTTCTGGATTTTAATCTAATAAATGCAGCCTTGATGAGCAGAAGAAACATCTTTAAAAACCATTAAATATCTTACTGACCCCACATTTTTTAATGGTAGTGTACACACACACACACGTTTACTACACATATACTATAATTTTCCTTTCCTTTTTTAATTATATTATTTTCTGGATATTTAAGTAAATTTTATCCCCAAATTATTACTGTAATGCAAGTCTCATATTATAGCATATTTTGCGGCCTTTAATAAATTAAAGCTAATTAATCTTTATGAATGAAATCATAATCTTTAATCTTTAATTAAAATATATATATATGTTTAAATTACTGTTTTTTATTTTAGTTGTTTTACTACAATAAAATAAATTATTGTATTACAGTAATGAAAATCATTACTGAGAGAAAGAGAAAAGAAAAACTAGAAAGAGAATACCAGACACTGGTATTAATTAAAATACCATTTATAATATAAAAAATATCCATATCAATTATTTTTATGCAAGATATGTTTTCTTTTGGCAAAAAATGTGATCTGGACATGACAGGTTTTTTTGAGATTCACTTTGATATAATGACCAGTATAATCCGGCACAGAACTGTGAAAATCCTCAGTGTGGTGTTACCCAATGTTTGTCAAAGGACTCCATTCAAAAGCTTAGAGGCAGAAAGCATTGGCATCAAGTGAAAGCAAATAAGTATTCTCCAGGAATGTTGTTCACAAGAAAATCTTGATGCTGTACTGATGCGTGTCGATTATTATGCACCAACACCAATATCCATTAGGCTTGGATAAGAGGAATTATCAAAACATTTTAAATAGAAATCTCCGGAGGCATGCATCAGATATCTCAAACAATCAGATGAGCCCTAATCAAACATCTAATACAAAGTGCCTTCGCTGTAGGACCTTTTCGTTAATTTTCTACCTTGCAGCTGCGCAGAAAGTGACTCTTGATGCTGCTGGTACTTCAGAGCCGTCGCCTCAGTCTTTTTCAGCTCTTTATGCATCTCGTATGAGATCATGAAGGCGCACAACGTCCCGCAGACGAAGATGAGAAGTAGGAAAGACTGAAATATTCTTCTCTGTCGCCTCGAACAAATTCCTTTCCCCATCCTTTCCTCCTCTTCTTGAGTAGACAGTAAAGACTATGTGCCATCCGATTCTTCTTCAGGAACGTAAATGTTTAGGAAAGCCACAATGATCCGTCTGTTTATTTTTTCTCTCGTCGCGATGCTGTCCCTTTAATGCACGCACCAGTTGATTTCTCCTAGACTCAAGTTAGCCCTAATTATAGCCTACTTATCCCTTACGGAAAAAGTAAGTCCGACTAATGGCTATGAATTGGCTTTTTCAAAACTTTCATACGTGTCATTCACAAAGGACTATCATTATGGTGAGTTTGTTCTAACCAACTCCTCCCTTTTGAGTACAGTGCCACCCAGAGGCCATGCGCGGACTTACATTTACTTCATAAGAGATTAACGTAAATCAGAAATCCACCCAAATATGACATATTTCTATAAAAGGACGTTTTCTCACCTACAAGTCACAAATATTTATTGTATATTTTCTGGAAATGATTAGGCTACACCTTCTACCAAATAAATTCCAGCTCATTTCATAGACCAAATGTATTGCGTTTATTAATGTTTTGTACTGTGGCCGAGAGAGCTCAACGCACTGCAAACCTCAGAAAACACATGCAAACAGAAAAAAAGCGACAACGCATTAAGAAAACATCTTCATCAGTTTGACAACACAGGCGCTGCGAACACAGAAACGCGCTGCAAATAGCCCTGACCACATCGGAAACATTTCAGGGGGACCTCAAAAAGTGACGAACCTATCTGAGAGTAGCTAACATAGCATTAAAATAATGATTCACAGTTACGTGCGTAAACCGTCAGATTTAATATCCAAAAGACCATATGATCAGGTTGTTAAAATATACACAAAACTCAGCTGTTAGTTCAGCGACAACATCTCTGCTCTGACCAAAAGACCATAGGTTCGTGTTTCCGTTTCTGTGTTTGCAGCGCCTCTCTGTGTTTGGTTGCGTTGTGAGAATTTGCAGTTTGCATGTTTTTTTCTGTTTGCATGTGTTTTCTGAAGTTTGCAGCACGTTGAGCTCTCTTAATTGAACCCTTCTTGCAGTGAGGATGATGTCACAGGGGTGGTCTTCATGCTACAAAACACTTTAAATTAAGCACAAATGTTGCTCTGGTCAGATCATTCATATTTCTTTGTAATATTTGTCTGAGTTGTGCAGCTGTGAAATTTTGATGCTAGTGACAGATCTTCACAGTCTTCCACCTCATGGGTCAGCGATACTTGATGCCCTGGAACAAGTGGAATGAAGAGGGTCAGGAGAAGAAGCCAGCTCAGGAGCAGAAGAGCTTTAAAAAGCTGATCCGCCATCACACCAGGTGTACTGCTAAAAAGACAACAACTTTGGATACCAACTAATGCAAAAATGGTTGAAATATTTATCTTTGGCAGGAAAGGTTCCAGATCTGACAAAACCACTTTTCAGTCTTTTGCTGCATCTGCAGGATGACTGGATTGATGACTGGAAGAAGACTATTTAGTTTGCTGGAAAGCTGAAGAGACATTCAGATGTGATGGATCCATTACCCAAGACCTCTTATGAACCCTGGGATGATATTCATGCTGTTCGCTCTAATGAGCTGGTAAGAAAGCCAAAGGGAACATAGAAGAATGTGAAGTTCTTGGGTGAATGGCAGAATGCCAAAGATTTCATTTGTCACCTTGTTATACCTTTGTCTTAATAATAAAAAAAATTTAACTGTTTATAAATGTATAAATTTTACTGTGTTTATAAAAAATAAATAAATTAACCAATGCTAAAAAAGGCACCCATAATGGCTTTTCAATGACAGCACAGACTGCCAGTCATGATTTTCTTGCAAAAGTGTGTTTTATTACAAATTCACATTTATTGTAACTTCCTTTTTTATGGATTTCCAAATAATTCAGAGCTCTATAAATTGAATTACTTGAACAATGTTGTTTACAATATAGTATGTCATACAAAATAGTGTCATGTTACAAAACTAAAGCAATATTTTTATGATACAATTATTTTGTTATACCAAAATAGCAAGTCATATACAACTTTTATAGTCATTGGTAGTGATGTGTTAGGTCTTCATAATAAATAATATGGTTTAAATACAGCCTCTTTTTAGGATGACAGGGCAAAGTTAGGTCATTTAACATGGGAGGGCTATTCTGACCATATGTCACACAAACCACTGGAAAATACAGCTCAATGTAACAATCATTTCATGTACACATGTGGGTGTCATTTCAGAGTTACTGTCACTATGGTTAAAGTACACGCCTTGTTTGGGTTCATTTTATGTTATTTGTGGTCAGACTGGACCAACTGGCAATAGTCATACTAGAGCAACACCTATGCAGCAATACGCCAGACAAACATTGTAAATTACCAAACTGTAAAAGAGGGAAAATCTGTTTTGGATCATTGGTGACCAATGTAAACACTCACGTCCATTATGTTGATGCAAATAAATCCAGACTTGCCCCACCTTAAGTCATTAAAATGTAAATTCGTAACAACAGAGAAACATTTCTTCTATTTGTAGTCCATTAATTATCCTCACTGAGCCACACCACTAGAATGTATTAGCTCTTTACTCGTGTACCTAATTTATTTACATGGTAATGCAGTTCTCCTCTAAAAAGTAAAATAAAGAAAGAATCCACAATATTACACTTTTATTGGCTTGGTGTACAGTGTTTTAAGATTAATGAGATAATCTACACAAAATTAAAATTTGTGTCATCATTTACTCATCGTCATTTCATTCTAAACATGCTTGATTTTATTTCTTGTGTGGAAAACAAAAGAAGATATTTTAAAATTATAGAAGATATTATGATTTTATGATTTTGCACCACTGGAATTCATTATATGGGCAAAAATCTAAATATATTTTGCGTTCCACAGGGGGAGAAAATCATACAAAAACCATAGATCTATGACACAAAGGTGAGTAAATGCTGACACAAATTAATATTTTGTGTAGATTATCTCTTTAAAGGAATAGTTAGCTCAAAAAGTAAACACCGTCGGGCCATTCAAGATGTTTTTGACAGTTCAGAAGATTTTTTGCTGAAACCGTGGTCATAAAATATAGGTATAGGAGTAAAAAAAACAAATTGGTTACATAAAAAACTAAATGAGTTCTTCAGATTGTATCTGATGATGATATTGAAATAATATCTCTTCATATGACCTCAGTTTATCATTATGGAATTCATTTTGTGCTTTTCTTTTTTCTCAAAAAGCAAGGTACACACTCTCAGATAAAAGGTCCAAAAGCTGTCACTGGGGCGTTACCTTTTTAAAAGGTACACTTTTGTACCTGTTAGGTCAAAATATGTACAGTTTAAGTATGAATATGTACCTTTAAGATACCAAAATGGGCTCTTTAGGTACAAACATATGTACATTTTGAAAGAGTACCGCTGCAGTGACAGCTTTTGTACCTTTATTTCTGAGAGCGTACTCTTGACTTGCATTTAATAAAACCCCAGGGACCAAAGGTTTAATTAAAAATTATCTTTGCTGTTCTACTGAAGACAGTCCCCTGGATCTTGGATGGCCTGAGGGCGAGCAAACACAGCAAATTTTATGTTTTGGGAGAACTACTCCTTTGAGCAGTGCTTTTTATTTGGAATGAAAAAGAAGGTATATACAAAATCAGTGATGATATACAATGTAATATTTACGGTTTATTTTGGTGCAATCTCAGTTGATATATTGAGAACCACCATGTGGAATGATCTCTGAAACACCCCATCCAATTACATTCCCACGACTATCACATGATCCGTCTTGATTGGCATGCTCTTTTATCCTCTCTGCGTCCAGCACGTGGTCCCACATGTTCACCCCTGTCATTTTTCCAGTGAAAGCAACTGACGAGTCCAGGTCTCTGTAGATACCTGAGCGGCTGCGCTCTTGCCCAAGCAGAATGAACCCATTACCGGGCAATACGTGCCCTTTGGCTACTCCAGGCACTCTGGCAACATTCTCTCCATTCACCCACAAAGCGGCCAGCCCCTGCTCTGAGCTCCAAGCTGCACAGAAGTGTCCCCATTGCCCATCTGCTACTACGCTGTGAGCTTCCACTAGATGGGTCTCACCGCCCACCGTGAGGAGCACCGAGTGTCTTGCCAAAAGAAACTGGAGCTCTTGAGAGTTTTTTTTGGTTCCGTAAGAGAAAAGGACTGTTTTATTTAGCGACTGAGTAACTTTGGCCCACAGACAGATGGTGAATGATTGTAGGGACATGGACGTGGAGGGTGTTACCTCTGCGAAGATGTGCTTGGAGCGCATTGGAAATAATAAAGCCATTTCACAGCCTTAAAAGAAAAAGAGTGAGCAAGATATTAAAGATTCATTATTGTGCTGAATCATTTTTATAAATGCTGGCAAACTGCAGTGTTTGCAAACTATTTATTTATTATTTCTCAAGGCTGTTCAGCTATACAAAGTTTAAAGTTTGGATTCATTGTTTTTGAAAGAAGGCTCTTACACCAAGACTGCATTTATTTGAGAAAAAAAAAAAATCAATCAATATTATTAACTTTTAAAAAAAATATTAAAAAATAATTACAAATTTTTTGTTTAATTATATTTCAAAAATATAATTTATTCAGTTAAGATGAATTTACAGCATCCATTATTTTAAACTTTGGTGGATCATAGTTATGAAGTAAAGATTGCTATTTTAACAGTTTTGAAAACTTTTTAATATTTTTGTGGAAGCCTTTTTTCAAGATTATTTGATAAATAAAACTCTCAAAAGAGCTGCATTTATTTTAAATATAAATATTTTGTAATATTATTAATGTCTTTGCTGTCTCTTCTTTTTATTTATTTAACTTAAAGTATATTATAACTTATTTCTCAATATTACTGTCTTTACTGTGTTTTTTATTAATTAAATTCAGCCTTGTTGTTTGTCTGCCCTGTGCTCTAAACCAAATTGCCTTTTGTAAATTAAATTAAATTAAATTAAATTAAATTAAATTAAATTAAATTAAATTAAATTAAATTAAATTAAATTAAAT
>JAUYWG010000032.1:14031386-14043579 GCA_034779775.1 Enteromius afrohamiltoni
AATAACTAAATGAAGATCCATTGTACAAGTGTTCGCTCTGAGAAGAGTCTGAATGATTTCAGTCTGTGGATCCTGAGTCACCTCTGTTCACTTCTGTTGTTCATTGCTGCAGTTCCTAGTGAATCTTTGAGAACACTGCCATCTTGTGATCTTGATTTGATGCAAAGCTCGCGGATGCACTGCACAGTTTTGTGATTTTGAGTATTTGCTATATGCGCTTAAATTTAAAATCAGCTCCTAAAATCGGCGTCTTCCTTGCTTCGGCGATCGGCCCTGAATGACGGAATGTCCCAGATCTCCCGGTGGCTCTATCTGCACTCTGTCACTCCTTTCCTCCAACTAGTGATGCCCCTGGTTGTAACGTTACTGGTTTTATTTTTACATGAAGTTTGCAAACTAATTTCGGGTGGAAGGGCTGACGATTAGTCACAGCTGGCACCGTTTTCTAATCAATCCTGCTTCCTTCGTAAGCCAATCCGATCCTCACCTCGTCACTATAAATGGTCCAGTTTCCTTTCCTTCCATATATCGTTTTTGCATTCCCACCACCTTCCCTATCTCCTCCGTTCGCTCCTTTCCCGGGGGGCACACAGGATTCGAGCCGGACTCCGAGCCACGCCCTCCTTAGGTCTCTCGCTACTAGGGCTCGGTGTTCACCAAACTCCCGGCTCGCCCCCGACAGCACGGCAAATATGCTATTTTATTACAACTAATGAGGAAGTGCGAACACGTGAAACACTTTATACTCTGTAAAGACATTTACAAATTTAATAAACTGGAAAAAGAACTAATAATAAATTACATTCAGGGCTAAATAAATTGTGGTTTTGATTGTGGTTTTCACTAGATCAGTTCAAAATGAAAAGAGCTTCAGGTTTTTGTACGACATGTCTCATGTTTTGTATCACTGGGCTCCTACTCTTAGAGCACAATAATAGAGAGCTGAATCTGACAGACGTACATCAGTAATAGTGAGTTCAGTGGATGTACGTGATGTAGTCGACTGAAACCATATGAAAATTTAATTAACCGTATTAAATTAATTACCTCTTGTCTGTCAACTTGTTGTATTTGTTTCAAAGTCTCATATTCCTCTATGACACTTGTTTCTTTATTTGGCCTGATCTGTTCTGCAGTCATCAAACCCAAAACATAAGACAGTTAGACAAGTTGCATAAAATTTATTCTATTGCTCTAAAATAAAATTGCATCCAAAATAAAAATTTGACTCAATACAGTATATGTGTGTTGTGAGTATTTATTATGTACATATTAATGCATACATACATTTAAGAAAAAATATTTATACTGTATATAAAATGTTCATATTTATATATAATATAAATGTATAAATGTACATACTGTATGCAAGTGTTGGCACAAATAAAATACATTCTAAATACAGTGCACACAAATGTTATATGAACACAGTTTAATTTTAGATGCAATTAACGGAGTAATCGTTAGACAGAACTAATTTTTACATATACAGTTTTTCTATTACTAGAATGAACAAAAGAGTTTCATATACTGTACCTTGAGCCAGAATTAACAGAAAAAAGCCAGACCTTTTCTAATGCATTTAGTGCTGTCAAATGATTAATCACAAATAATCACATCAAAAATAAAACTTTTGTTATGTTTGCATGAATACACAAGCATGTACAGTATATATTTCAGGAAAATATGTTATGTTTATATATTAAACATTTTTATTAATAATATGAATGATATGAATATAAATACAGACATGTAAATACGTGTAAATATTTTCTAAATATGAACTGTATAAGGGTGTATTCACATAATAAATATACACAGAACACTCACATATATTATGCAAACAAAAACTATTTATTTTGGATCTGAATAATCATGATTAATGACCAGCACTGAATGCATTAGATTAGAACTCACAGAAGAGGTGTGTTAAGACTTAATTTTTTTGAGGTAAGATGGTTTTAGATGCAGGTGATTGGTTGGAGGCGACAGTTTTAAAAACAAGCACAAGAGGCTTGAAAAAAGAAATCAGAAACTGTTTGATGGTATCTTTTGGTCTGGTTACAATTTTGTGGTCTGTTAAAAAGGCTGAAGAGAAAAAAATAATTAAACACAACACAGAAATACAGTAGATCTGCTTTGCTTGAATTTTGCTGCTTCACAAGGTTCATCATAAACTTGAAATACGTGATCCTTGATGATTTGCCACAAATTATAAACTATTGTTGTTTATTACTGATTTTCACTTTGTGAAAATAAATACTTAAAATAAATGTGTCACAATGTTTCTACTTTGTTTATAGTGTTTTGATAACAACGATTTTAATCTATTTAAGCTTTTAATTTATTTTGTATGTTTTTGTGTGAGTGTTGAGTGTGTTTGAGTCACTGTGGGCCTCAGAGCACAGTAATACACAGCAGAGTCAGACACATGAAGATTCTTGATCATCAGAGGAACTGTTCTTGATGTAGTATCCAGTGTTGCAGAAAATCTCTTCTTAAAATCAGGCTCAGTTGTATCTTCGCTAAACGGAATTTTGTTCAGAATGAATTCTGGTGATTTGTTTGGTAGCTGTTTGTACCAGAAGAGATAAGCGTCTGTACTTGTAGTTTTGGTTGTGTAGTTACACATTAAAGTTACTTGAGCTGCTTCATTGGCAGTCATTTTTCTTGAAGGCTGTTCAATTCTGTCTTGCCCCCAGCACACTGGAAAATACATTTAATAACTATTAATCATTTACACGAGGAACTCATGAACAAATGATAAATTAAGAATGCCTTACCTAAATCATGAGCTGTGAAGAAAAGTGTGATTGTCACCCATTTTTCCATTGCTGATATTACTATTTTAACATGTGTTCTATTAAATGTGTCTCTCTGTCTTTACTCTAGCTCTTGGTTTCTTCTGTGTTGCTTGTCTCTTGGTGTTTCAAGTCTTAAATGCCTTCCTTGAAGACACAAAGGGATGCTGCCTCCTTGTGGTACAATCAATCAAATACAATCTGAAACAATAAACTAAAGCAATAACACAATACACATAAAGTTATTAAATTTTTCCAGGGAAGACCGTTTTGTAGGTTGTTGACATTAATATTTAGCCTGCGGTAATAATTTTTTAAGTAGAAATGATCATGATAAAGACATCCTTCAGATTCATTGTTTTGTCAAGAGAAAAATACATTTTCAGTTTCAAAAATACCATGTTAAAATTTGTACAACAAAAAGATAAAATTAAAAACTAAACTTGTTAATATTTACAAACTTGTGAATGCCCACACATAGTTTTTGTGTGAGTGTTGAGTGTGTTTGAGTCACTGTGGGCCTCAGAGCACAGTAGTACACAGCAGAGTCAGACACATGAAGATTCCTCATTGTCAGAGGAGCTGATTTTGTTAATGTATCTAGACGTGCATTGAATCTCTTCTTAAAATTGTCATCATTAGCTCCATAAGTAGACAGCATGTACTTTGGGAATCCATTTACTTTTTGCTGATACCAGAAGAGAGTTGGCGAAGGATTAATGCTTGTATACGTACAATTAACTATTACATCTGCACCTTTATCTGCCGTTTGAACTCTCATATTCTGGTGGACGGTATCCTCAGATTTACAACCTGGAATTTAGAAAAAAATTACTATTAAAATTACTAATTTTAATAATCCAATCATTTATTCATTCACACATTAAAATGGAAGAAAAACTTATCCAAGAAATATGAGATGAACAACACTAAATATTTTTGCCAGCGTGTCATCATAATTATGTAAATGTGCTGTTAAAAATGAACTAAACTGAATGTACACCTACAGTAAAACAGTTTTTTAACCCTCTTGTTACTTGAGTCTCTCTTTGCTAAAGTTACACCGAACACATTTACAGACACCTGGAGGAGGAGCCTCAGTATCTGAAAACTGATAGTTTGACTGAAAGGATTTGTGAATCATTGTACAATAATTTGCATTAACTTTGAGTATGATTCATATCTAATTTCTCAATTATATATGGAAAAAAAGAGCTGATTAATAATACTGATAAAATAAAAATATGTTCATTCAATCATCAAATTTACTTTTTTTTTTGCCAAACATTATTTATTATTAATATATTTATAATATATTTATTATTATTATTTTGTTAAGATAGAAGTTATACACACACACACACACATTTTAAAAGTAATGCATTAGAATATTGCATTACTATCTGAAAAAGTTATTAATTACATTACTTACGTTACTTTTTATGGAAAGTAATACGTTGCGTTACTTTGTGTTACTTTTTAAATATGGGTAGAGCTTGAGTGTTTGCTTTAAAACTTTTAATAATAAAAACAAAGGTAAAAGCACAAGTGTCACGAATAAACCTGGGGCTATATTCACACACAATGCTCTGTATTTCTGATTTCTCCCAACATGGAGTCAGGAGACTTGTCAGTCAATAAATAAGAAAATATGGAAAATTTGGGAAAAGTATATTTAAAAAGAAGTTATATTACTTTTAAAATTAAAAAGTAATGCGCTACTTGTTCACAATAACAGATATGGAGGTTGGATAAGTGTGATGTAGATGCAATGGTGTGTGTCAGGTTTTTGTACAGTGTTGTTGTGTTTCCTGTCACTGTGGGCGTCAGAGCACAGTAATACAGAGCAGAGTCTGATACAGCAGCAGAGGAGATGTTCAGATCCACACGTTTGATTTCTTTTGTAGCTTGTTGTTCTTTTCTGAGTTTAGTGGAGAATCTGGGATCTACATCAGATGTTTTTTTCTCTTTCACACTCTCCATTATGAGCACAAGAAACTGAGGAGCTGATCCGGGATACTGACGATACCATTGAAGTGAGTTTGCAGGGGAATAACTGCAGGATAAAGTAACAGTTGAACCCACTTCAGCAGATTCCTCTGTTCTGTCTGCTGTGATTTCCTCTCCAAAACTCACACCTGGAAAAGAGAGAGAAAAAATATTTTTTGTAAATAATGATTAAATTGAATTACTTTAGTGATGTGAAGTTTTAAGCAATAAACAATACTAGTTAATTTTATTAAAAAGTAATGTTGCTTTGCTGCATAAAAAGTAATTAAGCATGCAATATATTTTTTGACATGTGCATTGTTAAATTAGTAATGCATTTGCATACAAAACATACACAAATGCACTTACATATCAAGGCAGAGAGCAGAATGACTGAAAGAAGTATCATTGTACATGTGTGTGTCACAGCAGCAGGACTGAGCTTTGTGACTGACTGACTGGAAAATGTAACAAGATCATCTTGGATCTGTATGCCAAACTCCTCCTTTTTTGATGCCAACCCAATACACCTTCTTTTAAAAGTGACCTGTATCCAATATCTTCATTTACAATACACAGGCTCAACTTGAAAAATACTTAACCTGGCCTGGCTCAAATCTATTTCTAGTATGTTTTATTTAATTTTATGTTATTATTATGCTGAGGCAGAATTTTTTAAATATATTTTTTGTTTAAACTTGGGGAATAATTTGTGGAATTGTGAAATGGATTTAAACTTGGATACAATGTGTTAAATGGAACTACTTGAAAACAATCATTTGTGAATGCTGGTCATTCCAATTTTGTTAAGCGTTATGTTCTGTGCATACAGATTTCAAGGGGTCCTGGTAACGTAAGTCCCCTGTAATGTGTTTCCTCTGTTTTTGTGTGAGTGTTGAGTGTGTTTGAGTCACTGTGGGCCTCAGAGCACAGTAATACACAGCAGAGTCAGACACATGTAGGTTCTTGATCATCAGAGGAAATGTTCTTGATGTGGAGTTCAGTGTCGCAGAATATTTCTTCTTAAAATCAGGCTCAGTAAATTGATTCAGAATGAATGTTGGTGATCTGTTTGGTAGCTGTTTGTACCAGAAGAGGTCTGGACTTGTAGAAGCAGTCGTATAATTACACTTTAAAATAACTTGAGCTTCTTCACTTTCAGTCATTTCTCTTGAAGACTGTTCAACCCTGTCCTGTGCTGAGGACACTAGAAAAATAGAAAAAAGTAAGTCATTAACATGAGTTATTAGCAAAGTAATCATTAAGCATTTATTAAACTTAATGTCAGTAAATAATTTTCAGATGTGCTTACCATCATAATATGCTATGAAACACAGGGAAAT
Organism: Enteromius afrohamiltoni; assembly: GCA_034779775.1. Lineage (NCBI taxonomy): Eukaryota > Metazoa > Chordata > Actinopteri > Cypriniformes > Cyprinidae > Enteromius > Enteromius afrohamiltoni. The sequence goes on from JAUYWG010000032.1 coordinate 14,037,520, forward strand.
CAAAGCTAGTCTAAACATAGTTGATCTATAAACAAACATTAAATCAGCAGTGCTCTCAAAAACTGCGTTCATCTCACAGAGCACTTCTTTACACCTTTGTGTTGTCACGTGATCCACGCATACATGGAGAGAGTGATGATGACCCCTCGTGGAGGAAGCTTGAAATTGCTTAAAAATTAGCAAAATTAGAATAAGCCTAAGAATGTTTTAAAACTTGTTCAAAACTAGTTAGTCATTAGACATTAGTTAGCCAAAGACATTTAGTTACTGGATATACCAGTGGGTATCATGTACCTGTGCCCCTATTTTTTAAATCTTGAATGAATTATTTCTACCACAATATTTTACACTGACACTTTTCATCCAACAATAATCATGCATTTGCATTTAGAAATGTTCAAAGGGGGCTCCACTGACTGGGCAAAATACTTCTAGATATAATAGAAGGGTCTTCATGTAATTCAAGATTTGAGGATCACATTTGTCCTGTAAATATAATACTGTACAGAAATACATGCCAGAAGAGAAAAACTGAAACAATATCCATTGTGCAGTGCACATTAGTGTAGTCCCTCCTCTGTGCTTACATTTCTCACCCGAGGAACAGTTAACAATCACTAATGTTTTTTTAATCAATATTTTGATATTATATAAAGAACATAAAGTATCTTTTTAAAAACTGTTACATTAACAACATTCTGTTCTTTTCTCTTCTGAGTGTTATCTTAAAGTTCAAAGTAATATCAGTATTTTTTACAGTTTTGTTGATTTTCCATAAACTATTTAAATCAGTTTAAACCAGTTAATTTCTACAATAATAAACTGTTTCTTCTATGCTCTGGTGAACATTTAAAGTTAATAATGTGTAGTAACGTCTTTAAAAACAGTCATTAACTTAAACTTAAGTGTTATAAATGTCCTCGTGTAAATAGATCTGTGTTCTCAGACGTGTCAGGTTTTTGTTCAGTGTTCTTGTGTTTCCTGTCACTGTGGGCGTCAGGGCACAATAGTACAGAGCAGAGTCTGTCACTTTAACAGGGACGATCTCCAGATCCACATGGTTTTGCTTTTCTTTGTTGGGTTTAGCGGTGAATCTAGGATCTATATCAGACTTCTTTGCATCTTTTGCACCATAAAAGAGGATTACAAGGAATTCAGGAGCTGATCCGGGAAACTGACGGTACCAGAATAAATTCTGTGCTGATGAATAACTGCAGGATAATGTAACATTTGAATCCTCAACAGCAGACTCCTCAGATTTTGTTGGTTTGATTTCATTTCTATACGCAGTACCTGCAAAAATTATGAATGTGTATTTAGAGTGAATTTAGATTGAAAGTGTGATCAGTGATATTTTAATGGTGTTATTACCTTAATTAAAATTCCTCACATTGCGGTTGATTACAATACTAAGACACAATTTAAGCAAATTAATTACTTACATGTAAAGACAAATAGTAGAATAACAGAATGGAGTAACATTGTCTGTTCATGAGCTCTGAAACACGCACTGAAGGGTTTTAACAAGATCACAAGGAATGTCAGTCCTCAGAGCTCCACCTCCTCTTGCAGAAATATAACAATGATTTTGTAAGTCTATACATTATCACCCAATCTCTGCTGATCTCTGAAACTCTCAGAGCACAATAATACAGCAATAAAGGTTTTGAAACAAACACTGAAAACACACAATTCCAGACGGAGGTTCATGATCATTCCTCATGAACAGTTTTAGAAAAACATGGTAAACCCTTGCCGTTATGTTATTATGAACTACTCAGAGTGGGTGAAAAGATTCATGATGAAAAATTATATGGTGCATAATCTTTCCAGCTCAATCTAACCCTAACACACAACACATTCAATGCAGTATGAGTACCACCTGTCTAAGATAGACATCAAAAGTGGTAAGACTTTACTAATAAACAGCTAACATGCTAACATGATAATAAGTAACTCATTATCAATGAGAAATGGACCATAACATAAAGTGTTACATAAAAAGTTAAATTCTGTTGTAGGCTTGTCTTTTCTTACATAACTTGGCTGTTTCTTTCTTATGTTATCAATTTCTGCATTTAATTTCTGCATTCACTTCTTTATTACTATTTTTTCACTAGATGTTTCGCACTACTACTTCCTTTCTTATCACCACTGACAGGGCTGCCCTATTATCTAAAATATATTTCTGAAACAACACATAGTTTTGAGTTTTTTATTGTTCAGGAGGTTGTACAGTGTAGTTGAGTTTCATGTCATTGGGGGCGTCAGTGCACAGAATTAAATGCAGTTACCAAGTTTATTGTGATAATATAATTCTAGTGGCATGAGTAATATAAAATCAACTGTAATCAAGAGTAAGGGAAAATTAATTCATATTTAGAAGCAACTAAATATTAAATTAGGATCATGTAATTGCATTGTTGGAGTTTTTGTGTGAGTGTTGAGTGTGTTTGAGTCTCTGTGGGCCTCAGAGCACAGTAATACACAGCAGAGTCAGACACACGCACATCCTGGATTGTTAAAGGAACTGAAGTTGTGCTGAGATTGGCATGAAATCGCTTCTTGAATTCTTCCTCACTGTTTCCAGATGTAGAGAATTTATTCAGCATGTGCTTGGGATTTCCATTGTCTTTCTGCTGATACCAGAACAGAGTCGGGCCTGTATAAGAAGTCTGATATGTACAGTTGATCGTTACAGCATCACCTTCAAAAGCAGACTGAATCCTTTTTTGTTGATCAACTTTGTCTTGAGATTGAGAATTACAACCTAAAATTGAATTAAAACAATATAACTAAATATGCGCATTACACACATAAGGAAAATTTATTTTAAATATATTAGAAAATAATCGTTATTTAATATGCTACTCACCCCAGATATATAAAACTATAATCACGATGGTACATTTCCAGAGAGCCATTATATAAAATTGAAATCACAGACTCTGAAAAATATGCAGAGATGTTTTGATCCTCTTCCTCTTTCTGTATCTGTTGAAGCAACAGTAAATTCATATCACTTGGTCTGAGTGCTGGGAGGAGCCTCTGTGAAGAAGACTGTACTGTGTATATATTAAACTGCAGTATATCACTTAAGTACTATTACAACACAATAATTAATCTTAGCATATACATATATATTAATGTATCACTTTATTCACAAAAAAACACAGCAACAGTGAATAAAGACTTAGCTGCTCTCTACACCTGATCAGTCAGCTGCAGCATTCAGTGGCAGTGTGATATTTCATTTACCATCATTGATAGCAGTGGTGTTTAACACTGACTTTACTTTCACGTCTCTCAAAATGCTGACTCATGTTTGTTATTCCAAACATAACTGGCACCTGTATCCTGATATCTTCAAAAAGACCACAAATAATTTCAGTTTTAAAATTACTAGCATTTTGTTACTGTAGTAATACCACTGGATAGTAACACTAGTGCTGCTAGTGAGACTGTATTTACAGGACAGATTGATATTTTCACCCTCAGAATCATGTTTTTGTTTTTTTGTTTTTTAACCATGGTTGTACCAAAATAATTTCCTGTGGAAAAGAAAAAAAACGCATTGTATACGCAACACAAGTTTGTTTTTTTATAGTAAGCATATTGCTTAAAATCATATATCTGACTATGCAAAGTTGAAGAGAAACATGATATCTTCAGAGAGACAGTGATGACAAAAATAAATTTAAGCAACTGTTTGACTCTAAACAGTGTTAATAAACTCCACCCACTGCTGGAGTTTTATTTTATAACATCAGTGAAAAACATGCTCATGTTAAACTGTATGTTTCAGAGCTCTTAGTTATTGTCAGGATGTGTATGTGTTTCAGTCGCAGTGGGCTGCAGAGCACAGTAGTAAACAGCAGAGTCAGACACACGCAGATTCTTGATTATCAGAGAAACTGAGCTTGAGGATTTGTTGAGATCTGCATCAAATCTTTCCTCAAATTCTTTTTCACTGCTGCTCGATCCAGTCGAGAGTTTACGGAGCATGTAAACTGGGAATCCATTGGGTTTATGTTGGTACCAGTACAGACTAGGATATGAATCACTGGTACTGTAAGTGCAGTGAAGTTTAACCATCTCATGTTCAGAAGCTGTTTGAACTCTTTTCGGCTGATTGACAGAATCCTGTGTTCTGCACTCTGTCAGGAAAAAACAAAACAGATATACTGTATATTCTTATCTAATGATCTATGTTAGATTTAATTGAATTAAGTTTCTTACCAAAAACTACTGCCAGTAAAAGTAAATTTCTCAGCCAGATTAACATAGTTATGTGCAGCAGGTGATGTTAGTCTGAAGTCTAACAGTACAAATCTGTTTTCAGAGGTTATACACATAGCAGGGACTTCATAAATCAGCATCATAGATTATGCCACACAGTGGCCAACTTCTGAAATTACACTCTTTTTATTTAATTACAAGCGTCCTTCTAAAAGACAAAAGCTGAAATAATCTTACTGAAGTCCCATTCTGTCTTGCTGTCATCTTTTTTTGTACTATCTGATGGCCTACTATATAAATATATATATATGTTTTTATAATGCATCATTCGTTCTTGAAGCAAGACTAAAAGTCACACAGAATCTTGTTGTATAAAGAAATCACAAAGCATTTACATTCAGTCATTTTGCAGACACTTTTTTACAAACTTCAAAATTACGACTTACAATTGGGGAATACATCAAGCGATTCATCCTAAAGAGGCAAACGGACAGAGAAAGTGTTCATAATACCAGCCTCAGGTACTGATCAATGAGTATAAACTGGAAAGGAAAAGGAATAAGGAATAAATAAATAAAATTTAAGATGATGTCTGGTAGTATTGAGTTTTCAGCTGTTGTTTGAAGGGATCCAGTGTTCTGATCATTCCACATGGAACAGTGATTGAGAATGTTCTGGAGAGTGATTTTGAGCCTCTCTGCACTGAAAAAAAATGTTGTGTTGAATTTACTTAATTTTATTACGTCAAGGGGTTGCACAAAATAAATTGATCTAAATCCAGATATATTTATTAAGTTGAGTGAATTTATATTTTATAAGTTGAGTTTACTTATATTTTATACATTGAGTTTATTAATCTCTTTCAGTAAATTCAGATTAATTATATTCATAATTTTAGCTAAACTATTTTGAGTAACATTTACTCAAATTTATTGTGCAACCAGCTCAATTTAATCGTTTAATTTCTACATATTAAAATTAATGAAAAATAAATGAATAGGGAGACATCATTCTACACTAAAATAATGAAAAAAAGATATGTTTGACTTACTTATCTTTAGGCATTAGCCAACTTGTTATGCAAAACATGAGATGGATTGGATGCATGCACGGTGTACCTAAAGAATTATTATGATGAAAATACTTTTGTTTTAGCTGGTCCCTTAACACATGCTCTACACTTTACCACAATGGTAACCCCCAAAAACACCAACATAGCAGAAAGTCTTTTAAATACAAATATAAAATAGCATTAATCGTCTTAATGAACATGCCTAAAATAACATTTCATTTCAAGATTTACTATCCTTATCCTGCTCTGTGCAATGCATGCTGGGAAGAGGAAATTAAAATAATTTGTGTTCTTTTAAAATGTAAATATATTTTTTAAATCAACTGAACAGGATTGGTGAATTATTTTTTTGAGTGTACCGAAAATGCAGAGCTGGACGCAGCATTCAAACGAGTGCATCACGTTCAATCCCCCCGCTTTGGCGCCTTCAGAAAATAAATGTGTCTGCACATGCGCAGACCGGACAGTATATGGAAATTAAATGAAACATTTTTTTCTAGTTACTTTTAAGTGAATGAAATTAACTTGTTTTAAACAAGGGCAGTGAATTTGAAAATTAATAATAAAAAAAATAAGTAGAATTAAATAACATTAAAATCAGTGAAATTAACCAGATAAAAACATGTAACATTTACAAGGGGCCAGAATCATTTTTTTTCAGTGTGTGATGGTGAGGCGAGGAAACGTGCGGGTTCAAATGCAGGCTGTTTATTTGTTAAACACAGAGCAAAACAGACAGGCTTACGTTC
>JAUYWG010000032.1:14043679-14055032 GCA_034779775.1 Enteromius afrohamiltoni
CGGGACTACTTTCTTAAAAAACTTCCAGCGGCCAGAACTCTGACCAGGGAGGTGATCACAGAGTGGGTCAGTGTGTAGTGCTGGTAAGGATTGCATACAACTTCTTGTCTTAAATGGGCGAACTAACCCTTTAAATGTAACATAATGGTACATTCACGAAGCGTATAAAAACATGTGGAAACCGCGAGGCGCGTCACTTCTACCACCAATTTCAGTCTGCTGTTACTAGGCAACCATGAAAGCGCTCTCAGTTACAAAATCATTACTGCTTTGGATTTTAAACTGCGCGGCTTTGTTGAAAATAAAGAGCTTGCTCGCACAAAATGCGCTGCATGTGAACAACCCCTAAGCCTTTGATGACACATACACCACAAAATTAAATAGTGGATCTCTCCCCTGTCATCTCCCCTCACACGGATTGTCCCTCAGGAAGAAACGGCACCTTAGATGTCAGTGGATGGCGCGCACGGTCTACAAACACGGGACACTCAGCTTTCACGATTTGAAACAGCACAAATCTACTTTTTATTAAGTTTTAATTAATCAATAAATATCACCCAAGGCTGACTTTTCAAAAATACTTCTTTATGTGATGTATAGCTCCATTGTTTTATAGTAAAAGAAAAGGGGGGAAAAACAAGGTCATAATATGTTTGTTTTAATAACTAGAAATGTGAAAAAAAAAAATCAAAGAAATTCTCTTAGATATTGTCAGGTTGTTTATGTGTGTTCAGTCGCAGTGAACTGCAGAGCACAGTAGTAAACAGCAGAATCACACAAACACACAGATTCTTCATTATCAGAGAAACTGATTTCACTTCATTATCAGAGAAAAAAACAAAACAAAGATAAACTGTATATTCTTATGTAATGTTCATCCACTCTGTTCTATTAAAAACTACTGCCAGTAAAAGTATATTTATCATCCAGATTAGGTATGTGCAGCAGGTAATGACAGTCTGCAGTCTAACAGTACAAATCTGTTTGCAGAGGTTATACACATAGCAGAGACTTCATAAATCAGCATCATAGATTATGCCACACAGTGGGCAACTTCTCAAATTACACTCTTTTCATTTAATTACAATCAATTACTTCACATTAAAGCGTGCGAATGTGTTGTGATACTCTCAAAAATTTTCTTGTTGATGTCATATGGACTACCAATGTTTTTGCTGCGTTTCTGGATCTGGGATTATTTCAGTTGTATTTCTGTCTATGGAGGGTCGGATGGCTCTCTGATTTCATCAAAAATATCTTCATTTGTGTTCCGAAGATGAACAAAAGTTTTACAGGTTTGGAACGACATGAGGGTAAGCAATTCATTTCAGAATTTTCATTTTTGGTGTGAATTTACCCTTTAATTTAATTTCATTTGAACTTCTACTGTATTGGTGAGACAATAACTACTGCTTATATGTTCTATACAGTGGTGCATTTAAAAGTTAACGACCTAATTAATGTATCCAAAATGGAAACTCAATTCAATAAGTGCCAGTATAAAGAAGCCAGTGAATGTACTGTATGCATTACACCAATATACATCCACAACTTCTGAATTTGTTATTTATTTATTTTTTTTGTATTATTATTATTAGCATGGAAATGTGATGGACATAAATACAGATATGTAGTTTCTTGATTTGTTATTACAATTATTTGTTATTAGTAGTAGTACATTTTAAAATAATTTGTACAATATCATAATATTGTGGTATATTTTTCTATATTTCTCTTATGGCATAGGAACATAGCAGTATCTTAATGTGAACTGTGTAAACACTGACACCTTGTGGCAAATACATCAACTTGCATAATTTATAGAAAATGTGGACTATATTAAATGTTTTATTGTTTGACAGTTGACTGAATTAAAGTGCTTAAAGAGCTGCTTCACAGGCATCTGTGTGCATCTTTTGTTTGTTTGTTTTGTTCAAAGTTGCCAGTTACAGCTTTTTGTTCTCTGTCTTGTCTGTCATTGTAAGAGGTTTTTGTAGAGAGCTGATGTGTTTCCTGTCACTGTGGGCGCCAGAGCACAGTAGTACAGAGCAGAGTCTGATACAGCAGCAGAGGAGATGATCAGATCAACCTGTTCTTTTTTTGCCACATTAACAGTGAATCTTGAATCTACATCAGACTGCCGAGCTTTTTTTTCAGTGTCATAAGTGAGTACAAGAAATTCAGGTTTTGATCTTCCATACTGACGGTACCAGTGAAGATAATCCATAGTGCTACCATCAGTAAAAATACAGGATAATGTAACACTTGAACCCTCTTTAGCAAGAACATCTGTTTTGTCTGATTTGATGACGTTTCCAAAGACAGCAGCTGAAAAGAAGTACATTTGTTTCATCTTTATCTTCTTCTAATAATTAACCAAATAATCAGCCAAATAAATATACATACCTGCTGAGACACAGAACAGAATAACTAAATAAAGCTCCATTGTACAAGTGTTCACTTTGAGAAGAGTCAGACTGAATCTTTACAATCAGTTTCTGTCAGACATAACTTCATCATGTCAGATCTGAGTCCCTCCTCTTTTGATTTTATAAGAATATTTTTTCTTAGGTCCTGTCTTATTACTTGTGAACCCTGTTTTCTGTCTTCTATTGTAAAAATACAAATAAATGATAAATATTTGCTGAAACCCTTTTTAAAAAAAAAAACATTTTTACATTTTGAAAACCATTTTGAAACGTTTTATTTATTTATTTTTGCCCTTTTGTTTCTTTTATAAAAAATCCTTTTCTCAACCTCACACAGGTTTTGAATTTATCTCACATTAAGATTTTAATGTAGTTTTTTGACATCATGAGTTTAGTGAAAATGTGAGAAATGCTTAACTGGAAAGAAGGATCTGTTCTTTCAGTTCCTAGTGAATGTCTGACAATACTGCCACCTTGTGGCGCATTATATCTCCACTGTTACACATGATAGATTTGAACTGAACTATTGTATCTCATTTCAGTTATACAATTGATAGTTAATGGATCATGTAAATTGGGAATCTTATCAGAAGCTTGTGTATAGAAAGAGATAGAGAGAGATTTATTTTCTAAAAAAATATCAGTAAATTCTATTGTCCCAGAATTTACTGATATATCAACACCATTTAGTTACAAGACGATGGCCACATATGAATTAATATAATACTAATTTTGTGGCGGGAAACCCCGTAGCTCATCAGCATCACCCTGGCAATCATTAGGAGCACCTGGGAACAATCACCGTGGGCCAATCGGTCACGGGAATGCCAGGCTTAAATACAGCCCGAGAGGACTGGTATACTGAGCACTGTCTCCATGACTAACCACACGTCGATGCTTACGCTTGTCTCTTTGCCCTCACAGAACTCAGCCTGTGACCGCTTGGCCTTGTTGCACCACTCACCTGGATCACCTTGGCTTCACGGGTCACCGGACCAATGGGAAGAGGAAGGGGAGCACCACAGCACCGACTGCCAGCCACTCAGCACCATCACTTACTTTGGTTATTTTGTTCATGCTTTGTTAATAAATCTACCCTTTGTGGTTGCATGCAGTTCCCTTGTTGCATTGTCTTTGCCCAAGGGATGAAGAAATTCACTGTTGAGCCCCGCGGAGAGGCAGGAGAGGTTTGAAGAACAGTTTAAAGAAATAAGGCTGTCGGACGCTCACGCTGTCCCACTGCCGGATCCCCGAGCTGCCCCCACCCACCTTATCCCAAAGTTATCAGCCAATGATGACATAGAATGTTTTTTCAAATGTTTGAATCTGTGGCGTACACAGATGATTGGCCACGAGACACTTGGGCTGCGGCGCTGGCACCCTTACTTACCGGGGAGGCTCAGAGAGCTTATTTCTCCTTGCACCCCGAGGAGTTAAATGATTATGATGCATTGAAGGGAGAAGTACTGGGCCGATTAGGGCTGTCACTGATCGCCGCCGCTCAACAATTTTACCAGTGGGAGTTCAAGCCCGGCCAGCCAGCCTGTACCCAAGCTGGTGATTTACTGAGGCTGACGGAGCATTGGTTATTGGAAGACGACCCGCCAGCTAGACAGGTGGCGGAGCAGGTGGCGGCCGCTCCCGCGAGCAGTAAAACAAGCGGTTGGAATGAGGAAGCCCCAATCAATGCAGGACCTCGTTGAAGCCATCAAGCTGGCGGACCTAACCTGCCACCGGGAGACAGAGGAGAGAGTGCCGCCTTTCCCCCGAAGGGTGGTCTAGGAGCAACGGCCGCCGGAGGGCACCCAGCGACCACGCAACCCCGTGACGAGCCCATGCCTACTGAGCCTCCATCATCACCATTGAAAGCTTGGATGTTAGGCTGTGTGGCCCTCCAGGAGGCACCCAGAGCTGGGCCCCCCCCCAAAAAAAAGATACAGCCGAAAACCATACTGCACTGCTGGACTCGGGCAGCGCCATCACTTTGCTCCAGCCTGAATTATTAGTACACTGGCCAGTCGCAAAGGGAGAACAGTCTCGTCAAGAGGAGAAACAAATGCTGCGGCGGGTGGCGTCTGAAGACCGGAAAGACTGGGACCGTCTTCTCCCCTATGTGCTGTTCGGCACCCTTGAGGTTCCCCAGGGCTCCACCGGCTTCACTCCATTCAAGCTTCTCTTCGAACGCCAACCCAGGGGCCTCCTCGATGAAGCCTGGGGGCAGCAGCCGGCAACCCATCCCACCAAAACACGTGACGGAGATGAGGGAAAGGATCGACCGGGTTATGCCATTTGTACCGGGCCCAACAACGGGGAGTTCCAGCCGGGAGACAAAGTAATGGTCCTGGTCCCCACCTCAGCGTGTAAGTTTATGGCCCAGTGGCAAGGGCCATACACCGTAGTAGAAAAATTGGGAGAAGTAAACTATTGAGTACGACAGCCAGGCCGAAGACAGGAGACTCAAGTGTATCACGTAAACCTCCTAAAGAGATGGGTGGGTGACCGGGACCAACTAGCCCATTTCATCATTAAAGACGGCCTGCTGTACTCTGTTGTGGAGCGAAGGGGGGAGGTGAAACTCCTGTGAGACTCCTGGTTGTGCCCAAGTCCAAAACAGAAATTATTCTTGAACTGGCTCACTCGCATCCGCTGGCAGGTTATTTAGGAGCACACAACACCATTCAACGCATCCATGATCGATTTCACTGGCCCGGGATGGACGCTGAAGTCAAACGCTTCTGCCAGGCCTGCCCGCCCTGTCAGCGGACATCGCCCCGGAAGCCTCCCCCCAGCCCACTCATTCTGCTACCCATCATTGGGGTGCCCTTCGAGCAGATTGGGATGGGCCTCGTGGGGCCGGGGGCATGAGCACATCCTGTTCATCGTTGTTTACACCACCCAGTACCCGGTGGCTGTTCCCCTGAGAAAAGCCACCTCTAAAGCTATTGCCCAAGAACTGTTTCTGCTGGCCAGCCGGGTCGGCCTTCCCTCCGAAATACTGACCGACCAGGGGACCCCATTGATGTCCCAGCTAATGGCAGACCTCTGCCGGCTGCTGAAAATGAAATGGCTAAAAAGTTCAGTGTACCATCCCCAGACCGACTGTCTCGTCGAGAGGTTTAACCAGACCCTCAAACAAATGCTGTGGCGGGTGGCGTCTGAAGACCGGAAAGACTGGGACCGTCTTCTCCCCTATGTGCTGTTCGGCACCTGTGAGGTTCCCCAGGCCTCCACCGGCTTCACTCCAATCAAGCTTCTCTTCAAATGCCAACCCAGGGGCCTCCTCGACAAAGCCTGGGAGCAGCAGCCGGCAGCCCATCGCACCAAAATCTAGGAAAGGATTGACCGGGTTATGCCATTAGTACCGGGCCCAACCACGGGGAGTTCCAGCCGGGAGACAAAGTAATGGTCCTGGTCCCCACCTCAGCGTATAGGTTTATGGCCCAGTGGCAAGGGCCATACATTGTAGTAGAAAAATTGGGAGAAGTAAACTATCGAGTACGACAGGCCAAAGACAGGAGACTCAAGTGTATCACGTAAACCTCCTAAAGAGATGGGTGGGTGACCGGGACCAACTAGCCGCACTAACCCTCCACGAGCCAGTTGTTGACACTAATCCCCATCTGTCGGCCGCCCAGAAGACAGAGCTGCAGCACCTGGTCGGTCAGTTCTAGGATGTGTTCTCAGACACCCCCGGCCACACGACCGTAATCCAGCATGACATCCTCACCCCACCAGGCACCATCGTCCGGCAGTGGCCCTATCGAGTCTCCGAGGCCCGCCGGCAGGCTATAGAGTGGACAAGCTCCTCGAACGCCTGGGAAGGGCCCAGTTTATAAATACACTTGATCTCACCAAGGAGTACTGGCAAGTCCCTCTGTCCAAAGACGCAAAGACCAAGACGGCATTCTCAACCCCCTCGGGCCACTGGCAGTACTGGTCCTTCCCTTCGGCCTGCATGGAGCTCCCGCCTCCTTCCAACGTCTAGCCGATGTCGTCCTCCGACCGCACCAAGCCTATGGCCTATATTGACGACATTGTGATTCACTCTGAGGCATGGGAGGATCACCTGGATTGGCTCCGGAGGGTGCTGTCGGATCTCCGGAGGGCCGGGCTCACCGCCAACCCCGGGCAAATGTCACCTTGCCATGTCCGAGGCCCAGTACCTGGGTTTCATGGTCGGACGCGGCGTGATCAAGCCCCAAGAGAGGAAGGTTCAGGCAGTTCTGGAGGCCCCCCAGCCCATCCCCTGTCTCCCCTCTTCAATCATCAATCATCAGGAGCACCTGGGGACGATCACCGCGGGCCAATCGGTCATGGGAAAGCCAGGCTTAAATACAGCCCGAGAGGACTTGTACACTGGGCACTGTCTCCATGACTAACGCTTGTCTCTTTGCCCTCACAGAACTCAGCCTGTGACCGCTTGGCCTCGCTGCACCACTCACATGGATCACCTTGGCTTCACGGATCACCGGACCACTGGGAAGAGGAAGGAGCAGCGTCACTCAGCACCGTCACTTACTTTGGTTATTTTGTTCATGCTTTGTTTATAAATCCACCCTTCAGGGGTTGCATGCAGTTCCCTTGTTGCGTTGTCTTTGCCCAGTGGCGACAATATATTGTGCAACTGCAATAAACAACCACTTTCTCCACACAAATTTACACACACTTTCTTTTTTTAAATACAAGCCATGAACAAAATTAACAGTATTGTTTGTTTTTGTTTACTGGATTGATAATAACTTACATTGTCTTTACACACAGGTGTTACCGCACATATTATTACATTCAGAGCTGGCTAGATTGTGGTTTTGATTGTGGTTTTCACTAGATATTTTCTAAGTAAAAAGAGCTTCAGGTTTTTGTATTACATGTCTGATGTTTTGTGTCACTGGGCTCCTACTCTTAGAGCACAATAATAGAGAGCTGAATCTGATAGACATACATCAGTAATAGTGAGTTCAGTGGAAGTGTGTGATGTAGTCGACTGAAAGTGATTATCAGAGGTGTGTTTGTAATCAGTCAATGACCGTGCATTTTCAAGTAATAAATACTGTGGTTCTCTGTTGGGATACTGTCTGTACCAGTAAAGCCGAACATATTGGCTACTTGCACTATATGAGCAGCTCAGTTTGACAGTTTCTCCTTCTTTAGATAATTTTTCTGTCCCTTTATCTGGTTCAATGTTGTCTCCAGCCACCAAACCTGTCAACAATATGATTTTGATTAGTAAACACTATATAACAAACACACCTCAATTAAAGCAGTCAATTAATTCAAAATTAACGGATTTTGAGTTTGAGACTATAAAACGACAAAGATATTTATGTAGAGATTTTCTTTAATTATTCAAATAATAATGTACCTGTTGACACAATGAGAATCATTGTTAAGCATCTGTCCATGTTTAATCAGATCAGTTCAGTTCTCTGTTGAGTCTCTCAGTGCTCTGAGCTGTAAATCATAAACACACGCAGAACTTCCTCCTCTCTGAACTTCCTGCTGCTGTTAGTGTTCACTTCCATCCACATGGCTCCGCACATTTACAAACATACAGACATACATGTCATACATCATATATGCATCATACGTCATATGCATGTATGAAGTTTTTCCAAAGATTGTGTTATGTGCATTCATTGGATGATCTACAAAAGCACGATACAGTAACTTTATGGTGTCAATAAAACTCCTTATTTTTGTTTTCTTTCCTTACAAAAGTATTTTCATAGCTTCATAGTATTATGGTTGAACCAATGATTGCAGATGGAGCATTCAGAGGATGTCTTTCATACTTCTCTGCACCTGACAGTGGTAATTGTTTGGCAGTAAACAAGACAGTCTCTCGGTTTTCTTAAAAAATATTATTTGTTTTGTTAGGAGTGAAATTATTTCCATGTGAAATTAATTCCCTGTGAAGCCAAAAACACAGGAACTCTCTCAGCATACAATGCAATAAATCAATAAAACACAAATCTGGGAAAGGGATCTCCAAAGAGAGCAAACAACACACCATCTATTTGGTCCATTACGACCCCCTCTGCCCCCCCCTTGAAACTAGGGGATTTCCAGAATAACCAAATATTTAAATATATAATATATAATTTATGTCTGTGATTGGATCTTAAATTACTAATACTGATTAAATGCAGCAATCATTTAAAATTGAAACCTGATTAAATGCGGAGCTAAATCAAAATTAAAAAATTTAAATTAAAGAAAATAAAAAAGCGCAATTAAAAGACTGAATGCGCATTATACCTTCAACCATGCATTTTGTTCTTTGGGCCAGGACTGGACCTTACACTTTTAATGGTTTGAAATTATATAGGAGTAGGTGATTAATGACAAAATGTCATTTTGGGGTGGAGTAACCCTTTAAGAATTTTTCTAATAAATATCTCTAATGTTTCTGTCTAAAAAGGGAAGTTGTTTATTTTTTAATAAGCTCTTACCTAAACTAATATTAACTTTCAGATTGTGACAGGTCTACAGTTCAGCATTTGGTCCTTAGGGCAGTTAATTTATGTTACTGACAAATGTATAATTATTGTACAACTAAAACTAGTTACAAAAATGATCTTAGACTATTATTAAGTGGCATAAGTCATTATATTTGTAAATAGCAGCTGTACAGTATATTAAAATGTGGTGGAAATTACATTTGTTCATTGCAGGTCAGAAATAATGTAAAATGTTAACAATTTCTTTTGTAATTTAAGTTTTTACTCTTACAGACCTTAAAACTATGATACTGTTATGTGACTTTTGAACATGTTTTTTTTCTTCAACTTCACATAGCTAAAAGTGCACCTAGTTGAACACTCGTATATACATTTCAAATGTAATATTGCAACATGTTCTCACTCCCAACACATTGAAAAAACATGCTAAAGGCAGGGTACTTCAAAAAGTAGTGGTCCTGACCAAGCTTCAGTATGTGACGAGTTGGTAGTGAGAACAGATTGCAAGTCCCTACTGCACTTTTTTGGAACTCTACAAGCAGTGTTGGGGAAAGTATTAATTACGTTACTTTGTTACTTTTTATGGAAAGTAGTGCATACATTACTTTTTTGTTACTTTTTAAATATGGGCAGAGCTTGAGTATTTATTTTAAGAAGTTCTATTTATAGCAAATGTAAAAGCCCTTTCACAACAAAAGTTTCATGAATAAACCTCAGGCTGAAGAAGAAGTAAATTCACATCTGTAAAGTACATTACAGGAGAAAAAAGTGCAATACTCTTCAGCAATAAAAAAACAATGAAGCACAATGGCAGCAAAGATATCGTTTAATAAAATATATTTTAGATATATTTGTGTAATTACATTTTTGCAGGTTTGCATCATTTTTGCGAGTTATCTTTAATTCATTTTGATGTACAATAAATGTGTTTTTTGAGAGTAAGATGAATTAATGCACATTCACATTTAATCTAGAACTACACTTCATTCACGGCACACAATGCCTCTGCATTTCTGACTCGTCAGTCAATAAATAATAAAAAAGTAACTTGCATTACTTTTTTGAAAAAGTAACTCAGTTATATTATTCTAAAATTAAAAAGTAATGCGTTACTTTACTAATTACTTGGAAAAAGTAATATTATTACATAGCTTGCGTTACTTGTAATGCGTTACCCCCAACACTGACTACAGGTATGTTGCATAAGCAGAATATAAAGTGAAGTATGGTAACCCATTCAGTGTTTGCAGTATTTGTATTTAACCTATCCAATTGCACACACAGTAGTGAACACACACTCAGAGCAGTAAGCAGCCATTTTTGTTTCACCATCCGGGGAGCAGTTTTACAGTTTATTCAGCATGTACTTGGTATTTGTACTCAGTCTGATAAGTGCAGTCGATCGTTACAGTATCACCTTCAAAAGCAAACTGAATCTTTCTATGCTAATCAACTTTGTCTTGACAATTACAGCCTGAAATTCAATGAAAAAATTATAAAATAAAAAATTTCCCATTGGCTGCAAAACAATATGCATATACATAATAAAATATTTTAAATGAAATAATATAAAAAAAAAATATTTAGCAGTGCTTAGCCCAGATATATAAAATTAAGATTACAAGGCCACTTTTTCACAGAGTCAGGGGCGGATTTAGCCATTAGGCAAAGGTAGGCAACTGCCTTGGGCCCCCAAAATGCTTTTCACGAGATGCGCATCAAGTATAGACACGCGAATGGTAACGGTGTTTATTACCACGACCGTCTGCGTGTCCAAGTTGAACGTGCTTCGTGTGTATCCTGCGTGCAGCAAAGGAAAATATTATGCATCTGAAGCTGACTGCCGCACGAGCGCGAGGTGTCTCGATCTGTCCCGCTGCGCTCCTCTCTCTCCGTCTGCTCCGTTCAGCAAAAAACTGGTGCTGCGTTTTCCAAACTCAAAAACGAAAACTTCTGAAAACGCTGCAGACCCTGTTTTAGTTTGAAAACCCCAGTGAAAGGTTTAACGCTAGTGTAAACGATGATCGTTTTTAATCTAAACGAATATTAAAACGAAAACGCACTGGCGTTAACGAAGGGCGGTAAAGTTAGTTTTAGATTTGATATTCGCCTATGCTGATTTAGGGAGCGTCTGCAAATTTACATCTTAGTATTAAACGACGTACAAATGCTCTTGTCATTATCTAATGTGTAGCCCGATCACATTTCATATTCATCCCGTTTTATGAAAACAGAAACACAAATATATATCAATAAAAACATTTACGGAGAATTTTGTTGCATCAGAACACAGTATGGACACATTAGGCTATGTGTAACCTAAACAGGTTTGTTTCAGTAGACATAATAAGTAATATAATAATGTATACTTCTGTATCTCAACTGTATATCAATTGCTATATGCTATGTTGTCTACAACGTGAAATAATAAAGTGTCTGCTAAATGAATAAATGTAAATGTTA
>JAUYWG010000032.1:14058074-14071778 GCA_034779775.1 Enteromius afrohamiltoni
AAATTTCCTGACTCGCCATCTCCTCTGACGCACCTTAAGTCATCATCATGGATTATTCTTTTTTCGTTAAGTGGTCCATTAGCCTATCAGAAAAAAATGACGCCGTCTGCCTTTTTGTTTCCACTGGGAAAAATCTTGTGCTGAAAATGCTTTGTATTTGCACTTTAATGTTACTGATCTTCCTTCTGCTTCAGTAACTTGTTTGTCTGGCTGATCAGCTTTCTCCTCTGACTCTGTAAAGATATAAGAATATTTAAAATACAATACAAAAAGTAAACAACTTAAATATGGAGCTAAATGTAAATTCGCACAATAATGAATAGTGCGAAGAGAAATATATTCCTATAGAGAGCAGAAAAGGAAACCATTCCACAATGTGCATTTTTTGTTAACTTTTTGTTACATATTTTGTTAACTTTACTGAATAAAATCACTACAAAAATGATTGAAAAAATACAGCAACTTAATAAAATTTGTCAAATATGGGGATACATTATCGGAATAATGTATAGCGATTATCCCTTACACATTAGCAAGTCTAGTAGCTCATGAGGCATGCGTGCTAGCAAAACATAGGTTAACTATATATTTGTATTTGGCTAATCAGCAGTAAATTCGAGCCTTATTCGAGGCACTGGTAGTTTAATCTTTTGTTCATCACCAGCTCCACTCACCTCAGCACAAGCCAAGAAAAACACTGCTGGGAGGGGCTGCTGCTGCCTGCAGGCATGTGTATATGATGTGTACCGATGTGCGCTGCTGCGCAGGGGTGGGGGAGGATGGGCGCTTCAGAACCAAATATATTTGTTTGACAGGGAAGCTGTGCGCCAACAGGAATATATATTATTTAAAAAAAAAAAGCACCCCAGAAAAAAGGGCACTTTCTCTCCAGGAATAAAAAGGGCAGGTGCTCTTTGATGTCTATGTGTGCACGTGCCTGTAGATAAATCAGTGAATGTGTAGCCTAAGTTCCCTGTCGACCCATTCATACTGCGTCTGCTAAGAGGCTTTGGGAAAAACTCTTTTTTTCCCTCCTAACTGAGGCCTATTTAATGCAGTGAAACTGCACAGCCATTGGTTGGGCAGCGGTAATTAATTTTTTAAACCAATCGGCTGGCCGCTATGCTGCGGCAACCAATGGCTGGCTCCTGCCGTCTATGTATAGTAGCTGAACCCCCACAGGACTTCAGATTTCTTCTCCTTCAGCGACGTGTATCTTTGCTGTCCCTGACCATCCGGCGAGAGAGAAAGTCTTCTAACAGGTAAGACCTAAAACTCTTCTGTAATACCCCGCTCGCCTGTTTCCAAGTCTCTCACAGAGTTCAGAGGCCGAAACGGCAGAGCTATGGGTTCGCTATTATGCAGGAGTAAATACGCCTCTTTCGAGCGACTTATCCTTCTCAGCTGTCAGAGCAAAATGAATAATTAAGCAGTCGGTTTAAGGGCTCGCACGCCAGCACAGCTCTAGCGCTCCCCTTTCTCGACTGCTCTTTTATCTGCCCGTTCTTACAAGGGAATCAATGCCCCACGTATATCGAGCAGCTTTATTCCCCTCAGCGGATAAAAGCTATTACGTTAATAACTACAGAGCGCGGTAGTTTGCCCCCCCACCCGCAAACTACTCTATTTCTATCCTCTGCCTCACAAAGTTCCAGGTATGATACACAATATAGCTACAATAAATGGGTCCGTAAAGAGCTCCCTGTTCAGATTGACATTTTCACCCTCAGAATCACGTTTTTTGGAAAACCATGGTTGTATTTTGTCGCCAAAAGTATATCCTGTAGAAACGAAATAGGCCCTGTATAGGCAACACAAAATGGATTTTAAATGTTTTTTTTATATTAAGCATATTGTTTAAAATCATATATTTTACCACTGTAAAGAAGCCAGTGAATGTACTGTATGTATTACACTAATATACATCCACAACTTCTGAATTTATTAGGGTTGTTAAAGTATTTTTTTATTATTATTAGCATGGAAATTATAAGGAATTAAAAAAAAAATCAAAGATATAGTTTCTTGATTT
Organism: Enteromius afrohamiltoni; assembly: GCA_034779775.1. Taxonomy (NCBI): domain Eukaryota; kingdom Metazoa; phylum Chordata; class Actinopteri; order Cypriniformes; family Cyprinidae; genus Enteromius; species Enteromius afrohamiltoni. The sequence continues at coordinate 14,060,107 of JAUYWG010000032.1, forward strand.
GTTTTCTGTTATGTAAGTACATTTTTGTTATATACAATTTGTACAATATCATAATCATGACTCTAAAGTATCTTAATGTGAAATGTGTAAACACTGCCATCCTGTGGCAAATACATCATCCTGCATTATTTATAGAAAATGTGGACTATATTAAATGTTTTATTGTTTCACAGTTTACTGAATTAAAGGGGTTAAAGAGCTGCTTCACCGGGATCTGTGTGCACCTTTTGTTTGTTTGTTTGTTTGTTTGTTTTGTTCAAAATTGCCAGTTACAGCTTCTTGTTCTCTGTATTTATCCTTGTTTCTCAGTGTAGCAGGTTTTTGTAGAGAGCTGATGTGTTTCCTGTCACTGTGGGCCTCAGAGCACAGTAGTACAGAGCTGAGTCTGATACAGCAGCAGAGGAGATGATCAGATCCACATGTTCCTTTTTAGTTATGTTAGCAGTGAATCTTGGATCTATATCAGACTGCCGAGCTTTTTTTTCAGTGTCGTAGGTGAGTACAAGAAATTCAGGTTTTGATCTTCCATACTGGCGGTACCAGTGGAGATAATCTGTACCTCCAGAGTCAGTAAAACTACAGGATAATGTAACCCTTGAACCATCCTCAGCAAAAACATCTGGTTGGTCTGGTTTGATGACATTTCCAAAGACAACAGCTGAAAACATATTAATTGGTAACTTTTAAAGTAAAATTGTTAACAGAAAAAAACAATTATGCAAATAAATACACATACCAGCTGAGACACAGAACAGAGTAACTAAATGAAGCTCCATTGTACAAGTGTTCACTCTGAAAAGAGTCAGACTGAATCTTCAGTTTCTGTCATAACTACATCATGTCAGATCTGAGTCCCTCCTCTTTTGATAGTTCAATACAAAGTTTTATTTTATAAGAATAGTTTTTCTTAGGGCCTGTCTTATTAATTGTGAATCCTGTTTTCTGTCTACTATTGTAAAGATACTTCGAAATAGTATATTCGAGATAATTCGAAATATTTGCAGAAACCCTTTTAAGCATTTTTACATTTTGAAAACTTTTTTTATTATTTATTTTTGCCCTTTTGTTTCTTTTTTGTAAAAAATTCTTTCCTCAACCTCACACAGGTCTTTGAAGTTATATCACATCACAAGATTTTAATTTAGTTTTTATAAAATCTTTAGCTTCATTCATTTGACTTCGAATGATGTTTTGTATTACTGGGTTTCAACTCTTAAAGCACTGTAATAGAAAGCTGAATCTATCAACAACATTTACTTACAAGACGATGGCCACATATCATTAGCAAACATGTGGATTAATATAATATTAATATAGTGCGACTGTAACAAAAACAAATTCACACACACTTTGTTTTTTTTTTTAATACAAGCCATGATCAAAATTAACAGTACAGTTTTTTTTGTTTACTGGATTGATAATAACTTACATTTTTGTACACATTTTTTTTGTACCATTTTGTTCACTTTCGACATTTCACTTGTACTATGTCTGCTAAGACACTATGGGAAAAACTCCTTTTTTCCCCCTAACTGAAGCCTATTTTAATCACGCAGAGAAACTGCTTGGCCATTGGCCACTGTGGGGGACTTATTTTAACCAATTGGGCAAGGCTCCGCGAACAGCGGGCCAATGCCGTCGACCACACCCCATGGCGTGACACCGCTGAGCCATTGTAGCGTGAGGTGGCGTTACCCACGTCTATTTAAGAGCAGGGAACACCAGCCATCTTCAGATCATTCTCCTTCAGCAACGGAATTCTTTGCTCATCAGTGTTCTACTCCATTCTTCCCGGAGGTCCATGACAAACTTACAGGGTCATGGAAATTGCCGTACTCCACTCGACTAAGGCGGTGCTTCAAGTCTTCCAAGCGAAGCTCTCGCTGCCACCGAGGGCCCCCCTAACAAGGACACCATTAGAGAGCTGCGGAGTGCGACAGACCTGGCTCTGAGAGCGACAAAGGCCACAGCCCAAGCCATCGGCCGTTCCATGGTGAACCTCATCATTCTGGGGAGACATCTTTGGCTCAATCTTACCCAGATAAAGGACTCGGACAAGACACCTTTCCTGGATGCGCCCATCTCTCCAGCGGGGCTGTTAGGACCCTCTGTTGAAGGATTCACGGAGCGATTAACGTAGGCACAGAAGGCGTTGCAAGCCATGTGACACTTCTTGCCTAAGCGAGCCGCTTCTGCCTCTGCCAGCTGCTCAAAGCCGCCAGCACTGATCCAGATCTGCTACCCGGCGCTTCCCCTTCCCGAGGAGGCAGGGTCCCCAGCTCAAGGTCACGCTGGATCCCGAAGTGAAGAAGTCCTCCTAGAAAGGAAGCGGTCAGGCAACGGTCCCGCCGCTTCCAGAACGCCCCTAAAGCTGCTCTGCAACAAAAAGGCCCTTAAAGCGTCCTTGCAGCACGCCTTTTTAAAGCGATCTCACAAAATCACATAAGTAGCAGTTTCATTCCCGGAATATCACAACGGGTTATGGGGATAATAGAACACGGTTATACCCTTCAGTTTGTGAAAAGACCGCCGCCCTTCACCTGGGTCCTTCACACTCTATTTCGGGCTCTACCGCTCAAGTGCTGCGAGCCAAAGTCAATACTCTACTGTTAAAAGGGGCGATTCAAGATATTCCCCCCTCAGACAGTGAAAAAGGGCATTACAGCCGTTATTTTCTAGTCCCAAAGCGAGACGGCGGGCTGAGACCCATCCTAGACTTAAGATTTCTGAATCACGCCCTTCTCAAACGGCACTTCAGAATGTTAACTCTCAGGAAAATCCTCTCGCAAATCCAGCCAGGAGCCTGGATGTTTTCATCGGACCTGAAAGACGCATACTTTCACATTCAAATAGCCCTCATCACAGGCCATATTTGAGATTCGCCTTCGAGGGGATTGCGTATCAATATACGGTCCTCCCCTTCGGTCTCTCCCTAGTCCCCCGCCCGTTTACGAAGTGCATAGACACGTCGCTTTCCCCTCGGAGACTGATGGGAATCCGCGTTTTGAATTATCTGGACGATTGGCTTATACTAGCCAAATCGAGGGCAGAAGCGGAAAGACACAGGGAGATTTTACTCAGCCATTCCTGGGGACAGTAATGATAGTAACGTTCGGCAACGCTTATAGAGCACTTAATTCTTTTACTCTAAGAATTCTATCCTTACTAGGCTTCTGACTGCCGTTTTCACCCCAGTCACAGCCTATCCATAAACCTGCCTTTGGCAGCGTTTAACGCAGCGCATAATTCTTAATCTGATGTCCTTTTTAAAAGAAATGAGCTTGACTAAGAAAGTTATTAAAATTATATTTCTAAGATTCATTGCATTTAACTGCTGAGAGCGCTTAAACAATGGACTTGGTATATGATTATATCTATATCACTTATACATATTATAAACTCACCGCGAGACCGCTGTGAGTAGGGACATGTGTTCCCTTTAAGTGATTGGACGAGGCATGCTTGAGGCATGTATGAGACCTCGGGTTTCCCCTAGGTCCGCTCTCAGGCTTCCCCGTTCCAGCCTTGTAGCACGGTGGGATTGAACTGTTCCCATAGCTTCTTAGCAGGCGTACTGCGTTTCGTGCCGTGCTACGAGAGGCCGTCGCTACAGTCGAATTAACCTGAAGATGGCTGGCGTTCCCTGCTCTTAAATAATATGCGAGTCACGCCACGTCTACGACTTGTCTCATGTTTTGTATCACTGGGCTCCTACTCTTAGAGCCCAATAATAGAGAGCTGAATCTGAATCAGTAATAGTGAGTTCAGTGGATGTACGTGATGTACAAACACAGAGGTGGGTTTGTAATCAGTCGATGACCGTGCATTTTCAAGTAATAAATACAGTGGTTCTCGTTCGGGATACTGTCTGTATCAGTAAAGCAAAACATATTGTCTACTTGTACTATATGAGCAGCTCAGCTTGACAGTTTCTCCTTCTTTAGAGAATTTTTCTGTCCCTTTATCTGGTTCAATGTTGTCTCCTGCCACAAAACCTGTCTACAATACGATTTTGATTAATGAAATCAAGGTAGAAAACCCTATATAACAAACACACTTCAATTAAAGCAGTCAAATAATTAAAAAATTAAAGGATTTTGAGTTTGAGACTGTAAAACATCATTAAATGTAAAATCATTGATTTTCAAAAAATAATGTATGTGTTGACACAATGAGAATCATTGTAAAAGCATCTGTAAATGTTTAATCAGTTCAGTTCTCTGTTGAGTCTCTCAGTGCTCTGAGCTGTAAGTCATAAACACACACAGGAACTTCCTCCTCTCTGAACGTTCTGCTGCTGTTAGTGTTTACTTTCATCCATATGGCTCCACGCACTGTGTATATTTTTATGTTTACATACATACATAGATACATTCATGTTTATATGCATGTACAGTATGATGGGTTTTCCTTCAACAAGGTGCATGTTTATGTTCTTTGGTCATATTTTTAAAAAGTCATAGAATTTTGGTAAAATTCCACTTTCTTTGTCAAACTAACAATAAAACCACCTTAACATTTTTTTAACCACCTTTCTATTGTGATTTTTTATATATATACTTTTCAACTTCCTTAGGTGTCAAAATCACTGTTTTGTTCTTGTCGCACACCCAGACTTTTAATCTTCAAGTTTGAAAACACAGTTTAAAAAGTTTACTTATCTGGTAACTCTCAATGAATTTGAATTAAGCATTAGTAAAATAATATAAAAAACATGGTGTTTAATTGGTATTGGTATTGGTGTCATTTCCACCACAACACTGTAATGTCCTTTTTAAAAGTTTGTGTTAAAGATTATTTAGGTTATTAGGTTTCTGTGGAAATGTTCAGTGACGTTAGAGAACATGTTGGACATGGAGCGAAAAAAAAAAAAAAATTATCTACATGAAATGAAGAAAAAGCAAGGTAAATATTGCTTGATCAGTAAATACATTTATTGTATGTCATTTCCAATGACATTTACTTCTATTATCTTGGGTGGCCTTTTATTTGAATACAAAAATAGGTCACAGGTCTATAGGGACAAAATAACCTATGTAAAATATGAAGAGATTTAAAAGAGACAAAGAAATACCTGAAAAAAGAAAAAGGAGTAGTAAGAGGGAGATATTTATCCTGGCATCATACAGTATAAGTGGCACCATGAGCTGTGTTGAACTAACTGTTTTTGTGTGTGTGTTTTGAAAGCTCTGTTCATCTTCAGAACACAATTTTAATATATTTTTGATGAAAACTAGGAGGCTTGGGACTGTCCCATTGACTGCCAAACAGTTACACTGTCAAGGTACAGAAAAGTATGAAAGCGATTGTCTGGCTGGGTTGCTCCATCCGCCATCAGTGGTTCCACTGTAATATTATGAAGATACAAGAGCGCTTTTTGTATGGAAAGAAAACAAAAAATGTATATCATCTGGTGTATGCTATCAACATACGTAGTTCTGGATTAGATCTGTATTAAGCCTGTTTGTACAAATCAAAGCTTAAATACTCATACAAAACGTATCTTTCCATTGCGTCTAACGAACAACTGCTTACGTTATGTGCGTTCACCAAATGATCTACAAAATTGCCAATAGAGTGATGCTGATAAAGCTTTTTGTATTTTTGTAGCTTTGTAGTATTACGGTTGAACCACTGGTGTCAGATGGAGCATTCATACGATGTCATTCATACTTCTGTGCACCTGACAGTGGTAAATGTTTTAGAAGTAAATGGGACAGTCACAAGTCTCGGTTTTCCTAAAAAATATCTGTTCCTTTTCAAGAACTCGTGCTGCGTCCCTCAAATATCATCAGAGACCAGCCTTGATTTCCTTTGGTTGGTTTCCTTAGTAAACTATTTAGCAGCATGGAAACTACTGTCAAATGTGTCTCAATGGGTCCTGCGTACTGTAGAGAGAGCTCGCTCACTGTGAAGTAGGTCTTGTCACAAATCAGGTCCGAGGACTGGTTTGTCACGATAGATCTAAAAGATGCGTAATTCCATGTATCGATCCATCCTTCTCACAGGAAGTTCCTGAGGTTCGCTTTCGGGGGCAAAGTGTACCAATATCGGGTTCTCCCCTTCAGCCTTGCACTCTCACCGCCGAGCAAACCGAGCAGACATCAAAATGTCGTCCTCGCTCATATGAAACGATTAGGGTTGAAACTGAACCCCAAGAAGAGTGTTCTTTCTCCAGTTCAGAGAACCACTTATCTAGGCGTGTTGTGGGATGCAGGCTCATATGACACCTGCTTGAGTAGTTTCGATCCTCACAGCAGTCTCAAAGTAAAAAAAGGCTGGTTACTCCCTGTCAAGCAGTTTAAAATTACTGGGCCTTATGGCAGCTGCATCCAACATCATTGGCCTGCTGTACATGAGACCCCTACAGGGGTGGGCTCAGGAACAAAGGCATATCCCTGAGGGGAAATCCCCTTTGCATGATCAAAGTGTCACGCCGAGCCGTCCATGCCTTAGATATGTTGAGGAAACCTGCATTCCTAAATCTGGGCCCGGTGCTGGGAGCTTCCATTCGCCGCATAGCTCTAGCGAGGGACGCTTCCCCATACTGGTTGGGGAGGGGTCATGAGTGGCCACTCAGACCACAGTCTGTGAAGTGACCATCGTCTCACATGGTATATCAACTGCCTGGAGATGCTGGCTGTGTTTCGAACACTCAAACCCTTTTTCACAGATGTAAGAGATGAACACGTGTTAGTGCGACAACACATCAGTAGTTTCTTACATAAACCACCAAGGAGGTCTGCGTTCGCTGGCGCACCAGATTCTTGTGTGGGCCCGGGACAGATCCCTCTCCCTGAGAGCCATCTATATTCCCAGGAATCAAAACGTAGGAGCAGAAATCCTGTCGACATACGGGCTGAGGCCAGGGGAGTGGATGCTTCACAGTAGATCTGGAAAGTTTATTACTGAGCAGAGGTTAGACCTTTTCAGTTCGAGAGAGAATGCGCTATGTCCCCTCTGGTACTCTCTAGTTACAGACAATGTCCCCTCTGGTACTCCATGGTACAGACATGGCTGAGGCTTCGTCTGTACGCTTTCGCCCCGATCGTTCTGCTCCCAGGAGTTCTGGAGAGAGTACGCCAGGACGCGGTCAGTCATAGCTCATAGCACCGTTCTGGCCGGGCCGTAGCCCCTGAGGGGGCACAACTCTTAGCCACAGGTCTCTCAGCCGAGGTTGTTGAGACTATCCTCCAGTCCAGATCTCCATCTACGAGGAACCTATATGCCCTGAAATAGAAGTTGTTCACTTCCTGGTGTAGAGAACACCGGCAAGATCCAGTTAACTGCCCAGTTGGTACAGTTCTGGAGTTTTTGCAGGCTAGATTCTTCACTGGGGTCACCCACTCCACCCTGAAGGTTTACGTGGCAGCCATAACGGCTTACCACACCTCTCTCGGTGGACACTCAGTTGGTAAAGAACCCCTGGTTATACGTTTCCTCAGCAGTGCGCTGAGGTTAAGGCCACCAGTACATTCCCGGGTGCTGACCTGGGACCTGGCTGTCGTGTTAGAGGCCCTCTGTGGGCCACCATTTGAGCACATAGAGGAGATCTCTGATTGTCTTCTGACGATCAAGACCACACTACTACTAGCGTTGTGTTCTCTGAGGAGAGTAGGTGACCTTAAGTCCCTCTCAGTGGCCCCTTCCCATCTTGACTTTGACCGTGCTCTTCTGTTCTCTCATCTTAGCTGTGCACAAAATCACACTAGACAAGTTCCTGAAAAGGAACGTCTCTAGGTTATGAATATAACCCTAGGTCCTTGAGGGAAGGAGACGCTACGTCTCGACACCACACTTTTGGCATACCCTGACGGCACTCCGCTGCATGACAGGAGCTAGTTTGCTGGCAGCATTCCACATGCTTTTATGCTTCCTGGCCAGTGACGTCACCCTCCTATGACATCCCAACTCATCATTGTCTGATTCTACACACGATTCAAAGCCATCAAGCTGAGGGCGTTCCTATAGCATCTAATCGACACAGCGTTTGTTCCTTCAAGGAACTAGGGTTATATTCATAACCTAGAGACATTTATTTTGTAAGGAGAAAAATTATTTCCATATGAAATTAATTCACTGTGAAGCCAAAAACATAGGAAGTCTCACAGCATAAAATGCAATAAACCCCATATCTGGGAAAGGGATCTCCAGATGTTCGTGTGAAGACAGTTTAAATATGTAGGCTACAGCCTTTAGATCCAGAAAACACTATTTCATAATTATAATCACTTTGAAATCATGAACTGATTAAATTAAAATGACTTTATTTATATTACGTTTCTATAACCTTACAGAGGATAAGCATTTTTAAGAATGGATTGGCAAATAGTTTAAATTTGATTGCATGATTATTCTTTTATTTTTATTAATATTCATATTCATATTATTATTAATATTATTATTTGAAGTTCATTTTACTGTGATATACCGTTTGACCTTCCAAAATGCTTATTGTGAAGAAATAATCATGTGTGGTTGTGTCTCTGTGTTTTTGTATGTGGTTTGACTGAGTTTTCTCTCTGTGGGCCTCAGAGCACAGTAGTACACAGCAGAGTCAGACACACGCAGATTCTTGATCGTCAGAGGAACTGAATTTGAAGAAAGTTTAGAGTGAAATCTCTCCTGGAACTCAGTACCATTTTCTCCTCCATATTTGCTTCTCCTCAGGATGTATTTAGGAAAGTCGTTTGTTCTCTGGATGTACCAGAATAAATCTTCTTGTGTTGAATCAGTTTTATATTTACACTGTAATGTTACTGATTTTCCTTCAGCTTCAGTCACATGTTTGTCAGGCTGATCAACTGTCTCCTCAGATCTGCACTCTGTAAAGGTTTAACAATATTCAGTGTACAATACTGCAATATAGCATGTAATCAACTTATATTAATATGCAACTGTATTACATGAGAAGTCATACCAAGAATGAATAGTGTGAAGAGAAATATATTCCCCAGTCTGTGTGGCATGTCTGTGCTGAATACACCTTGAAAGTCTAGAAAAATCTGTCAATATGAGAGTTTTGCTTCTGGTATTATAATGATGATCCAAGGAGGAGCTTGTGGAGACATAAAAGGTGCTGTTTTGTCAAATTTAACAGTAAGCACATACTGCCCTCTTCTGGTTCACTGCAAGTACATTGCAGTGATAATCTAACTATACATATACTTTACATTTAATAAATGCAACCTATACATAACACACCGTGGTATAGAAGGACCGTGTAAAAAGAGATGTTTAGAGAAAACAGTGCAAACGTTTTCAGATGACATATAGGAACAAGAACATAATAGACAGACTGTAGTGTATGTATGTAAATGGTTGCTGTGATTTTGCCAAGTAAGACATGATCCTGGATCGACATCTTTTGTTGATCCTGTATAAACATTACTGTCCAAAAATATAAACTTAAACCCAATCCTTACCCTTAAACCTACCCCTACCCAAAATGTATGCCTAAAATCAGTGATTAGATTATTGATAGCTGATTAACAAGGGTGTAGAAGCACCTAACTAGGATTATAAGCCTAAAACAGATATTTCCAGAAAGGTTATTGGTTAAAGGTTATTCTGATTGGTTGATTGGAATGTTGTTCCAGGATCAACATCTTGTACTTGGTGAAATCACACTAACCGTATGTAAACATGTATTTTATTGTAACAAAATATCTGTGCTGTTTATTTTTTGTTTGCCTGCTTTAATGGTTGAAATACCTGTAAATCATGCTACAGTCACCCTTTTGTGCATATGTAGAATACAATCACATGATTTTAATAGGATTAGCCATACAGTACTTATGTTGATTATTTTAGTGGCATAAACAATGTAAAATCACCCGAAACCAACAGTGAAGTAAAATGAACTAAAAATGAAATGTATGAATGCAATTAAACTGTAAAATTAGATAATGTAAACTGAATGTAAACTTTAAGTGACAGAACACTAAAATAAAATATATTATGCAATATTATGGATCAAAAGGGGTTTTATAAATGAAATCATAGACTATGTGAAAAAGTTAAATTGCATGATGATGTGATGAATGCTGTTGCATTGTCAGAGTTTTTGTATGAGTGCTGAGTGTGTTTCAGTCACTGTGGGCCTCAGAGCACAGTAATACACAGCAGAGTCAGACACACGCAGATCCTGGATTGTCAGAGGAACTGCAGTTTTGTTGAGTTTGGCATGAAATCTCTCATTGAATTCGTCTTCACTGTTTCCAGATGTAGAGAATTTATTCAGCATGTACTTTGGATTTCTGTTGTCTTTCTGCTGGTACCAGAAGAGAGTTGGGTTTGTATAAGTAGTCTGATATGTACAGTCGATTGTTACATTATCACCTTCAAAAGCAGATTGAATCCTTCTATGCTGATCAACTTTGTCTTGAGAATTGCATCCTGAAATGTAAGAAAACATTATTAATACAAATGTTCACATTGGCAGCAAAAATAGGCAAATACACACATAATGAAGATTCATTTTAGATATATATAAAAATAAAAAACATTATTTAATTGTTCTACTCACCCAAGATATATAAAACTATAATCACAATGGTACTTTTCCACAGTGCCATTATACTGTGTGCAAAAGAAATGACTAACTCTTAAAAAACTCTTCCTCTTTCTGCATCTGTTAAAGCAGCAATAAATTCAAATCACGTTTTGACTTCTGGGAGGAGCCTGTACAAGAACGTACAAGAATGAATCTTAAAATAAACATACTGTATGCTTTCATGCATTTGATTAGCTTAAATCACTTTATTCACTGAAACGCACTGTAAAACACTTATTAAACTGCCCTTCTATTTCCTAGATTTCCGTAGCAATTCTGTATAGTCCTATCTCAGATGTCTTCAGCATTAATACTTTTAAATTGTAATGATATTCATGATTACAGATAACATAATAAACTAAACTCAAATTTAATGCGAATGCATTACATTTAACAATTTACCAAGGAATTCAGACATTAAAAGTATATTTCTTATTCAAATGAACATGTATCAGGCAATCTTAGTCTAATCTAAGTTTTTTAATCACAGTTGTTCGCAGAAATTACACATACAGAAGAATTTAAAAAAAGATACCACTAACATCATAGATTAGTACACAGTAGTACATAGCAGAGTCAGACACACACACATCTAGGATTGTCAGAGGAACTGAATCTGATGAAACTCTTCTGGAACTCAGTGCCATTTTCTCCTCCATATTTGCCTCCTCCATACATACTTCTGGATTTATTTAGGAAAGTCATTATTTGGATTTACCAGAATAATTCATATTTACACTTATACAACATATAATCAACTTTATTAATATGAAGCTGTATAAATGAGAATTTAAACCAAAAATGAATAGTGTGAAGAGAAATATTTTCCTCAACCTGTGTGACATGACTGTATATCTAATGATGCTCCAATTTTTTTACAACAACAACAACAATAATAAAAATATTAATGACAACAAAAACAACAAATGAATACAAATAAAAAATGAAAAGAATGAATACAAATTAGCTGAGTCTCTGAGCTGTAAGTCTCTGCAGGTCAGTCTCTTTTTCTCTTGTGTCTCATTGTAGCGGGTTTTTGTAGAGCGCTGATGTGTTTCCTGTCACTGTGGGCCTCAGAGCACAGTAGTACAGAGCAGAGTCAGATACAGCAGCAAAG
>JAUYWG010000032.1:14084076-14112909 GCA_034779775.1 Enteromius afrohamiltoni
CTATGTAGAAGTTCTGTGTAAACAAGCAAGATATTTAGTGATCTGATGTTACTTAATTTGGACTGATCAACACAATGCAATCTTTTAAAAACCGCTTTGATCGGCAGACTTATTAGGGAATATACCATTTCATTTCTGGTGGTACCTCGAGCTGCACGCACCCCTTGCACAAACGTGGGCCAGCTTTTTTATGTAGACAGAAGCACAGACATTATATTGATGTGTAAAACTTAACAAAAGTCTTGTTTTTTTCTCCTCCTTTGTGTTTTCATACTTCATCTTGATGATAGAAGATTTCAGACTGCTGTGAAACCTGGCTGAGAATTGATTTACAGAGGAGTCGATTCTCAGGAGGTCCCTCATCCTCCCCACCATCTCTTACTCTTTCTCCTTTCTTTTCTCCTGCCGCCTTTCTCTCTTGTTTTTTTCTTTCTCATTGACTTTCTCACTGCTGTTCTTCCAGTACTGCATGACAGGTGTTGACGGGCTTTCTGGTCTAACTAAAACCTGCTTGTGGACGCAATCAATAATCATACCTCTACTTCATTCTTCATGTTCGACTTTATTATAGACGTACAATAAAAACAATAAATCAAGATGGAAAAACTTAATCGGCTCAGTGTAATTGTGCGAAAACAAATTACTACAACAAACTTTTTATGTTTTTCCCAAGAGAGAAAGATTATGATAGATAGATAGATAGATAGATAGATAGATAGATAGATAGATAGATAGATCGATAACTTGATACAAAAGCTAAATGACAAAATGTAACTGTAAATAAATCAGCATACATTTAGCCATTAACATATTTTATTGAACAAATGTTTAAACAATTTAAGTCAGTTCAAAAAGCATAAATATCTTTAAATTGTGTTTTTATTTTCTCCAGAGAATGTCACAATTGCCACTTATGTACATTAATAAGAAACAGATTTACCAAGAGATAGCGAGCTGCCAGCTACTATGAAATGTGCCACTATTCATGTACGCAGTTGGTTAATGTGAAATCAAATATCGCAGCGTATGGGCAACTGGCTGTCAGGAAGTCGCTGTGAAAGTAATTGATGGTTATTGTTTTTTGACATTAATCAAATCGGCAGATTTCAGCGAGCCGTCTGTGTTTACGAGCTGACTTCAGAGTGCATAGGGAAGGCATCAGCGGGGCTTTACATGATTTAGAGCACATAAGGTTGAACAATAGTAATGTGCCATCATAGCTAATCAAAGGTGATTTTGGAAGCTGGGTATACAGTGTTTAAAGGGGACCCTTTGTCTTTTTTTTTTGAGCGCCACTGCCAACATATACAGGGCTCGCAAAATCGCTAGCCCGACGTCCCGGGCTAACTGTGTGTTCCAGTCGGGCTACCACAATCCATCTCAGCCTTGTCATGTAGGGAAAGGCTTTGTTGAATAAACATGAGCACGTAATGCACGAATAAAAATCTAAAAAATATATTTCTTTTTTTTTTTTGAAGGAAGACTGTCTTTAGTAAATGCCATTTTCATTTCATCCTGCATGTAAGATAGCGTTTGTAAGCTCAGAACTGCTTTGTCTACAGCCGTTACCGCTAAACCTCTCGTTTCTCGTACTTAAAGCACTTCCTGCTGGCAGAGAATGAGTGTGCATTTTAATAAATCTGTCTGATATATGCAGCGAACATATTTTGCTTGTTATCAATAAAATACACTACTACTAATGCTTTGGCTGTTGTTACTGATTCTATTGGGAATCAATAGAAAATCATAAACCAGGAAAGGACCAGCTTAAACCAGCATTCCAGCATCAAAACATACCTAACCAGTATATGATGTTTTTTTTCAGCAGGGTTAAAATAAGAAGCACATGGATTTACGCAGGTATTTTAGTTCTGTTGAGCCAAATAAGACAGGTCAGGGTGAAGAAGGGGCGGCCAAAGAAAAGCAGGCTACCATAAAGCGGAAAAGTTCTGAAAAATCAGACTATGGGGCAAAAAGGAGATGCTATGCCCTCAACATCGAGAGGCATTTTCTCATCCGTGACTTCAGTTGTAATTTCAGATTCAGAATCTGACACAGACTGATTCATGTTCTACGTGGTTCTTACAAGTGCATAGAAATGTCTGTTCAGTTAGAAATATTTGTAATTTGACTATTTTATACAGTTGATTGATGTTTTGTTTCTTTTACAATACAATACATTAAAAATAATCTATTTTTTTGGGCTACTTAAATTTATTTTGGGCCACCAAAAGAGTGCCTGCTCAAAGGGCTACCAGGGATTTTGAAATTTTGTGAGCCCTGATATGAATAATGCTTTGTCCAACTAGTGCTTGTTTCAATTTCAGCCAACAATTGTTGCACATGCAATTTTAATTTGCCTGCTCCCCAAGTCTGATTGTAACAGGATGTTTATGCTTCTCTGAACAATGCGTGTTCAATTGCGTTTGTCCTCGCTGGGGTCAGAGTAAAATGTATGATAGTGAAGTAGAGTAGAGATGAAAGCTGCATGCCAAAGCTCTTTGGCAACAGATGGATGAAAAACATGAAACAGTCGTGACACAAAAAAAAGTGTTTCTTTACAAACAGACATAGACAAAAAAGAATTCAATTCAACCTTTGCTATCATAGTGTTCTTTTATATCTTGACTCTGAAAAAAAAAGTCCTACACAAAGATTCATTTTTTTGTCATCAGTCAAAGCAGAATTGTGGGTCTGTGTTCGCTAGAAGGAAAAAAGATTACAGTTTTGATTCCCCAGTCTATAATTGATCTGTGTATTCAATAAACAGAGAGGTTTATTACTATCCATAAAATGAGTTTTTCACCATCTTCAATAAACAAACCAATAAGGCTCTGCTTGGAAATATGATACACTATTATTGTACAGCACATATTCATGTCCTCATTTCTTTCTTTCTTTCTGTACTTTGGCTTTCTCTTTTCTGAGAGTGGCTGCTAGCTGCTTCTTTTCTCATTTCTGTGTAAATGTTTGATGAAGAATCTTGTTCATTTCCTGCAAATTAAATAAATATGAAAAAAATAAGTATAGTCAATCAGTTATTATCTCAAAATCAACACGGACAGGGTTCATCATCAGGATATATATTTATCCCTGAACTCAAGGGGTTTATTTGATATTACTGGATATTATCTCACTTAAGTAGGCTACTTATTAAATAAAATACTTGTATACACTGAAATTATTACAAACATTTATATTTTTCCCATAAGGATTTAAAAAAAGGTCTTTATTAGGGCCTTTCGCACCACAGGAACTATTCAGGTTAGGAGGCGGGTAAATTATGAGGTAATTTTCCTTTTTGGGTGAACTATTCCTTTAAAGGTTTATAAATGTAAATTTAAAAATGTATTTCCCTATGCAGAAAACGAATAAAATGTTTACTTTCCCGAAACCTGTTGCACTCTATTAACAAATATCCCAGCACTGGAGGGCACGATGACTGATCAGAATCAAGCATTACAGAAAAAAACAAATACATTTTACAAACATCGACACCATTGTACATCTGCGAGAGGTTAAAAAGGCAACATTATGGCCTTTGACTTTTTGTCAATCTAAAACAACATTATCAAAAATCTGCTGATCCATTTTTCATTACAGCACAAACAATTTCAAAGAACTTGGCCTCTTTCTTAACTGGAGCATCATAATGCCCGCAGTGGTTTAATTACTTTCTTATTGCTGCAACACATAGAGCTAATGAATCCGAGCAGTTTAATTTTCATCATTTTACAACGTTCTACAAATATTAAACGCTAGACTGGTGAGGGATACGTAACAAGGACTACTCTATATTCCGTGACTGCTCTCTGCAGTACAATGTACTATCTGCATACTTAATCTTCTTGATATTAAACATAATAAGCGAAACAACAGAACCCCAGAAAGTTATTAAGAGGATATATGCATGTACTTATTTGTTGTTCATCTCTCATCTTCACCCTTAAGGTTCGATTTTTACCATATTGTTAATCAAGCATCAAGAAAATGCATATTAGCCTACACAAATACAGCCTCCAGGTAGTTCTACTTTCATGAGATTACAAAGTCAAACAAGAATATCTGTCATGTACGCTGTCTAGCATTGATATACTTCTCACCACATTCTTGAAATCTTCAGGGGACAGCTTTCACAATTAAAGGAAAATGAAGGCGAGGAAATCAAACACATCTAGGAATCGATGTCAATACCTACAGTAGGACATAAACTCAATTTTTTAATATTACAAAAACGTTACATTCCCACGTGAATTCATAGCTCCATACTCATTTTTGCAGCTATTTTAAGACATAACCGATGGCCTTGTATCTCGCTAATGAATTGTGTTCATGCAACTAGAGGTCACACATTTTAGAAGCGATTGCAAACCACACATAAGGTGTTGACAACGATGGTTTTCGAAGCGTGCAATATTCCCACTTACAGCTTCCCAACTTAGCCGATGCGTTTTACAGTACTTTCTCCACAGCAACAGCAAAACTCCTTTCTATAATGAGAACAAAGATTTAATTTGACAGAAACAATTGTATTCACACAGCTCCGTCAAAGCACTGTTTCAACTGAATGCCAAAACAATGAAGTGTTTAAGTGCAGTGACCAAGCATGTACTTCTATTGCGATCATGAACCAGCTTTTATCTCCTCCTCGGTAAATCCCTGCCTACGGGCACTGAAGGATTTGGCTTCTGCCTCTTCTGTAATGAGCTCTGTGTCTGTACATACAAAACAGCCCTTTTGCTCAATACTGGAGCTGCAGCTCTCGCTCTTTTCACCCTCTCTCAGAACCTCATTTTGAGCTCACAGTTTGATCTGTTTCAAATGAATGCTTATTTAAAAGTGAGTATTTTGGAGAACGCTTTGTCTAATACCTCATGAATGCTCTGACGTCCCGCGGTGCAATACAACATCGGCCATTGTCAAGCATTAATTAACAGCGATGACTCACAGCCCCACATTATGATGTCAAAAAGTAATACAATATAATTGTGTCATAAAACAGTTAAAGCCCTGTTTCTCTAAGCTGCAGTCATGGTGTAAATCTCCAACTAAGCGACAGCCAGCCGTAAGGATACATTTCCATTATAATCCGGGTATATTAATTTACATTATACATAATTAAAAACACGACTGAAGTCAGGTTGCGTGTGTCTGGTTTTTACTTCACCACCTGTATGATGTTATGCGCAACCGCAAATGAATTCACAATAACGTCCTAGATTTGGCTCAACTTGTTTTGAAGAACCAAGGTAATCAAGTACTTTCATCTTTGAAAGGATGCATTCAGATGCTTTATTTGTCAAAATCTAATTAATTTTCTTTTTAAAGCCAACAGGCATCAGTAGATGTCTGGAGCATGGATTTAGAGTGCGCCTCAAAAACAACATAAAAAGACCTTTATTTATTAGTTATGCTATGATTCTGCAAAATGAGCTATTACAGCTTGTGATAAATGGGACATATAATTCACCATAGAATTATTACAGCTGAATCAAAACTATTAAACTAATTAAACACTCCAAGACTGTTATTGCATGCTGAGCTTAATTAAAGTATTTTAATTATTTTAAATTCACAGAAGCTCAGACAGTGAGGAGACAAATGTGGAAGATACAAGATTGATGAGAGGAACGCTCTAGTTTTGCCACAAAAAAATGTGTCCTGTTTGTTCTCATTTCCTGGAGGAAGCGATACTAAGATTGTGCTTTAAATACAGTGATCCTAATTACTTTGACACGGAATATCAGTGTGAATAGAAAATGCAGAGGAAAAGTGTTATTCCAGATTTATTTGCTCCATTTTAAGGCATGCTCATTAATTACTTATATGGCGTAAATGCATAGATCAAATTGAAACAAACGTAATATGCTGTTTTCAGAATTGTGCTTGTTACACTCTTAAAAATAAAGGTGCTTCACAGCTATGCCATAGAAGAACCATTTTTGCTTTCACTAAGAACCATTCAGTCATAAAGTTCTTTAAAGCACATTTGTTTTTTAAACATTGAAAAGAGAATATTTAAAAGTAACGTTACCGTAATGTTTGCAAAATTCTAAAATGCTATATCCCCTTTTTGCATTTTAAAGTTTGCATTACCAAAAAAAAGCTTCAGAGAACGTTCAGAAATAAAATGTTTCTAAATGGGAAAATGTTCTTAGATCATACTTATTGTTAGCCAGGCATGAGGAACTTAACGTGTAGTTTAAGCCTTGCACTTAACGCCAGGATGATAATGACGATGGATAGCGTTAATGAGCACATATTGATTAAACAGGCTATAGGTGAGTGATGTTTTCCACTAACAAATGGCTAGTTAGAGTTATTTATAATCACAATCGATCTGTAGTTTGAGGCATTTCTTTGTTTTGTTTTCACACCGTGGCTGTGAGTGTGTTTGAAAGATCAGGGTTTGGAGTAGGATTACTGTCAAGCGACGTCCCTGGAGTCGAGTCTAAACAGAAGCTGCACAGCTGTACACACACAGAAATGCACTCCGCCCCATGCAGCAAGAGATAGCTGGCTGGATGGATGACAACAATGTATCCTATGCAAAGAGTGCTTATTTTTTAGCCCATCCTAAAAATATCTGGCAGTTTGACTGTAAACCTATAGTTAAATATATTTTTAACAGATTGTGTGCAGTTGGGCTGAATTTCAGGGTAATGAGGCAGCGAGTTGGTTTGTAAATTCCTGGGTTTATCTATTTAATGTTCTGATACTAGGTTTTTATGGGGAATGTTTTATGTAATACATATAGTTCCAAAGTGATTCATAAATGGCTTGTAGAATGTATGGCAGATTTGTTTGTTATCGTTCTGCACATGCTGCAGCCATGAAGAGCTTAGAGCGCTGCACATTTTGCCTGCGAAAAAAAAATATAATAAATAAAAGTACTTAAGAGAGAGCCGGTGATGGTGAATATGGGAAGGAAAACGCTGATGTAGAAAGTGCATGAACGAGGCTTACGTTCAGCCTACTATTAGCATGCATTAACATCTTTTAACAGTTTTTTTTCTACTTTGGCCGGATTTGGCCACCCACATGTTGGCCTCAAGCATGAACTGGCTATTTCTCCAATAAAATCACTTGTTTTAAACATGAATAAGGTTGGGGTACTGAGAGCTGTCTTAATAAATGAATACCGCAAAAACTAATCATTTTCACGTTACTTATTTCCTTTAACATGCAAACACCCTATAACGATGAAAATTCACCGATTGTTGGCAGTGTGATGTACTTTTGGTGGCCCCTCCCATGATTGATTGTCTGCTGTTTTAGCACAGACCCGCCCTGAGTGAGCTGTCATGAGTCTGCTATTGTTTCGATGCCGGGGCAAGTACTGACAAGAGTGGCTCCTAAGCATTTGAGTTTTTTTGTTATTGGATGTACTAATGAACACAGCATTTGTCATTTACTCCTGACATCTGAGCAACTGAAGATGCAGGGGATTACCTATGTTTTTTAAGGAAATCACCCCGATCTACCTTAATATGTCTATGTTCACACATATCATTTATGATCCAGCTTCAACTCCAGAAGAACTATGTTTTTATGAACCTTCGCAAATCACCTTTCCTAACAATGTGCTGGTTAGAAAGTTAAATGGCGAATGTAGCTAAATTGACAGTTTCTCAGAGAGCAGTTTGT
This sequence comes from Enteromius afrohamiltoni, assembly GCA_034779775.1. Classification (NCBI taxonomy): domain Eukaryota; kingdom Metazoa; phylum Chordata; class Actinopteri; order Cypriniformes; family Cyprinidae; genus Enteromius; species Enteromius afrohamiltoni. Next base: position 14,091,724 of record JAUYWG010000032.1, read on the forward strand.
CAGAAGAGGGGCGGGGTGAGCAGAGCTCATTAGCATTTAAAGGAACATGCTTCCAAATGGGTTGCTGTGAACAGCACTAGCCCCTCACTGCAGAACAAAAGATCCAGAGGCATTGTTCGGATCAACGTCCTTGGGGTAAAGATGGCAGGTTTAGGGGTGGAGATGGGTGAGTTCCATGATCAGGTGGAGGAGACGGGTAGGTTAAGGCATATTTAAAGAAGGAGTTGGATCAAGATCCAACCTCGCCCCTTGGATCTTGCTTTCTGCAGCGAGGACCAACTCATGAACAAAGCTGTAAATAGGGTGCTGTATGACACTATGGGAAATTTAGATTTTTTTTTTTTTATTAAGACCCTAAAGAATTATACCTTATTATTTATTAACTTATGAAAAATGAGCATTTGATGTCCCCTTTAAAAGAAATAAAGCTGGCAACCCTCCAAAATAAGTTTATGTTAAAGTGCTAAAATTTTTACATCAAAAACTGAAATAAAAATACATTATATCTTTATAGAAATATAAGAAAACAATAAATATAGCCCAAACCAAAATATTAAAATAACACTGGTACCAAGATGTGATGTGTGTTAAAGTATGCTTTACTTACGGTAGGCTTAAGACAGAAGTCAGTGTAACTTTAATAAAACATTAAGGTATATATATAATAAAATTATTATTATTATTTAAACATATGATAGACATATTTTGGATTTGGATTTATGTATATTACTGATCTCACATTTGGGAAAAAAATGACATATGTCTGCAATGCCACACATTTCTTACTCTTAATCAATCAATGTTAATGGGACTATTAATAAATCACATTTGTTCAGAATCAAAGATTAAAATTTCTTAATTCTTCCTATCCCTAAGCATTAGAGACGTGTTATTCTGCTATCAAATAAGATGCTACAGGCATAGAGGACTCGTGGCTGCATGCATGATGGAAAATAAGTGGAGATGTCAGGAAAGCACACAGCTTTTATGTTGCATTTGTTTTCTTTGCATCTCAAGGTTGCACTAATATTCCTGCACAAACACAGCTTCTCACCATTCATTTTGGTGAGGGCTCCTTCAATAACTACTCCTTGGAGCAATTCCATGTCATCAAAGAGCACATCATCTGTTATTGTAATGAGTCTTGACTCTAACTCAGCTCTAAATCATTAGTGCATGGATCAACCGCACTCATCAATGTGTTGGAGCCCCAGTGGGAATGTGAGCGTGATGAGGGCCCATCCAGTGCACTGTGATTGATCATTATTTTAATCACTGCAGGCAGACGGTCACTGGGACGACGTCAACCCACCACATCATTACGGAAGAGAAAAGAAATAAATGAAATGCAGGTAGGAGGCATTATTTCAAATTAGCGTCTTTGTGGATTCTCTGTCACAGTAAAGGGCTTCCCGCACCTTTCTGTAAGCGCCATACTTGACGCTCTGGTCCTGCAACCTTAAATACATTCACAGCCAGTGACCACACACAAAGATGAGTCTGCTCCCTGCTCGCTCTGTGCCAAGGTCGTCTGGGTAGTATCTCGGCTTGCTTACAGACACATTTTGTGAAGGATTCCTTCCTAGAAATTCAGGCAAGACAAATAGAACATGTTTAACACGTAATGGTTTGGTTTTGAATCATTTTAATTATTATTTTTTTCTGCGATGATAATGAGCTTTTCAGCTCTGTCATTGACCTGTGTTTCTGCCACATGAATAGAAGCTCTCAAACTGCTATTTTCTGTGTTTCTCTGTCTTTTATGATGCCTGCAAGCACAAACATCACAGCTTGAGTAATCAAGTCAAAGGCTTTGAGATGAACTCTTCAAAAACATACTCCCACTTCTGTGTAGGAAAAAAGGTCACATTCGATCGTATTTCCCAATGTGTGCAGCTGAGAAAAAGAGAATGTGCTGGAAGTCTAAAAACATTAAAAGCTGGTTCGCTTTTTCTGTCTCTGCCATTGAAGTGGCATATGCAATATACACCCCACGTTCAGAGGGATTTTTTTTACAGATTAGCACCTAGATGGCCTTTGTTTTTTCCAAGCCAGTGCAGCAACACTGGTGACAGGATCTAAAGATAGTCTAGAAGCAGATAGCACAGGGGCAATCTAAAAAATCAAGAGGACACTTTAGAGAGATTGTATCAAGGGAAAGCTATTGTTTCTCTCTTATCTGATATTGGAACAGTCTGGATTGTTCGCAGGTTCACAGGTTCCCATACTGAAAACTCATTTTGTTGATTTGATAAGATGAACTGCATTGACAGCAATCATTCATTGTCTATAAAAGCATCTATCTATCTATCTATCTATCTATCTTTCTATCTTTCTATCTGTCTGTTTATCTATCTAATGGTTTTTGCTAGTAAATAATTCTGGAATTTTTTTTATCATGGTTTCTACGGATATAAAGCAATACAACATCATGTGACAGTGAGGAGTCAAGTAATTTTGTTTTTCAGTAAATTTATTGATTTGTTATAAATCAGATTTTTGCTTTGACATTATGGAGAATGAAATGTAGACTGATGTGAAAAATATATTTATTTATTTATTTATCTATCAAATTTTTCGTCAAATATATTTGTGACCCTACACCACATAACCAGTCATAAGTCACATGGGTATAGCTGTAGCAATAGCCGACAATATTGTATGGGTCAAAATTATTGATCATTCTTTTAATTTAATTTAATAATTAATAATAATTTATAAGATCTTAATTCCTGCAATGTTTTCAACAGTAGTGTGATGATAGATAGATAGATAGATAGATAGATAGATAGATAGATAGATAGATATAAAAGAATGAGTTGTATGTCTGTCGTTGGAGGCTACTTTGCTTTTCTGTATAATGGATTTATTACTTGTGCTGGTGGATCAACTGAAGGCTTTGGGTTGCCAAGCAACAGCGGTCATGTGATAAATAAACGGCGCTTGCTTCTGTAAAGGATCAGATAATTCTCCCTCAGTGTATTGTCGGAGGGAAGAATAACTAGGGATGAGCTACAGGGCAGAAGTTGAAAAGATAATGCATTTACGAAAGTCTTTTAACTTCATGTAAATTGAGACAATGGGCAGCTGGGTTCTGGTGGCAATTTAACTGCCTTGCATTACGGTCAATGACCAAATTTAAGATGCAGTAATTAATAACTCAAGTGTCATAACTGAACTCACAGCACTGAGAACTTTATCACCATTCCAAGCCAAATGGATTGGCTCAATTATCTGAATAGGGAACAGGGACCATAAAGCAGACAGCTCGAGACATTAAATGAAAGCCTTGACTCTGTTTCTGAATAATTCAATAGGAATTTCTCTTGAATTATCAATAATTGCACACCACCGATATGCCTTTGAGAGGTCATTACAAAGCGCTGGGTGAAACTTGGGTTTAATATACTAGCTTTATGCAGGTCTTTTGCTTTTTCTCTAATATTCTGTGTCTCGTGCGACAATATTTTGTGTAATTAAGAGAAGTAATTATTTTTCACCAACACATAGAGGACTGATTCATTTTCAGTGAAATATTATTAATCATAATTCCAGTCCTGACCCAGCCTCTGAGCTGTGAAATTGTATTTCTACTTTAGCAAACAACAATAATGGATAGGAGAAAAAAGAGAGGAGAAAGAGTAAATTGTACAGCATGGTCCAAATCAACGGATAATAATTACGGCAGCGCGCAGACATTGTGTCTGCGAAGGCTGTACTCAGCCGAAGTCATTTTCAATTAATCTAGACGAAAACCATTGTGTGAAGCAACTCATGGAATTCTCTGAACTTCACAATGCTTAATAGCACATTCTCTCTGACACTCGGCTGTGCTGAAACTTTGGAATAGAATTGCATTTATTAAGCCAAACACAATGAGATGTTCACACACGTTTGCTCTCTGTCTCTCACTAATCTGGCGAAGTGTTGAAATGAAATCGAAAAATATAAATACTGAAATAACGACTGCAGTTGAACTCGCACAGAATACCTAAGGGAAATTCTACTGGATTCTGGGGGTTCAAATGTTTCAGTGCAAAAGATGATGCAATCATTGTGGTGGTGGCCATGATGATGAAATAGGCATAAACAATATAACAAACAGACATATCAAGTACAGGCTTGATGGATCTTTCTCTGCATTGCAGCAGTGAATTTTTAATTTTTTTCCTAGCACCAGGATCTTCCTTTTTGCTCTGACTGCTTCTTTGTTGTTATAAGTCAGAATGCTTTATTGCACATATTAATGTCATATTTCAAATGCCAGCGATATGCACTCTTTAATTTAATTTAATTTAATTTAAATGCCCACTTAAAACACTAAAACTTCTACAAATCTGAAAATGAATATGTGCCGTTAAACAATTAATTGCAGTTAATCGAATCCAAAAAGTATATAAATACACATGCATGTAAATATACCAAAATATTAAAATATAAAAAATTATAACAAATAATGTTAATTAAATATAGTTATATAATATAAATTATATGAATATAAATGTATGCATGTAAATATATATTTAAAATATATATATACATATATTTAGTGTATGCATGTGTATATATATATATATATCTACACACACATACTAAATAGACACAGTACATACATATATGCACAGTATACAGTATATGCTTATATTATGTAAACAAAAACCTTTATTTTGAATGTGATTAATCATTTGACAGCACATTTTTATATACTGTACATTATAATATTTTGATGACTAAATTTTACTAGCTGTTTTTCTTATTTTAGACCAAACAAACTTTTTTTCAGATATCAGCCATAACATGAATAAATTATAGACTTACCAGAAGTACCAGAAATAATTTTTATATTGACACATCCCTACTTAGAAAGGTATGATGATGAAAACACCTCAAAAGCTCTAAGAAAGTAACATAATTATTAGTGGCAAAAATCTAAAATTATATCAGTCTAAATTCAGATTTTTTTATTTATTTTTTAAGAGCTTGTGTTCTATTTCAGCAGAGAGATAAAATGTGCCTCGAAAATTTGACTGGACCCTTCATGTGTTGAGAGAAGAGTGATACAGGAGAATAACCCAGAGTGCTCAGACCAAACCCAATAAGAGAATAAAAACTGGCCTTTGGCAGGAATATATTGTAGCTGTCCGTCTAACAATTGGCCACAGAGGTGTGTGGCGACAGCACATCTAAGCTCAGGCTGAGGTTAGCGCTGCAAACAACCACAGCTGCTACTCTAGTGAATAGAGGAAGGCCTAGAGTCAGAATATAGAGAGCTCATAATGACACTGTGTGCTAAAGGGTTAACCAAACCTCATTTACTTTTCCCTCTGTCTTTGTGATCAATAAATCCTATTAAGGGTTTATCTGGAGAAAAACTAAGGAGGTCTATGATGTCTGGAAAGAGCTATGTGTTAACACATTCTTCTCACTAGCAGTTACCTGGCTGGTGATGTAATATAATGCATACAATGTTTAAAAATGTCTTAAAAACAAAAGATCAGGAATGATTAAAATATCTACATCACAAAACCAGTAGCATGGGTCTATTTGTAGCAATAGCCAAAAAGACATTGTACTGGTCAAAATGATCAGTGTTTCTTTTCTGATATTAGGCAAAGATCATGTTCCATGAAGATATTTTGTAAATTTCCTACTGTAAATATATAAAAATGTAATTTTCGATTAGTAATATGCATTGCTAAGACCTTAATTTGGACAACTTTTAAAAGCTATTTTCTCAGTATTTAGATTCTTAGCATCCTTAGATTCCAGATTATTTAATTAGTTGTATCTAAGCCAGATATTGTCCTCTCTTAACAAACCATAAATCAATAGGAAGCTTATTTATTCACATTTCGTATGACTGAAAAAAATATTTTGAGATTGATATGCTATATATTTGGTCTTTAAATAAATGGCCACCAATGGAAAAAATCACAACATTAACAAGCATGGGTCAAGAGGGCCATGCTAACCAGCCACACACTGACAGTGATTCTCAGTGACAAAGCAACCAAATGTCATTTATTTTCACCTGTCAGAACTCAACGTTATGCAAATGAGTTGCGCCGGGACACAACACCGTCCAATTGGAACGCAAGCCGTAAAAACACCCACAAAAAACTCAGTGACCTCCAGCATTTTAATAGCTGTCAGTGTGAACGCCCCCTTAAGTTCCTGCAAAAACAAACAACTTAGCATTAGCATAATATAACGACACACGTCAGAACATGCCCCTTTGCTTTCTGCCTCCGTAGCTGCATTGTCTGCAAAATTGCTTTGCTGTACTTGTTGGGTTTGCTCAGTTTTTGGCTGCATTTTCAGCGTTTCAGTGGTTGCAAGGTAATCTGCGATGACACCGCTGTGATTTAAAGCTTATTTGCAGAAGATTTCAACAGAATTCCTGGCACTGTAAAACATCCATAATTCAGTGAACTCTTCCCTCTTGGTCTCACGGGACACAAAACCTGGCTAGTAGCCTCATGGAGAGAGCGAGAGAAAGAGAGGGATTGAGAGAACAGTTTGCTTTGCGGCAACTGATGCTAGCTGATAGCGTGCAGTGGAGAGTTCAGATATGGCTGCTGAAATGTGCTTTGGAAATGTGCCTTATTAACATCAAAGGTTAATTCCCTTAAAACAACACGCTCTCCCTGTGCTGTTTTCAGGGAAATGCAAATTCGCACTCTCTCTATCTCTGTGAGGCCATGAAATCCGTTAACCAGGTACGGGGCTTTGAAACGCAACCGAACTACAACAATAATCTCTTTTAATCTGCATGGAACAGATTATGTATCCAGAACATGAACAAATACCGCTGAATGATTCATCTCATCATTTTCATCTACGATGTGCTTGTTCACAGGACTCCCTTTCATGTTCCCTCATCCTCCAAACTGGATTTCCGTAGGGCTGCCCCACTCCGAATCCATCGATAACTACCATGAAACCTTCCAAATTCCGTCCCTCAAACTTATTGAAGTTGCGATTAATTTAGGACTTGCATAAAGGTTACGTAAAGTGATGAATAATGAATGGTGCATAACACCACACTGTCATTAAAAACTTCATATTTTATTAAGGACGGGGAGAGAAGCTCTGCAGATACAATTCATGTACCTCTCTAATTATCCTTGCAAATGACTTCGGGGACTAGGCCTAAATAAGAGACTGCAGAAGACAGCACCACTGCATATCATACAGCTGCCACTGTCATTTTCCCTTTTATGTGCACGCTAGCCAAGGTCAGTCCCGCTCACACGTTTGATGATGTGTGTACGTTTCATAACCAGGCCGAAATTACTGCTGATCACTTCCAGGCTCCTTTTATAATTGATCTGAACGCAAGTTCCGAAACCGTCATTCATCTGGATTCCCAGAATCCTCCGAGCTGAAATCAAAGCGATTGTGCTTAGTCACAGGCCATTTTTTTCCCCTCCCTTGCCGGGTAAGGAGCTTTCTCTGCGAGCGAAGCACTTCAAAAAAAATTTGAATAGCACTGTTATGGCATGCGTGCACCTTACTGAAGCGAAATCGATTTGGCCATCTGAACCCTCATCCTCCTCCTCCTCGGTCTTCAAGAGTCTAGACAAAGTGGAAGCCTGCCGTATTATGATGGGGGCCCGCATTGCCGAAGATGGGCTATAGAACATGTGGGTCGCCGAAGATGAGCCATCATTTTAATGTGACATCTGTGCATCCATTCTATGTCAGGGATGAGCAGACGCAAATTCCCAGGTAGACAAACGCTTCCGCCTTGGCTCCATTTCAATGACAGCGATGATATCTGAGAGGATAATGGCGAGTGTCAGACTGGGAAATAGACTGGAATAATTGATACTGTGAGGGTGTTATTCCAGCAGTCGGAGTTAAGAGACGATTGGCAGCGAGCCTAAGAGCAAAGAAGACTCCCTGAAGCCGCTGGGCTCTCTGAAACTAACCGTTCTGGAATTGAGACTAGTGATGATGTGAACAATAACCTGCCCTCCTCTGAGGAAATGAAAAAAGACTCATAATGGAAGCCGCTAAACTCTGCCTGCATAGATATACCCATTCATTACAACTGAGGAAATCATTAAGCTTTTATTGGAGCATTATGGGACAAGCTTGTGAACATTTTTTTCTTTTTTGCCCCGGTACAAAACTTCCTTTCACTATGGAACTAATGAGTAGATGGTGAATCTTCTCACTCTCATTATGAAGTCTGCAGGCTCATCCCTTGACACCAACAACCTGCCATCAACATTTAAAAGGCTTCGAGAAACACTCCTGCTCACTCCACAGATTTTCAGCTAGACTTGCAAAAATAAACTGCATGAGCAGATTCACTGGCATTAAACTGAATATTTAGAGAATTGATGTTTTAATCCATAATTCCGTTATGGTCTGTATTGTAATACAGTAATACAATTCACTTAAAAATTACTGTGTAATCCTTGACATTTCAAGCTCAGATTTTTATAATCAATCACAAAAGGAAGATCAGTCGTGAAATGGAAATTGCAAATATCTTTTCTTCCCTATTGTGACAAATATCAGTCTTATCTAAAGAAAAAAAATTATCATGGGACTTTATTTTGTCCATAGGAGCTGGTTAGATTATTAGGTTATTTGCTAGCATCTTATGTGAGTGACAGGTTGATGGAAGGGAGGTATTATTGTCCCACCCTCATCCTCATGATATAGTTATAGTAAAATAGAAATGATCAATTCTGGATTCACGGTGACTTTAAACATCATTAAAACTGTTAATGCAGACTGAGAAACACAACCCACAAATAGCACAATTATTATTTTTTTGGTCAGATATTAGAAATCAGAAATCAGGCACAACAAAAGCCTTCTATTTTCTTTCAAAGGGTAGTTCAGCCATGATTTCTGTCATGATTTACTCACTCTCACTCTCAAAAAGAACACTGGGGAATAAAGAACACTGAATTCCATTTACTTTCATTGCAAGAAGGAAAAAAAACCCAGGACACTTTTTTAATATCTTCTCTTGTGTTTTGCAAAAGAAAATAGGTCATGTGAGGCTTGAAACAACATGAAGGTGAGTGCATTTTTATTTTTGGATGATCTGTCCCTTCAAAGATGCGCTACGGAAATTTGGCCTCTCTATCACTATCTGTGAGATACTCCAACCCAAAATGAACATTTTGTCTTTAATCACTTACCCCCATGTCGTTCTAAACCTGTAAAAGTTTAGTGTGTCTTCTAAACACAATTTAAGATATTTTAGATGAAAACCGGGAGACTAGTGACTGTCCCATTGACTGTCAAGTAATGAACACCATCGAGATCCAGAAAAGTATAAAAACATATCTCCATCAATCTGAATGTTATGAAGCAATGAGAATACTTATTGTGCAGAAAGAAAATAAAAAGTAACAAATTTATTAAATAATTTGCCTCAGCTGTGTCTCTCCGCAACCACTGTTGTACCATTTTGGAGAGTATCCACTAAACACACCATGTACGCTGTTCTGTGTCAGCTGTGCCGCAAGGATGCTCTGTTTTTTATTCAAACCAAAGCATAAATACATGTACAAAACCTATCGCAACTGACAGAAGAGTGTACATAGTTTGCCTGTGGATATTCTCCAAAATGGCACTATGCTGACAGACAGATGAGACAAATTGTTGAATAAAGTTAGTTTTGTTTTCCTCGTATACAAAAAGTATTGACAATGTTTTTCATACTTTTCTGCATCTTGACAGTAGAAATTGTTTGGTACTCAGTGGGACAGTCACAAGCTTCCTGGTTTTTATTTGTGTTCTGAAGATGAACAAAGCTTTTTTATGGGTTTGGAACGAAACAATTCTGTGATCAATAGAAAGTTCAAACACAGCACTGTTTAAAACAGAAATCTACTGTCACATTTGTGGGTTGTTTTAAGACGAATCTGATGGTTTAGAGGCGTAACTGTGCCTTTGATCACAATATCAGAGTTTAAATGTCATACTACACCAAAACCAGATGAAAGAAAGTGCTACAAAGCCCATGTCCAAAAACTATGTTGTCTGGCCAATTAAGTCTTAAAACAAATGTGTGGTCAGTGGTCAGTGCAGTATCTGACATTGCATTTAAAGCTGAAGTGTGTCATTTCAACAACACTAGCAAAACCAATTAGAAATGCAACAATAATACTTATTTCCAAAACAGATTTCCTTTCCTAAAATATCAGGCAGTCCTGCCCTACATAGGTTGAGCCAATGACGAATAATGCAAAGTTCTGCTAGCATCACAATGCTTACACTTTTTGGAAATATCAACCTATGAATGGTTTGCCTGTCTATATTAATCTAGACTAGAAATTTAGAAAGTCTAGAAATTTAGTGAACGTTTTGCAAATGACGCATTTCGAGAGGAACGCGATACGAATTAATCAAACACAGCTGGTAGCCCATCAGCTAATTATTCCCAATCACTCTCGCCCAATAGATTTTTCTCCCATTTACTATATAAACCCCAACTTTCAATCCTTCCATATCTCGCTTTAAGCATCCCTCCTTCTCCACTTCTCCGCCTATTTTTCAATCCATGCCTCCGGGGGAGCAGTCTGGGACCAAGCCGAGCTTCGAACCCTTGCCTACACTAGAGCTCATACCACTAGGGTTCGCGGTTCGCCTTTCTCCCGGGCTCGTTCCCCTGACAGCATGCCAAACCCGCTAAAACCTATTAATGAGGAAAGCGTGAACTCTTGAAACAGCTTTAGCGTTAGCTTTAAGCAATTCACTTATATGTGTAGTTTGTAATAAGAACACTTTTACATCTGATTAATAGCTAGAATTGTGTCCGTCAAGATTTGCATTTTGTCATAATAATGAATTGCTTTTTTGCATAATGTTTCATCTGGAAATGTTCCAAAATGTAGGTGGACTCTATTTACATAAAACCAATATTAGTCATTGTTTTCGAGAGTTTAAAAGATGGTGATAGTAGAACAAAAATCGTAAAATCTTAAGACATCAGTATAAAAATAAACATGCACACAATTTTTAATATTTCATTAATGTTAGCTAGATGTTAAACCTCTACAGACAGTTGTGAAATAAGCACACATAAAATGAAAATAGATCCCAAATGTCTAAAAACTGACAGTGCCATGCTCTCCTGTTTCTGCAGTTATATTAAGAGCCCTGACTAATGATCTGTCCTTTATCTCAGCCATGCAAAGTATATCTTCTCTCTCCTTTTCCTTCGCACATCCTCTCTTTTCCATTTCGTTCTCTCGCGCATCTGTCGAGCGAAGCAAATGTCGCGTCGAGGATTTGGTTTAGAGATTTCATTTCAGAGCGCCATTTACACAAGCCACAAGCTCTAAATGAGATGCAACATGCTGCAAAAACAAAATATCTAGATAAATATACCATGGCATGTCACAATAAGTCGCAGCTTTCCTTCTCCCTCTTTTTTGGTTAGCATGCTTTTTTGCAAGCCTTTGAAGGAAATGTTAATGATCACGGAAACCTGTGCCAAATAGCTCAGCGATGAATTTCTTTTCCTCTGATCAAAATTGGAAGAGCCTGACACTGAGTAAACCCGGCTGGAGTCCCAGTCTGTATGATCTATATTTCATTGTCTCAGTAACATCTGTAATTAATCACTCTTCTCAAAATGAATGCAGTCTATCCCCTCTTCTATTTTTTATCTAATGGGGTCAGCACTCTCATTTAAATGAAGGAAAATGGAGGGAAAAGAAAAAATGTGGGGATATGTCTCTCCACAGATATTTTGATTGGTTTGAGAACGAATGATAAAGAAATTCATATTCTCACGGCGGAAGGGCAAAAGACTCCAATTATGCTCTCTTTGTAATTAGATTGTTGCATTCAATATAAAACATAAAACCCTTGTTATTATTGTTATTATGTCTTATCATGCAGAAACACTGCATAGCTTCAGGTTGCTTATACAAACATTAAGACAGCAAAACTATTTCTGTCATTCTGCCAAAACAATTAAGAAAAGGTTGCACTTATACTTCACATTTATTATACTGCTAGCTGTGTTTTTATCTAGTTCGGTGGAATCTTCTAATTAGCTAAATATGGATACTAGTGTTCTATAATGAAATTAAATTCCATCATTACTGCAGTATATTATTTTATAACATGGCTTTCTGGAACAGTTGATTCTTATTTGTCATGCTAGCGTTCAGATATTTCCTGATAGACTGCAACAGTGCCTTTCTGCATTTTCAATAGTCTTGGTTCTAAGGTTTTTTTTATTCATTTTTCCCTTAGGAATTAAAAAAAAGTATTTGCTTTAGAGTTATAAGCCATGAACTTACATGAATTACATACTTTGATTTGAAGCAAAAAAGTCTTTGAAAATCTGAGAAAAAGACAAAGGTACAAAACTGTGTACTTAAAGGATTTACTGAGGGAAAGAACTACAAACCCAACAAGCACAGTGAATAGCAATTCATTATAAAACAATGGTGAAATATGACAATATTGATTTAAATATGTTACTTATGAATAAGAAAGTTTATATATTCTAAGTTTAAGAGCATGGGGGACTCATCACATCATTCACTGTGCTTCATGGGGGTGGACAGAACTAAAACATTCTTTTAGAGCAATTAGCTTTTCTTAATTCTCTGATTATGGAGATTTCTCTGTTGAATCATGGGTAATGTAGTTTTTCTCCAGAAAATCCACAATTATTGTTTTTTTTCCCAAAAAAAGCTCAAATCTAATGTTTAAAACATTTATTCTTTTAAAAGTTAACTGTTGCAAACTATATTAATCATTGTCCATGGTAAAGCTTTTGTTCTTTTTAGTATTTGTTCTTAAATTTAAGATAACACAACCTTTCATGTACACAACTGTATTTAGTTAAAAATAATCTACAATCAGATGGGCATTATTGCAAAATAAATATCTTTTGGCTTGATGCACTCCTGATTATCCTCTTGTATTTTGTGATAATGACCGACTGAGTGTATAAAACCTCAAACATACTTTTCTATAATAAATGATTTGAGTATAACATTAAAATGTCTAAAGAACAAAAATGGCTATAACAAAGATCTTCCTTTGTGCTTTATTTTTTTGCCTGTTTGTGTTATTTTTCCATATTTAGTTCCCACCTGCTCAAAGCAGCTCTATCTGACACAGACGTAAACACCTCAGTGTAAACTTCAGCATTTTTAATATTAGTATAATAAAATCATCACTCCCATTCCGTGTGCATGTCTGTCTCTTTCTTGTTTTATATTGTGTAAGCTGAAGAAAGAAGTAAGGAGTGAGCTAGGTGAAAAACACTTCCTGGAAACATGCTTCTGGCAAAAACATGATCAGCAAAATTATCCATTGAGAATAACAAATAAGCCTGATTAAAAATAAAACGCAGTATAAAAGCATTCTAATGCTATCTAAACTTCCAAAAAGCCTGTTTTGGTAAATAGTGATTTCCAATAAACTCTTTGGCAGATATCACAGATAAAAAGCACTGCTTTCGAATGTTTGAGACATTCAAATAAACAAATAACACATATAATTTGCTTTGTTTTCCTTTTGTCTCCCCCTTCTATGCTGATCAAGTTTTCTTAATGGAAACATGTAATTACTGAGACAGTGATGGTGCTCCGTTAGATGCCGTGGGTCAGATCAATGCCCTCCCAGCCAAGACAAACACACAATTACACTGACAGATCTCCCATAAATGTCTAAGAACTACAGCAAATGGTGGACTTAAGAGACGGTGCTGATGGCTGCATCACAGAGTACTAGATTTCCAGATTCATCCTCAAATGGATAAAAACAGCTCCCACTGCAGGAAATAGCACACTGCAAAAGCTGCACAGCACAGCACAAGGCATTGCAGAATGCCTTGCCGATACCTCCTCTCCCCTTTGCACAAAAGAAATTCAGCACCACGGACAGGGAATAACCAGCTCACGCTAACTATATCAGCACTCCACACTGTATGAAGAAATTGGGTATAAAAAGTCACTCGTCAGGCACTAAAACACAACTTTTCTCCTTGCTGGCAGAGTTTAATTCCAGATGAAGAAGGAAAAGTAAAGGAGGAGAAACAAAAGATCTAGTTTGACAGCATCCTACTCTCTTTTCCCAAGACAAAGCTCTCAGCATGGTGTCAGAGCTGCTTCAAACAGAGATTGAACCTGTACAGCATACAAAACACCAGCCTGTTCTTGCACCGGCTGTACATTTAGAGAAGTTTGCGGTGTGAGGTAATATTTTCTTATCATTTCCTATACTAGCAGCCTCAGTTTATCTTCAAGTCAGGGTTTGTGAGTTGATTTGACAATCAGGTGGATGTGAGTCACAGAGAGAGAAGGAAATGGGAAAATAGGGATGCCCAGCAGCATTAAGCTTTTTTTGTTTTACTTTAACCAATAGCAAAACAATCCTGATATTAAATATATTAACACGCTATACTATTTTGTCTTAATAAATGAAAAAAAAAGAAAGAAAATAAAACACTAAAGTCATTTAACATTCTTAAAGTGATTTTAGGCATCACAGGAGGAAATATTCATTTTTGAAATTACATTTTAAAAGCGTGAATACATCTTTTTTTAAAGATTATTTTTACCAGACATTAACACCCACATAATATAAAATATAAAGAAAAATGTAGCACTTTTACATTAGTTAATGCACTGTGAACTAAAAATGAAAAACTGTATTTTTATTATATTAATATAAAAAAAGATGAATATATAGCATTAATGCATTGTTAATTGTTCAGGTTAATACATTAAGTAATGTTACCAAATGTCACCTTATTGTAAAGTGTTACCAAAAATATGGTTGATGAAAATTAAATATGATGTATTAAATAATCTGTGATTTTTTGCTGAACATATATTGGAAAATAACCAGTATGGCACAGATTTCGATATTTTGCATCCTTACTGAAAGTGTTTCATGTGGTAAGAGCTACACAACTTCATTTTATTCCAAGCAAGTTTGTTAGCAAACAGCTAACTATTAACAAATTGCTTTTTAGTAACATTTGCTGTTTAACATATTACACTGTATAGTACACCGTAGTACAGTAATCAATAGGAATTAAATTGTTCATTAAAACAGGCAATAGTTTTACATTTTTTGTGTTTTTCATTTTAAAGGTTTCTAAAGAACCTTTCCATTTTCTCTCTGCGTCCCCTACCACATTCTTATTATTCCTCCTTTATCTCTCAAGCAACTTCAATATAGTGAAAGGTTAAAGAGCAAACCACATGCAGTAAATATCACCCAACGCAATACCGCAGCAATATTGGTCAATATAGAAAGGTATCATCAATATTAGAAAGGAATTTGCTCAGAAACTTTTTCAGATTTTTCTGCTCAGTGATAAATTCTGAGCAAGAACAGCTCTGACGACAGCAGAACGCTTGAACCATGTCCAAGCTGTCCAGCATTTCAACTAAGTAAAATGACAACTGCCTGCACTGTGGTGTCCCTGAATTTCCCAAGGGGCAGGGGTTTTGACGGCATGTCTGAGTAGACACATTACAGGCGTGACAGCCAGAGGAAAAGGCCACAGTCTCCGGTAAAAATGCAAATGTCAGAGAGCAACAGCACACACCGTTTGCTGACTAATTGCATCCCATTGAAAATTCTGCAGGTACTTTGTGGCTCATTTACGTGTTGGGAACACATTATCCGCGGTGCGGCACATTACATTTTCACATTCATCGCCATATGTCGTGTTCGGAATTCATACTACCGAACATTTTGTTAAATGGCTGTTCTGAGAGCATTTTTCAGAAGTAATTATTAACCTCATAAAGACACCAGTTTATGGTAGGAGGCTTCCCATCAAAAAAAGTCACACAATACTATCAAAGCAAGCAAGTGCTGGTTAGTTCGATTCCATCAACCATTAAACATAAGCTATCATTTCACATTTGCTCGTTTCTCTCTGTTCATGGTCTCTTGGTTAAATGCCACTTTGTCTTGGCGAGGCACATGAGCACTATGTAGCCGAGCAGCTGACTGTCCCTGCGATCGCATTCGCTGCATACAGGATCAGTTGGCCAGGCCGTCTGTGGGATTGGGCGGCAGAGGCGTATAATGAGGGTTACTGGAGTGGCGTTGAGAGGATTATCTCTCCTCGTACTTTGGACAAAAGCTTTGTGAATTATCACCGAGGAAAGGTGGTTAGGAAGCTGCTCTCTTTGACAAGCAGGTCTGGATGCCAAAAGCAGAAATGCCTTTATAAACGTCCAACTGTGTAAATGATGGATGGCCTGTGAGGGATGGAATCTGCCAAGTACAACATTAGCAAAAATAAACAGGGGCAGCGTGATAAGAGACCGATTCGGGGCTCTGACGTTATCCTCCTTTCACACACATGTCCTTGGACTTTCAGCTCGTCGCCCGGCCAATTTCAAGAGAAGTCGGTCCGACAGCAAAAGCCTTTTGTAAGCAGCTAAAACATTCAGGCGCACACTTTCATACTTTAGACGCTCCATTACTTTAATGTTTACTGTAGCTCTTTGAAATGGGCTAATGTGTTCCGATTGCTCTGAGTGGAGGTTTGTAATTGCATTTCATGCAATCAGAGGAGAAATTATAGAAGAAGATCATGAGAATGAGGAAATAAAAATGACAGACATCAAATTGTGGGATGACGGACCTTTGACACTCATAAATATTCAGCTTCATCTCTTTCCAGGTTTGGTTTTATTCAAGGCTTTTACAGTATGATGCCAAGGAGGGTATTTTTCTCCCTTATGCAATGCTGCGTAACTAGGTTAAGCCAGCTTATGCATGGTGAATAGGTGTATCTAACTGATGCCCTCCCATGGACACTCAGGGGACTGGAGACTGCAGAGGATGCTTTAAGAATGCTGCACATATTCTCTGCTTCCTCTCCTCCAGGTCTGCAGTTGACCTGACAGAGTCTTTCGCAAATTGACTGTGTCATTATCATGCAATCTTTGACAAATTTCACACTGTTATTTACTTGTTTCCAGCATGAGGTCTGGTTAGAAAAACTTTGTTCTTTTGAATGTCGTCTGTAGCATACTATAAGCACATGGATAAAGTGCGGTGTGTGTCTGTGTGCATGCTATGTATAGGCCAAAATCTGCATGTTTGCTACTTAAAATGGTACAGTTTGGCTTAGTTTAGCACCCTTTATTGAACTCATGGGGGTATTTTTTCAAGGAAGGCTAAACCAGAGGCATAATCATTATACACTGATTTAACATGATGTCTTACAATAATAATTGCAACACTGAAATCTAAGAATAAATATATGCACAGCTCTGTCTTCGCCTTTTTGTGTGAAAGACCATGAAAAGGAATGTCCGTAGACATGATCGATAGTTCCCAAGCTTTTACATGTGTTGACCTTACCTTGGTCCATAAAATCATTCAATAAGTCCCAATAAAGACAATCTACTCAATTTGAAAATACAGATTCAACAAAGCACTTAACAGTTATACAATAACTGCAGTATCTCTATTGCTGAAGGACAATTTTCAGTTAAATAA
Organism: Enteromius afrohamiltoni; assembly: GCA_034779775.1. Classification (NCBI taxonomy): domain Eukaryota; kingdom Metazoa; phylum Chordata; class Actinopteri; order Cypriniformes; family Cyprinidae; genus Enteromius; species Enteromius afrohamiltoni. The sequence goes on from JAUYWG010000032.1 coordinate 14,109,202, forward strand.
AAAATATTTCTGAAGTTTTCAATGCAAACGAGTTAAAAGCCAAGACCGCACGCCCTGCATTCATATGTATAATTTGCGTCACATGTTTACCAACATCGCAAAGTCTGAAAACAGCAGTGGATCCTTTTCCTTCTAATGTAAATCTATGTATTTTAGATAAATAAAACTGTGATACAAAAATACTCATTTACAACATTGCTGGCTGCTCTTATGAAGGCACTTTAAAAAATCTGAACAAGGGATTTCCTCCAGAGCAACTTGAGGGAAAACCGTAACATCGTGAATTCTTTTTCCATCTTACCATTTTCATTTTGAATGTGCAGTCTTATAAATCTGACATGTCTTAGAATTGATATGACCTCTCCAGCATATCAATGTAATCCATCTTTGTTTTGAGTCTAGCCCTCAGCTCAGGGTAATCACTTTGGGTTTGATTAGGACATCCTGTCCTTGTCCCTGTGGTGGTTGTGATCATTTGCTTTTGTCTGGCATCCTGTTTGGCGTGTGGATACTCTGAGGGAGGGTGCGTGTGTCTGTCAGGCAGGTTGCTTAACTGGGATGCTGTGCCAAAAAGACTGTCCACTAATCCCACCTTGGGTGTGGGACCTTGGCTATCAATGACAGTCGGGCAGAGTATTCCGTTTTCGTGGAAGCTGGCAATGTCACCACATGGCGCGCCAACGGTGACAATAGTGTTAATAGGCGAGCTGGAGATCGCCATGGTCCACTCCTTTTCCTTCTCCACCAGCGTTCTGTAGTTCGATCCGCTTTCTTTTGTCTCTGAGAATGGATGCTTCTGCCCTGACTCCTCCTGTCTGCTTTTGTAAACGGGGTTGCTGCACATGTGCGAGGAGGGAGCACCGATGCTATCGTACACGTGATTGGAAGGAGGAGTTTCCGGTAATGTGGGTGGCTGCTCTGTGAATATTCCACATTCCATCTGAATGCCTGCCAGGCCCACTTCGCCTTGTTTCCTAAAGGGTAGCTTTTCGCGCTTTTTCAGAGCATACGCACAAAGAGCTGCAGCAGCAAAGAAGGCAGACACAAACAGAACTAGCAGGCTGAGAATGAGAACGGAGAGGGGTATGGCACCTTTTGGCGGGTGCGGCCCCACCTCGGGATACGTGGTGATAAGCCCGCTATCTGATTCAGCAGGAGAGAGCGAGGACTGTCGGAGCTCAGGGCAAATCACTTCAGAATTCAGAGAGCGTAAATCTTTTCCTGAGACCGGCTCGGGGGTCTTACACACCACTTCACCGACTATGACCACTAAGCTCAGCGTGTCCAGCCACTCTTTGAGAGGGATGATGTCGCAAGAGCAGTCCCAGGGGTTCTGATTCAGGTCGATCTGGACGACAGCATGCAGGTGTTCCAGAACGCCGCTGACTGGGAGGCAATGAAAGTAGTTGTTCCGCAGGTTCAGTCGTGTCAGCGAGGTACCTGCGAACGCTCCCACGGGCAACGTTCGCAAGAGGTTGTTGTTGAGAAAGACTAGCTGCAGGGAGGGCATTAGACTGAAGGCGGCCGGCTGGATTTCTCGTATCTCATTGTACTCAAAATACAAATACTCAAGGCTGTGCAAGCCATGGAACATGTCAAGAGTTAACTTCACGATGTTATTACCATTCAGGTAAAGGCTTCGTAAATTAGGCAGATTAACAAAAGCCCCCTCTTGCACGTAAAATATCTGATTGTTTCCTAAGTGCAGTAAATCAAGACTGGAAAAATTCCAAAAATCAGACTTGTAAATTCTCTGAATGAGATTTCCACTCAAGTAAAGCTTCTTAGCGTTCAAAGGTCGAGGCATTAACTCGGAAATGTTCCGAAACCCATTTTCCTTACAATTGACTGTCAAGCCAAGGTCATTAATATGCAAGTTACAGGTACATCCAATGGGGCAAATGATCGGTATAGGCGGCCTCGTCTGGTATCCGGCTACAGGTGGCTGGTTTGGGAACACGCTGCGCGGTGTTGGTGGCGTCTTTGAGGGCCTGGGTCTTTTTGTTGGCTTTGGGGCCCTTTCTCTTTGTTCCACAGAGGAAACTGTGTTTTGATTGGGGGAGACTATAGACGACGGCTTTGTAGGTCTCGCCCTACCTGTGTAGAATGGTAAGTGGAGAATACCTAGAATTGATTCAATCTCGGCTTCATTCAATAATGGACAAAGCTCACTGCGTTTGATCTCTCTGAGGTCCTTTCCGTGGAAGTGGAAAGGATACTCGCATGTGATCTCACCAACGACAGCAGTGTATGGAATCCGCTCCAGCCAGGCTTGGAGCTGGATGATATCGCAGACACAATTCCAGGGGTTCTCCTCCAATTGGATCTCCATGAGACTGCGGCCGATATATTCCAAAATCCCTTTATAAGCCAACATCTTTAGTCGGTTGCCTCTCAAGTCAAGGTGCGTGAGAGAGACAGATCTGAAAAGAAACGCCGGCAGCATGGGTATTAAATTGTCATTAAGGATGAGCACTCTGAGTTTGTGAAGATTTCGAAACGCCCCACTGTCTATTCTCTTGATAACATTATAGTCAGCCTGAAGGTATTCTAAACTCTCCAGTCCGAGAAATGTGTCATTCCGGAACACTTCCAGTTTGTTTTCGTGAAGGTACAACCTCTTCAGGGTGCTCAAACCATTGAAAGCACCAACATGGATATCCTGCAGGGCATTATTGCCCAGATTAATGGCCACTGCATTGTTCAAGTGCAGAAAGCTATTGAAGTAGAGCTTCCGTAAAGAGTTTTTCTGCAGGTAGAGCTTGAATGGTCTAAGCCATGACTGTGAGACTTGGCTAATATTTGTAAATCCTTTGCTGTCACAATGAACATGAAACAAGCCTTCCTTCACTTCGCAGTAGCAGGGCTCAAAGCAAGGCTCGTCTATTTCTTCCGAATCGTCAAGTAGAGGGATAGGAGTCGTCCATCCAAGTGCAATTGTGCTTAGAAGTGTAACCCACAACATGCTTTCACCAAAAGCAGGCAAGTGCATAGCCTCAAGAGCTCCTTCACTGCACTGAAAAAAATACAACAGTTTTAGTGGCGTGAATACAGAGAGGATGATGAACACTGCTTAATACAAATGATGTTGACTTTTGACAAGTTAGTCGTGATATGACTGTAGAATAAGGGAGGTCATCATCTATACAGTATGACAGAGCAGAATGCAGCCTGGTTGCTTTGACTGCAGTTTTTTTTTCTGCAAAGAATATACTCGAAATATACAATAAGGCTTGAATAACCAATGTCAGCAAATGCACCAGAGCTTAATATTGACTTAAAAGTACGCCTGCTGCATTTGTTACAGTGATATTGAGAAGAAGCAAAATATGACCTAATCCATTTAAAGGCATCATGCTTCTCTAGGGGTTTCGCTTTAGTTTTTAAATCAGCTAATGACTCTGGAATATCAATTTGACCTCCATGGAAAATATTTCTTTCTCCCCTGCTCCAGGAGCACCTATTAGCTAATGTGCACAGCAGGGCACTTAGGAATGTGATGTTAATAAGACCTAGGTTCTATTGATTGCTGAAGGAGTATATGTGCATACAGGTCATTGAAATAATGTTGCTACCTCAGGCAGCCACTAATGCATGCAAAGCATTTTATTGCGAGCAAAATCTTTAGGGTAACAGAAATCATTGTGTTGCAGTACTTTGAGGTAAAGTATGATCAAATAAATTTTATATATATATATATATATATAT
>JAUYWG010000032.1:14121543-14131798 GCA_034779775.1 Enteromius afrohamiltoni
GTTCAGTGCTTTGCTACAATCTGTATTGTTAAAAGCGCTATATAAATAAAAGTGACTTGACTTGACTTGACTTGACATATTAACCATCGCATTCTTCCCAATTTAAAATACCAGTGACACGTCCTAGGTCTTCTATAGTGTTTTATATTATTATATCTAAAATGTTGGGGTCAGTAATATTTAGGTTGTAGTTAACCTCTTATGCAAAATTCACTTTCATATGTTGTTTAAACATAAATGTGTGCTGGCAGTGTTTGTACACAACCAACCTATAATTTATAAAAATCCTCTCTCTTGTTGGTGCCGATAGACTAGTGGGATAGTGTGCCCACATATAGTGCCATTGCACTACCAGTGTCCCAAGTTAGAATCCCAGGTTGAGGACCTTTTGTGATCCTGCTCTTCTCTCTCTCTCTCTCTCTCTCCCACCCACTTTACATGTTACAAGCCCCGCCCACAACTGCCAGGTTTATCTTCACATTAAAGCATTTAAAAGCAGCATTAAAATAAGAAATTTCTATTATATATGTCTTGTCCTGTAACTTCTGTGTTTCAGAGGTTATTCAGTTAAGAGCGGTTATTTTTTATTATTAAGTTTAAATTGATAAGGCTTTAAAACGCAGGATTTTAACATGATAGACATGATAAAAATTATAAAAATACAAAACATAATTTTTCCAATGCCAAAATACATTTTCGTAATATATGTGCAGCTTTGGATGTGGGTTCTGTGCTGCTTTGGCAATGCAAAGATGGCTGATGTGTGCTGGTGACGCACAGAAGTATAGTGGTAACTAGAAATGAAGGAGAAAAGGGAGTAAAAGAAAAGAAACTAAAGAGTGGACAAAGGAGAGGAGTGTTGGGGTATTTGGGTAGAAGTGGGTCAGCAGACCTAGGTACCATGGCAACAGAGATATACGAGCATCTGTCTATTGATCTGCAGACTCATTGGTGTAATAGACTGAGCCAGGTGATAAACGAGCATGCTGACAAGGCCTGCGCCAGGTCACTCTTCCTTTGCAGCATCTCTTTCGGCATCTCCTCACATACCTGCATAATATACATGGGATCTCATATTATGCACGTTTCATGAATAAACAAAGGAAAACATACAGCAAACATGTTTGTGGGATGGGAAAACCATCATCAGCTTGTGAGTCTGAGATAAATTAAAAAACATTGAAATGTAATCAAATCATCACAGTGTTCATTGCGCTCAGGGGTGTCTTTTACTTTTCACTGTGAATAATTGACTATCCATTTACAAAAATCTCTCCAGGGACTTGAGTACCAATTTAATGCATAGCTCAATTTAATGCTTCTCCTTTTTTGGCTTAAGTGTACACTGCAGTGTGGATTTGTCTGTAATATAGTTATGCAGTATGTACTGTATTGTCAGAGACATATTGGGTGTAAGAACAAATTGACGAGCCACGAATAGGAAAATGAATGGTATTGTTGTATAAAGTGAAAGTAGGAAGGGAAGCCCCACCTTCCTTGTAGTTTAAAAAAAATCACCTGATAGCCTTATTGATAAAATCTTTACAGGGGGTGAATTCAGAGTAGCATAATATTCTTGCTAGTGATGTAAAGTACTGTTCATTTTACAGATTTTTGAATATTGTTTGTCAAACTAGTAATCTGCAGTGAAGTAATTTTGTTTGTATAAGCAGTACATTGGGAGTAATTTACATATTTAAATATTATACTGTATATTTCTATTTTTTCAGTAGCCAAATTTCCCCCAATGCATCCACTTTAATGAATGAAAATGAACAGATCATTCATCATATCAGCTCATTATTCAAGTCACAAAATAAGCCTAATGTTCTTGAAAGACCCATCACTATTTCTTTTACGTGTGTGTTGGAAGCACTTAGCATAATAGTGACCATTCACACAGGACATAGTGGAATAGGAGAAAAACAAGGTCTTGATATGCATTTTTTTAACTTATTTGAAATTGAACAGCACAAAATTAAAATGTTGTAATTAAGCTCATCTTTTAAGAAATTTTGGATGAAAACTGGGAGGCTTGTGAGCATAACATTATGAAACAAGAAAAATACTTTCTGTACGTGAAGAAAATAAAAATAACGACTTTAATTAATAATTTGTCTCTCCGCATCAACAAAGGAAAAACGAAGGACATTGTTTTAATACAGTGTTGCAGTGTGTCCTGTGGCAATTGTTTTGCACATTATTAATTTTTATCTCTAACTGTTTTGTTGAGTAGCTTCTACTCGATGTCTATAGATATATTTATTTATTTCATTAATGGCTGACTGCATTTATGCATTACGTAAGCTTTTTTTAAATTATTTTGGCCTCTCCTCGTTCTAGTAGATAACAGAAAATAGCTGCATTGGGGTGTTGCCAAGATGATCACCAAGTGAGCCGACTTAGGATTTTGGTATTGTGTGCAGAAATGCCATCACTTTGATATTACATTTCACAGTCAGTATCGCCACAAATTAGCAAAGAAAATACTCTGATGAACTCAAACACTCTCCAATTCCCACCCATCCTTGTTATTCAAAGCATTTTCAGTGTACTTACAGTGACCTTGCCTAGCCTATCAGCTGCATGTAATTGTCCAAACATGTCTATCACTGGTCCATTTCTGTCAGTGTTGCCATAATGAAGGGGTTTGACCTCCAGCAGCCCACCAAAAAGATCCTACATCCGTACTTTCTGGGTGTTTAACTGCTGGCAAGCAGCACAGGGGACAGGAACACCACAGCTAACAAATTTATGTTCTGAGAAAATTTTGCTAACGTTGTGGTTTGGTTGTGGGAACATTATTTGGAATGTTCCAAAAACATAGAAATTGCTTAATGTTCCTAGAACATTATTATGTGGTTAGTATAACGTTCCTACAAAGTTCTTGCAACCTAAACTTCTAGTTTCTATGATTAATTTGCCTAATTTGTCTAGTTTGCCTAACATTGCTGGAATGTTATTTTATGGTTAACATGGTACTTTTTTACCTACGTTTTATTAAACATACAACATCCTTATTAACACAACAGTTCAGATAAAAAGCAATATGTAAATTTTTTATACTTTTGTTCAATGAAACATCAATTTTTGAATGGAGGCAAAACAGTTGTTTTACTCACTACTCCAGTGTTTTATACAGTTACATTTTATTATAAGAAGCAGACATTAATATTTGCTATAAACTTATGTAACAGGTAAGGGACACCTGTGCTAATCACATGACTGAGTAAAAGAAGCTTGCAAACTGAACACCATATATCTTACTGGACAAAGTGAATGTCCAATATTATACAAATCAATAAATGCACAAATCCAACGGTAAAAAAGTAGAATCCCATTAAATAAAACATAATGTCCATTAAGATTCTAAGACTAGAATACTGTTGGACATTCATATTTATGTTCATGGAATTTTACTAAGGATTTACTAAGGATAAAATACTGAAGACTAAACTGAAATTCCAATAGGATTTTTTTGACAAGGATGCTTTAAATGTTGACATCACAAATATATTTTGAGTTGAAAAATGAATACTGTTCTCAGAAAGTTTTATTATGACATCATAAAAACATTAAAGGTGCTCTATGCGATCTTGCAAAACACTATGGGTGCAGGATGTAAACCAAACAAAAACAAAATTTGGCCGAAGTTTGTTTTTGTTGTGGTGCCCAAAATGTTTCTTTCGAGCTAAAATCCTGCAACATCACATAGAGCACCTTTAATTACTTGTAAATTTAGAAATTATATCAATATCTTTCTAAGAATGTTGTTGTAAAACTGTTTTCTGTGAACATTATGAGAACATGAAAAAATGTCCCGAAAACATTTTAAAAAGTTCTAAGAACATTTTCTAAAAACATTATGAACAAGTATAAATAAGCGTCCTAAAGACGTTCCAAAAATGTTGTTCTAAGAATGATTTCTATCAACATTATAAGAACATTCATCAAGTGCAAATAACGTTCTAAACACGTTCTAAGAACATGGTTCCAAGAGCGTTTTCTATCAACATTATAGGAACATTCATCAAATACAAGTAACGTCCTTAAGATGTGCTAAGAACGTTGGTCAAAAAAATGTTTTGTACTAACATTTACACAACTTTTAAAGAACGATAGTGAATGTTCTGGGAACGTTCCCTGTTAGCTGGGACACTGCTTGGCCACATTCCAGGAAGAATAGATGGCACATTGCTTTTAACAGCATTAGCATTCCACCATTCCTGTATATAATTTAGTGCTTTTACTCTGAGTAAATGGACAAGAAGAAGACTCATGATGGGTGGGATAGCATCCATGATTTTCAATCATATATGTTTCTGTATTAGGGGGCATTAATTATTTTACTAAAACACTAGTTTCAATTGTATTTTAATATAAGGTACTCTATAGTAATGTTGCTTTATATGTTTTAAACAGTACTAAAAGGCCAGGGTATTATTCTGCTCTTTATTTCTTTCATTTTTCATTTTCCCATTACATTATGCCATGAATTATGATCTTGGTATCAAAATCTGTAAATCATTTGAAATGTCTACAAAAATAATGTATGCTTACAATCTTTGTAGTCAAAATCCCATTAACACATTACTCGTTATTGTTAAATAAATGTTAAAAACGTCTGTGTTAAATGTCTGTGATGCCATACAAGTACTGTGCTGTGGTAATATATGCATGTCTTATATTGTACTGCCTCCTTCTGGACGGAATAGCTATTGTGGCTGTTATACTGTTGCTGTAACAGAAGCTCTTCACATTATACAGTATGTTGCATTTTTCTGTAATGTCCAGAAACTGTACAGTTGAGTATCAGCAACCCATGAGCCGCGTGTCAGGAGAAGCAGCAGTACAAACTCTCTGTGGCCTGTCATCATCTCTGCTCTCTTCTAATGTAAGTGCTGAGCTCAGTCTATCCACATATTACCCAGCTGTTTGTGCTGTGCTAGGAATTATTTAAATGTGTTTAGCTGAAAAGGTTTCAAATCTGTGTTTTGGTGCCGTGAACTGTTTTCAGTATCTGTTTGTGTTTTACATATGGAAATGAAGTTTCAATGAGACAGTTAACTCCCTCTCTATTTTTCCCAGGGTTTGATGGAGATCTGGTCGGATGACAGCTGGAACTGTTGTCATAACCGGAGGAATTCTCGCAACAGTGATACTCCTGTGTATCATTGCAGTGCTTTGTTACTGTAGACTCCAGGTGAGCATTGCATTTACACAGAACTTTATGTAGAGGTGATGAATAAGGAAACAAAATGCAAATTCCCAAGGTGTGTTTATATATAGCGTATATATACAGTTACAGCCAAATATGTCTCTCTAGCGCATGAAAAAAGCAGTGAAATGCAAATGCCTGATCTGTGTGAATGGGCTGAAATTGGTTGATCTGTTAAGTTCACAGTCCTAAAGATGAATGAAAAGAAGAAATTCTGATGGAGTTTCAGATTTAAAATTGCTGTCCTGTGTTACGAAAATGTTTTCAAAATTTACACTTATGGTTTGACTTTTTAGTATTTGTAAGTATTTGATTAAAAAACGCTATTCTGAAAAAAAACACGATATGTCCTTTTGTAAGTACATAAAATACATTTATAATATATGTATACACATATATTTATGCATACACATATGTGTTTTGATTGTATGGTCTTTGAATAATGCAAGATATTTAAAGTGTACCTAAAGCATTCTTGCAGTGGTTCCACTTTAGCACAATCAGATGTACATAATCATACCTTTAGTTGAACTTCAGAGCTACTTCCGCATAATTAAGTACAATATTACTTATGTTCAGTATACCAGTTTAGAATAGTAATTATACAACTGTGGGGTATTTTTATTAAACGCATAATGTCAATATATAAATGTTTTTGTTGTATACTTAACATGAAATAAATGTATTTAAAATCCATTTTAGTATATATATATATATTTTTTTATTAAGCACAGTTTAGCCTTAGCTACTTGCTAACCTACAATTAAAATCCATTGCAGAATCATTCCATGGCCAAACAAAGTTCTGCGTGTTACTCAACAGTTTGAAGAAGATCTGCATTGAAGGCCCAGTGTCTAATCTAGTTTCCTCTGTATATCCAACTTAGTATTACTGCTGTAAGAGGAATGAGTCAGAAGGGGAGGCGGGCTCGGTCGGAGATTCTCAACCACAGTTCGCCTGCAACGCATGCAGCGCTCCAGGAGTGGACGGGGCGGCCGTTACACCTCTCTCGCTGCCCTACGACCCCGCTCCACCTCAAAGCTACTGCCCGACTTGCTCACCCTACTACCTCCGTGGCATGGATGAAATGCGGAACGGTGGCGAACGTCTGTCCTACATGCCCACTCACTATGAGAACCATGGCGCCACTGCCCTTGGTCTGGCCGCCATGTACGGCCCCGTGCTGAGCCATCGCAGCACGCCTGACTTTTACACCAATACACGAGCCATCAGCACTGACGTCTGAACCTCACAGACCCTGGAGATGGACCCAGGGACAGAGCTGCCTCTGTGGACCAGAGCAACTCCTGCAGTTACATCTCGCGCCAAAAGTTAAAAAGACATACAGGATGCCATGTTATTCTTCCACACAGGTCTAAGGCCATCTTTAGTCTTCCATTGTGTTTTGTTTTACCTGCTGTTTACCTCTTCTTCTTGCACATCCTTCCCTTTTGTGCTTTAAGAGCCGTTTGTGGAGTGTTTGTGGAGTTTTTGGCCTTTTTAATGTAAGTTTTAAAGGTTAAATGCAAATAGAGTATTTTATTTATCTGGAAGAGTCAGATAAAGCATAAATTACAGTCTGAAAATCGAAATGGAGCAGCCCACGGTAGCTTTTTAGGCTCATCTCAAGTATTCTGTTGTTTATTGTGACATAAAAGGCCAACATTCCACACAAATTTTTAATAGTTTTTAAAAAAGCATCTTAGTTGAAAAGAGCATGACATTTAGCTTTATCTAAATATCCCCTGATATACTGAATCTTTGTCTTTGAAAAACTTAATTTAGGATGAGAAATGATCCAAAATGTGATCGTGTTCATGTGTGTTGAACTTTTGGGAAAATGTTAAATGGATTACTGATGATGATTATATTGGTCATATCTGAATATATGTGTCACATTAACTAAAATTCACAGTGGCACAGAGTGTTGACAGTTATCAGATAATACTGAGGTTGGAGCTGAATTGTTATTTATCACATTTTTTGTCCATATCCACTACTATCCAAAAGTAACGTTGCAGAAATCTCCAATGGCATATCATTTATATGCAACATTTTCAAAAATCTTCTGAAAGAAACTGAAAGGCACTGAAAGAAAATGACTGGAAAATATTGAAAACTTTTCATTATCTTGTCCCTGTTTGTATGATATTACGGCAGTGGAAACTATACTTATAGGAACAATAGTTTCCTTGTCTTTGCAAATGTGTTTATGTGAATTATTATATTTTCTCACATACTTGTTTCAGTAGCCATTGGTTTATGAACTGTGCATTCTGATGTCTGTGTTCACTCTCTCTGAAGCACTCTTTGTTAGTAACTGAATCACATTACAAATCACAGAATGGCACTTCTATTTTACATGCGAATACGTTTTGGCAAAAATGGGGGGAAACAATATGGAAGTGTACGGTTTAAAATACTGAGGGTAAAAAAAGTGTAGCATATTGTCCACATATTTCACAGAATGCTTTTGAATATAAATCAAGCATTTATAAATGCCTGTAGACTTTTATAAAATTGGTCAATTGTGATCAGAGTAATAAAAGCCATTTCACATCGATACAAATACATGTACATAAAGATCAAATTATTTAAATGATTGAAATGTTTCTTGTCAAGTCTATATCTTTCTGTGTCTAAAAGCTCACTGCCAATGTTTTTTTTTCTATATTCATATTCTTTGAGCTGCTTTGGCACTTAGTGGATTAAGTAAAACCATAAAAAGTCAAACATTAAAAAAAAACAACTGAACATTTTCACTCTTTCTCCCCAGTTCACTGAACACATGTTGACATTTTGTGACAATATGCCCCAGTAGCACATCATATATAATTTTTTTGGAAAAAGTTAAATAACTACATAGTTGACTCTGATTTTTTTGTTTTCACATATTTACTCAACAGCAAAATATGATGACAGCATTATTCTAGCTTAGAGAGAATCAAAAGCAAAGACATTTAAAGCGGTTTTAGAGCAAGTGTCTGAAATCAACATTTGTTAGCACTACAAATTTGGGGTCAGCAAGTTTATTTACTTGTTAATTTATTGATGAAGTTATGCTTATGAGTTGTTGTTTTTCACCAAGGCTGCAATTATTAGATTAAACATGTAATTTTGTAAAAATATTTTTCTGTTTTCTTTGTGTAATTTTTGAAAATTCATAAGAACACCATTAAATAGATTTCTCCAAACAATGTAAATGTACACTAGCATTCAAAAGTTTAAGAACAGTAAGATATTTAATGGTTTTTAAAGATGTTTCTTCTGCTCGTCAAGGCTGCATTTATTTGATTAAAAATATTGTGAATTATTATTTTCTGTGTGAATATATTTTAAAATGTAATTTATTCCTGTGATACAAAGCATCATAACTCCAGTCTTCAGTGTCACGTGATCCTTTCAGAAATCATTCAAATGCTGATTTATTACTAGAATTGTCAATATTTTTTGGAACCAGTGATTTTTTTCCCCCCTTTTTTTCTCCTCAGGATTCTCTGATGAATAACAAGTAAAAAACAACATAATTTTTTACCAAATATAAAACATTTCTAAAATATAAATATATGCTGTGACTTTTTTGATCATTTAATAGATCCTTGATTAATAAAGAATTTATTTCTTTCAAAGAAGAAAAAACAGTACTGATCCCAAACTTTTGAACAGTAGTGTAACAGTAAAATACTGTAACAGTAGTTTTGAACATTATTATCCATTTTAAATAAATGCTTCTCTTTTTAATATTGTAATGATCAAAGAATCCTAAACAAAAAACTATTAAGCAGCTCAACTGTTTCCAGCACTGATAATAAACAATCAGCATATTAGAATGATTTCTGAAAGGTCTAGAAGTGACACTGAAGACTGGAGTAATGATGCTTTGTATCACAGGAATAAATGACATTTTAAAATATATTCACACCGAAAACAGTTATTTTAAATTGAAATAATATTTCACAATATTACTTTTTTTTTCTGGATTTTTTTTCTTGACGAGCAGAAGAAACATCTTTAAAAACCATTAAATATCTTACTGTTCTAAAACTTTTGAACGGTAGTGTAAATGTACTCTCAGTTTTATTAACTGTGAAGTTTGCTTGTTTAATAAAACTATTAATTTCTTTAAAAAAATTAAACTAAATCTTAGTGATCCCAAACCTCTGAATGGTATAGTGTATAGAACCACCACTTGAAGAAACACATTTGATGTAATTTTAACAAAATCTTCACTTATCTTACAATTTTACATTTGTAGCCTTTTCTTTCACTTTTGCATCTTAAAGAGCTGAAGACATTTGACATTTGGGAGTGCTGAGCAGGGCTGGGACAGCATACTTTCTGCATTGTGTTAAACTACTTGAAGGACCAGTTTAAAATCTTGTTAAACAAATAGCTGTTTCATCTCATTTGCATCACAGTTCAGCAAATGTAAAGAATTTCACTCTCAGCATGATAAAGCTTTCCTATGAGTTTTTAGCCATAATAGGCAGCACACTTAACAGACAATTGAAAGAGTTGTTCGTTAGTTTGTTTGTTTGCTTCACAGGATCATGACGAAACCTGAAGACTGAGAGGTGGCTCCTCCTTTAATACAAGAACCTTTGAACACTGTGACACTTTGCTGTTTGTCTTTATTGTTCTCTTCTCCTCCCTTCTTTCAGTTACCAATAACATCCTCCCTTGCTTTTGTTCACTTTTGTCCCCTTCTCTTTCCCCTTTATTAGCTTAGCTTTGTTCAAGCTGATGATGACCACCAAAGATTATCTCTGTATTAAAGACAAAGAAGCAAACATATTTTTACAAGAACCTCCAGTGTGTTTTAACTATTTTTAATGAATAATATCTGCATTAGGTCTCCCTGAAGCTGCAGTGAGATGATAAAAACAGTTCAAATCCTCCATCAATCCTACTGAACATATACAGTGGCCAGATATAAGCAGCTTAAGGAGTGGAGGAATGTACAGTCTTTACCCCTGCAGCTTGAACCCACAGGTTGGCTAGCAAAGTCTTAACGCTGACGCTAAAAGCTACATATTT
>JAUYWG010000032.1:14137022-14161512 GCA_034779775.1 Enteromius afrohamiltoni
TGATTTCCCAGCTCCTACCGGACCCACCAAAAGAATCCGAGCCTGTTTGACTGAGCTAACAGAAGGCTTCCAGCCAGCAATGGTGCTCAAGAGTGCCTTCCTTCTCCTAAAAACATTTTTATTATCAAAATCCTTAAACAAATCCTTAGGAACACAGTCAGGAACATTTTTAAAGAACTTTGAGAACAATGAAAGAAACAATTAGAGCAGCCCAAATAAATGAATTTGGTTTAGCCTATTGCTTTACTCACTCAGAGTTCCACAGCACATTTCTCCATGGTTTCTTCATTAGTCCTCCACAATCTGCTGAAAATTCAAGAGCGTTCACACAACCATCACTGAAAGTGCATCACACTCTCAAAAAATGCAAAAAATAATTTACCTTCCACTCTGTACACCTCACATTCGGTCAGCTGTAAGTCATTCCCATGCATCCACTGTGGATCAAACTGGTATGTTCCTGGATTACTGTAGACAGTGGCTGTATTATTGTAAAGAAACTCCAAAGAGCCAAAGTTTGGGCCAGTGTCAGTGAAAGCAAACTGGGGATTTGTACTGAGCACACGCAGAGGATCTTCTTTCATTTCTTTGTCATTAAAGCTGAAGAGAAAAGCTTTGTCATCCACAATATTTTGTCCTGTCTGTGCAAAATTCTTGCTAGTAAAAGCTCCAAAAACATATCCAGACTTATTGTAAGCTACAATGACTGTTGGTCCCTGCATATTGCACTTTTGGTGAAATGTATTGACATTGAATCCATGCACACTGGCTTTGAACAGCAGGCTAAGGTTGCCATGGTTGAACAATGAGCAGAGCTTCTTCTTCTGCCATTTATTCAAGCTGGATGTAACAGTGCTCATAATGATCTGAAAAACAAACAACCAACACTTTTAAACCAAGTTTTTTTTTATATAATGAAATAGAAATGTGTTATTTAGTAGTCTATTTAGCAAAATATGTCCAACTTAAGCTTGCAACGCATAGCCCCACCCAAATTCACCTGAAAGTTACTCGAGTTATTCCATCTGTTAAGTTAGTAGGCTATATTAATTATGCAATGCAAAAAATAAATGATCTAGCAAAAAACATGAAATTAGCTTACGCTGGAACAATTCGTCAATCCCGTTTTCTCCGTTTAGTGACCTGAAAGAGAATACTTTCGTTTTGCTGCAACGCAATTTGTTGATTGAAATAAGGCGTGACGTTGTAATTTTTTTTTTGTGTGTGTGTGTTTTTCCCAATTGATTCGAGACATTTGTCCAAACCCACAATGATCGGAACACTGTCCTAAACTGATTTTTTCACACATAAATTAAAATCATGCAAACAATTTTCTTAAAACACTGTGAACAAAACTCTCAAATGTTTTCATAGTTAATACAACCAACCAATATTTTACTTTTTTTCAACTGCTACCAAGCATTGTTCAATATTGAAGGCACATTTTCAAAAGGCAGATCAAAAGCATTTTTCAAATGCTAGCACACCGCTTTTTTGTTTCTGCAGGAATTATATTGAAACATTTATTATGAAATTGATTAATAATTATTCCAAATAGATAAACGCAAGGCAAGCCAGATGTTTTTTCTTCTACTACTTTTTGTTTTTTGTTTATCTTTTAATAATGGATATGGATTGATTTTGTTTGGAAAACATGGATCAAAAAAGACACATCAGTGGGCGAAAAAAGAGTGGCAGAGAGATGGTGGACTACAACAGTCCTCACAGTACTGAAAATTTTTCCGTCTGTTCCATACATCTTCCAAAGCACTTTTAGGGTCATGATGCTTCAGCCTTTCCTAGGTCAAAGGTAGGAAACCCCCCTGGAAAGATGACCAATATTTAAACTTACTGTCTCCAGTTCACCTGTCCTGTATGTCTCATGGACATGGACAGAACATACAAACTCCACACAGAAATACTTGAGCAGTTGGGACTCCAAACACAGCACCTCATTATACTAACTAGACTGATGATGTAAATATAAATGTTTTTTCATTGTGCATTCTAGTTTCATCTGGTGCCCCCAGATGTGAAATGCTCCTCCCCAAAACATCCAAGCATCCAATGTGGAGTTTGTATGTTCTGTCCATGTCTTTGTATTCCTGATCTAACCTTGTCTCTGTGTTACTCTCAGCTCTTGTTATGTTCTGTCTTCTGGTATTGATGTTTATTTAATTATTTTGCTTAAACTTGACTTGCAAAGTGACCTTGGGTGTCGGAAAGGTGCTATATAAATAAAAATATATTATATATTTATTATATTAATACTGACGCCTGCCTCCAATCACCAGCGCACCATAAAGTCTAGCTCAGACATTCATTTGATGGCTGAGCTCAAGGTTCCTTCCCTGTGTTTATCTGCAAACGCAATGAATATCTGCATTTGTAGCTGCCTGCCTGGAACTTATACTGTACGTATCTGCCTGTCTGCCTACCACAGTCAGTCTACCTGCCTGGCATTCAAAGACTGAGAATCATTATCTTATCACCAAGACTGAATATCACTATTGCTAATTCAAAAGTCTATATACCTACCAGCTATACGCACCTGTGTTGCTTACCTGCTTCGAGCTCCTCTGCCTTGTGAAATCCTGCTGTAGAAAAAATAAAACTTAACCAGTTTCACATTACCTCTTGTCTCTGCCTTTGACTGAGCGTGACACATGAAGTGTTTTGTTGGTCTGAGTGAGTTCTGTAGGTGTTACCAACATAATTTATTGTTTGGCCAAGATGTTAAGTTGGTAATGCCTAACTGCATGAAGAGTTTTGAAAATGTGTTTCAGTATTAAACAATGCTCGTTAGTAACTGAAAATGAAACTGTGAAATATCTGAGAAAGATTTTTACACAAATTCATTTCAAATTTATTTTTGAATAAATAAACTTTTCAAATAGTTACAAAACAGCTTTACAGTAGTGTAATTAAGGTAAACTTTCTTAAGGTTTATTGCTGAATTTTATTGTATCTGCACCCCTCTATTTATTGTATGTCATATACTATAACAAACATTGACTAACAAGTCAAGTCACTTTTATTTATATAGTGCTTTTACAATACAGATTGTAGCAAAGTACCGAACATTATCAAGTAGAACAGAGTGATGGTAATTTATAACTACGAGAAGGATTCCTATTATCCTAAATGTCATTTTTGTACCACTGTTTTGAATCGATCTCAGTAGTGTTCTCTAGGCAGGAAAATTGTGTATTTGACAGGTTTGTGTATCATCTGAGGCCAAAGTTTGAGTCTAACATATTTGTGACTAAACTATTTGATTTTGACTTGGAAGCTTTCTCAAGATGATGTGTAGTTGTGAGAAAATTGAGAATTGTTGCATGAATTGTATCAAAAACTGTAGGCATACTGTTGAAGAAACGTCTGTAATAAGAGCAATTCATTATCTTTTTTCAACAAACAAGCTTAATGAAGTAAAGACAATTTCCAATGTAACCACAACAGGGCCTATTTTAATTCAAAACCATTAATTGTTCACTCAAACTGCCAATAAAGCTTTCTATATTAGTAATCTTGTTGCATGTTTTAGATTACAGATAGTTTGCATGCTCAGAGCAGACTAACTAAGACTAAGAAATCAACGGACCACATAACAGATAAATAGAGATGAACACCTAAAACAATGTAAACAGAGAACAATGCTAGTGAACATAGACATAGCCTTTAGGTCAGATAAGGAAATAAGGCTAAGTCTACTCTTCTGCATTGTAAAGATCATCAAAAAATCCCTCCGCGGCTCTGAGCATCTGAACAACAGCATTAAGAAGCAGTATGTCAGTTTGAGAGTCTATTTCCAGTTCTTGGCAGTAGTTTTTCACTGGGACCACAGCAGACAGAGAGACTCCAAGCTGAGCGCTCACCTCCTGCATCTGTCAAAAACAGTTATTAAGAAATGTTCAAGAACAATGTGTGAAACAAACTAGTACAGAAAATTGACATTTAGTCATATATTTAATTGTACCTTTTTATTGATGTAATGACTCTGGTAGACATTTTTCAGGTCTTCCGCCACTAAGGGGCAGGCCTCATCTACCTTAGTCAGCAGAACCAGCTGAGGACAACAGAACAACACCTTACTGTATATGTTATCAAATCTCAGAGATTGCTATCCTGTGGGTGAGGTAGCCCTAATTAATACATATTTATGCTAGTACCACAAGAAGTGCTCTTAAGGGACTTAAATGGAGAGTCTATCTAAAAATTTGTAATCTTTACGCATGTCATTCCAAACCTGTAAGCAGTTCTTTCTTCTGCTGAATACAAAAGATGATATTTTGAATAATGTTAATAACCAAACCATTTGGCTGTTGTTGTTGTCTACAGTGGAAGCTGAAATGGTTTAGTTATCAATATTCTTCTAAATATCTTTTTTTTGCATTTTTGAAAGAAATTCAAACAGGTAAGTGACATAAGGGTGACTAAATGATGACATGATTTTGGGTGGCTTTAACTTCAGGTTGCCCTGTAATACGTGTTCTATAAATTGAATTTCCATCATTTAATTGACACAATGCACTCATGTCACTTTATCAATTTAATTTATTCAAATCTGCTTCATTACTGTTTATCCCTCACCCAGCTGGTTGGTTTTCCTTCGAAAAACTGCAAACTTGTCAACCATTTTGTCAGAGAGGAGCTTGATTTTGCTGATGTCAATCACATACACCACACAGTGAATCCTGTCCTTCAAGCCAGGAGATTTATTGAAATGAGGAGAGTCCGGCTGTATGGGCATTGATGCATTAAACTGAGAGAACAAAAGAAATGTAGAATATTGTTAAGGCGTGAGACTGAAAATAACAAATTACAAATGCAATTCATTACATTGAATGTAAAGCTAATTATTTTTGTATTCCTGTAATTAGATAGTAAAATATCTTCTAGACCTATTACTGATTATGATCACTGTTACCTAAAGTTCTCACCTGATACCTGTCTTGAATGTGACCCTTCAAAATGCTGGCAAAATCATCTACATCCAGACCAGAGTTCACACCCTCCTCCAGACCCATCGAGTCACACAGAGAGAACGGAACATGGGTGACACCACTGCTTGGCTTTATGTAGTAGGTACGGAACTACAGGGCACAAACATATGCCAATTATTTTCAGGTACATACAGAAACTTTAACTAATACTTTGAACAATATTTAAATCCATAAAACATCGTAGGTGAAATAATAAGGATGCATGTTTACCTGAGTGGTCAAACTGGTGCCAGCAGTGCCAGTGTTAGCCTGGTTGCTCACGTAACCTTTGAACACAGAGTTGATGGAGTTGAAGAAGCTTGATTTCCCAGCTCCTACCGGACCCACCAAAAGAATCCGAGCCTGTTTGACTGAGCTAACAGAAGGCTTCCAGCCAGAGATGGTGCTCAAGAGTCCCTTCCTTCTCCTAAAAACATTATTTATTATCATTGTCAAATTCCCAAAGTAACAAGTAAAAAGCATTTCTTTAATAAAAACATCTTTAAAAAATAATAATAAAAAGATAACTGACCAAATGAAAGTCTACGTATATATTAGAAGACACTTTATTTGGTTTGCTTTACTCACTCTGAGTTCCACAGCATATTTCTCCATGGTTTCTCCATAAGTCCTCCACAATCTGGAGCACCAGAGCTAAGTTATTGACACAATGATTTCTGAAAGCGCATTACTTTCTCAGCAATTATTTAAAAACAACACAAAATAATACAAACCTTCCACTCTGTACACCTCACATTCCGTCAGCTGTAAGTCATTCCCATGCATCCTCTGTGGATCAAACTGGTATGTTCCTGGATTACTGTAGACGTTGACTTGGTTTTGGTAAAGAAATATCAAAGAGTTAAAGTTTGGGCCACTGTCAGTGAAAGCAAACTGGGGATTTGTACTGAGCACACGCAGAGGATCTTCTTTCATTTCTTTGTCATTAAAGCTGAAGAGAAAAGCTTTGTCATCCACAATATTTTGTCCTGTCTGTGCAAAATTCTTGCTAGTAAAAGCTCCAAAAACATATCCAGACTTATTGTAAGCTACAATGACTGTTGGTCCCTGCATATTGCACTTTTGGTGAAATGTATTGACATTGAATCCATGCACACTGGCTTTGAACAGCAGGCTAAGGTTGCCATGGTTGAACAATGAGCAGAGCTTCTTCTTCTGCCATTTATTCAAGCTGGATGTCACAGCGCTCATAATGATCTGCAAAACATTTAAAGCAAGCTGTTATGACAAAACAGAAGGAGAGGGTCATTTTAAAAGTATTTTTAAAAATATGAAGACTACTACATACAGTAAAATGCAAGGTATCATTGGCTCCGGACAAGTTATTAAAATCGTCACGTTATGTTAAACATGCAAAAGCATTGATGGATGCAATGTGTTGATTTAAAATCAGCTCACCTTGGTACAAGACGTCGGATTCGTCTGCTTTCTTTCGCTAGCTACCCAAAAGAGATGAATTTCCTTTTAACAGAAACGAAACTTACGTCGTACGTCATAAAAATAAAACGTCATTTTAATGGCGCCACAGGATTGCTTGTGCCAGGTTACAGAAAACTAGTTGTGTACAGTGTAATCGTTTCTAGATCAAACATACTGGTATCCACACTCCTACAGTGCACGTGACACTTCGTTTTATCCCAATTCCCACTGTTTTATCGTGACCCTTTAATGCCTGACTTTTTCCACAAACCTTAGGCGTAAACCCCGCCCTGCAGTCGATCTCATTGGTCAACTCTGACATGGTCTTTCAAGTTCAGTCCAGATATCATGGTTGCATTCCATGACGGCAAACACTAATAGGCTACTTTAATATTTCTTCATCTGAACCTAAATAGAAACTCGTATGTGACTTATTTAAACTGCTCAAATTAGGCAGGAACTATAATCTAAATTTCAGTACAAAACACTGGGGAACCAACATACATTTCATAACTGAATTACCCGTTAACAGTACACGAATGTTCTCATGAATGATACACATTACCTACACTGCATATATAGACATACCTGTATGTACATTTATATACATACATACAAATATATATATATACATAAAATAGTACAGTTTAGCTAGTCAAACTTAACATATGCAGTTGCTATCAGCAATCATATCACTAGTGTATTGAGGCCAGTGTTGCCATCTGCTTTCAAATTAAAGTAGATAAAACGAAACGAAATCAGTAATGACATCATAATGAGGAATTCACTGATCTACAGTGGGTATGGAAAGTATTCAGACCCCCTTAAAGTTTTCACTCTTTGTTATATTGTATTTTAGCCATTTGCTAAAATCATTTAAGTTAATTTTTTCCTTATTAATGTACACATAGCACCCCATATTGTCAGAAAAACACAGAATTGATGACATTTTTGCATTTATTAAAAAAAAAAAAACTGAAATATCTCATGGTCCTAAGTATTTAGACCCATTTGCTGTATATCTAACTCTGTGCTGTTGAGCTCAAAGGAAGAGCTATAAGCTGCCTGAAGAGCTTATAGAGACAGAATTGTGGCAAGGTACAGATCTGGCCAAGGTTACAAAAAATTTCTGCTGCACTTGAGGTTCCTAAGAGCATAGTGGCCTCCACAATCCATAATTGGAAGACGTTTGGGATGACCGGAACCCTTCCTAGAGCTGTCTGTCTGGCCAAACTGAGCTATCAGGGGAGAAAAGCCTTGACGAGAGAGGTAAAGAAGAACCTCAGTCAACAATTCTGTTTTTCTGTCAATATGGGGTGCTGTGTGTACATTAAGAATTTGAAGAGAAATTATTTTAATTAAATTATTTCATTAAGAAATGATTTTAGCAAATGGCTGCAATATAACAAAGAGCGAAAAATGTAAGGGAGTCTGAGTACTTTCCGTACCTACTGTATATAAAGATGAAGATGAAAAATTTAACTTAAAGAGTTAGATAAGGTTTTCCAAGAAATTGCTAAATATTCGTCTCTAAATTTTCTTAAAAGGGATGGGGAAGTAGCTACATCTGGCTACAAAATAGATAAACTGTCAACACTGATTGTGGGTTTGTTTTATCTTTTCATTCTGGCAAAAAATCAGCAGAGCATTTTCAGTGACATTTTAAATATTTTTAATTCATATAACATATACTTATACACACTTTCCTCTATTTGAGTGTGGCAATACATGGATTCAAAATTCTTTTGCACCCCACAAACTTACCATTCTTTTTACAGTGCTGATTTAAGGAGATGTATCTAGAAAATAAATTAATAAAGGCCAGTATGCCCTACAGCACTCAGTATTTAACAGAAACACAGTAGGCATACAGTAGATATAAGAGCCTCTGCACTGCAGTTACAAGTCACTGTATACTTGATGTGTCAAGCAATTGGCACTTCTACTACTCATCACATTTCCAAATGGGATGAACTAAAATATCTCTTTCATGCCATCATATTTCTACAGATTTCGTAGTGATTTTCTATTATAGTGCACTGCATTCAAACAATAATTGACTGAAGTGTGAAGTTACTGGTCCCCAAACAGTCAAAGGGACTGGGAAATGACTTAAATACCATCCTTTAAGAGCAACCCAAATCAAAGTAAATCTCAAAGTATAAAAATAGCTCTCTTTGTAATCATGTTGTGTGATCTGATCTGTATGGGCAATTGAATATAACCTCCACTGGCACTGCAAATCTGTTTATCTTTCTAAATGACTGTTTCTAGTGGTCTTCATGCACAGGTGTAATGTGACAATGCAATTTGATTTGAACTGTGGGCTATGTCAAAGTTTGCAGTATTTAATTAGAATTATTTTTATATTATTTATATAAAGTGGGAATCTAGTAATAATAGTATAGTAATCTTTCACAAACATAATATTTGTTTGATAAAGCATCTGCCAAGAATAAACAAATCTACAGTGGTGAAAATGTGCATGTGCAATTTTAAATAAGCATGGAATACACCAGGCTTTTTCAACCCTGGTCTCTGAGGGCCACTGCCCTAAAAACTTTACTTACAACACTAATCAAACACACCTGAACCAGCTAATTAAGCTTTTCGGGATTACTAGGCTGCGTTCCACTCTACTTTCAGAGACGCACTCGCAAACTTTCCTAAGCACTTTGAATCACTGGACGAGGGAAGTTAATATGGACAGACCCTCGGTCCCTAGATTTTGACAGAGGGAGCCAGTCTGCTTCATATGCACACTTTTGGCTACTCCATAGACCACAAATGCAACATGATTATGACATTATCGCAGATTGCCTTTAATTTATCCCCACCCCAAACAACTCTATAATATATAAACTTTTTTTTTTTTACTTTTATAATAGCCTAAGCATACCTATATACATATAGAATGCTGCACTAAACAAATTTGTAAGGGGAAAAATGTAAACAGTAAACCAACTGTATAGCTGATTCTAAGTGATCAAGGGCTTGGGGCGTTCCAATTCAGCCCGTTGCAAGGGTTCTATAAGTAGTGTGCACTCATGCAATGTGATCAATGATGTACATCCAAGTGAATAAGACTGAGGGAAGTTTGCGAGTGAAGGGCATAATAAAACTGACTGGAACGCAGCACTAGTAAGCTACAGGCAGGTGAGTTTTATCAAGGTTGGAGCAAAACTCTGCAGGACAGTGGCCCTCCAGGGCCAGGGTTGAGAATGCATGGGATACACAAATGGTACTGTAAATGTAAAGCATGTGTCATTACAGTCCATCTATTAGAACTCTACTTTACAAGCAGGGAATGTCTCCTCCTGCATAGCCACAGTGCTGTTGCTGCCTAGGACTGTGATTCCCAGCTGCCGTTGTTTTTCTTGGGTTTCCCGGTACCACTCATGCATCATCAGTGATTCAAACGTGGGAATCAGGGTCACCTGAAAGATGATACAGACTAAGTGTGTGACAGTATTCCCTTAAAAATTTGTAAATTTTAAAGGTGCATTACAGATTTGTCATATGGTGTTCTCAGACAACCACAGGTATGCTTATCCAAGTAGAAGTGTCATTCAAAACAATAGACATTAAAAAAATAACTGTACAAGTAACTTGCCTTTTTATATGTTAACCATAAATGGCCATAGAGAGACCAGAATTCTGCAGTGCACCTAAACTGGATTCTGTCACAAATATATACTAATACATACCGGCACATCCTCCGGCCAGACAGATTTTCCCTCTATTAACGCATCCAGAATGGACCTCAGCAAGCCTTCCTTGAGTGTGTCATCCCCACTTATTATGTAACAAGATGATCGTAAGCGGCAAAAGAACTCAACATCAACAGTGGAAGCAGCATGACTTGAGGGAAGGTAAGCCAGGTCCAAGTAAATTGAAGTGCCAACTTTGCTACCTGTTGATGAATCAAGATACAAGTCATTGCTAAATTAATATGTACTTGTATACAAAAATATGTAAGATCAGTTCAAACCTGCTGTTGTGGATCTTTTAGAAGTGGAGCCTGTGTTTCGACTAGCCATAATGTCTCCCGCTGAGCTGCTTCTCGAGCCACTAACAGAAGTACCCTGACTTCCAGCTCTGGTTTTGCTGCCTTGTGTTGAAACACTAGAAGATGTTAGCCTCTGTGTAACTCCTGCAGCTTTTCTGCCTTTTGTGGCAGACTTTACACCACTAACAGGATCAGGCATACAGGCACCAGGCTGAGGGGGAAGAGGAGGTAAATCTTTCACAGGTGCGGGTGGAGGATCCTTAGGCAAAGAGTGATTTCCTCTGTAAGAATTCAAACCGTCGCTTTGGTTTTGCATTTGCAGGTGGACACCACCTTCTTCATCAGAATCCAGAAGTCCGTCTGCTGAAATGGATGGGCAATCCTCTACACCCGGATGTACATCTGAGTCTGTTGCCATTGGGAAATAGTCACTGCTAGAAGTAAGAGGGGTCTCCTGCGCTGGATGAGTGGCCTTATTACCTGAACTTGAAGGTGGAAGGGGCTTAGCTGCATCTTGGGAGTGGTCACTATCATCAGAAAGGTTCAACGGACTGGTGTTACTAAAACCTGGTGAGAGAGGATCCTCTTGATCACCAACCGGTTTAAAATGTTTAAACTCACAAGGAGAGACCAAACAGAGGTCAACATCATGGGTATTATCAAACAATAGACCCTGAGGTCCGGATGGACACCCGTCTGAACCATCATGAGATGCCCTCTGAGTGTGAGGCTTCTTTAAAGACAAAGACATCCCTACTTTAAAATCAGAACTGACATGGTGTCCGTTGGAATATGATGTTTCATCTTCATTGGTGGACTCGCTCACCGTTGGCAGCACTTGTTCAAAAGACATCGACAATGACTCATCAACCTCAGTGGACTGCGGTGAACTTACTTCCGCAGGCATTGAGTGAGTGGTGGTAACAGTGGGAGATATATCAGG
Source organism: Enteromius afrohamiltoni (assembly GCA_034779775.1). Taxonomy (NCBI): domain Eukaryota; kingdom Metazoa; phylum Chordata; class Actinopteri; order Cypriniformes; family Cyprinidae; genus Enteromius; species Enteromius afrohamiltoni. The sequence continues at coordinate 14,148,400 of JAUYWG010000032.1, forward strand.
CATTATATCCTTGAAAGAGCTAAGAGACAGGAAGCTAGAATGCTTCTCTTTGGAGGAAGATGAGATGCTCTCTTGGTTACTTTTAGGGCAGCCAGCTTCTGATAACTTTCCCATTTGCTGGCTCTCTGAACCGAGACACATCTTAACCCCAAAGCTACTATGATCTTTTGAGGCCCAGGTCTCTTCAGGTGACAGGTGATAAGGAGTATGACCAGCGCTATTTGGACCTGATCTAGGAGATGTTAGTTCTAACGTCTTTTCATCAGGACTGACACAAACTTCCTCATGCTCATTTGCTGAAATATTTTCTTTCAAAGCCCCATCGAGCAAAGTATATTCAGTGGGAGTGAGGTCTAGATTCACACATTGCTCATTTTTTATTTTGACAGAGGGTCTTGCAGATGCTGGAGCTTTGCTAGGGTTTACAATGCTGCTACTCTGAGACTGCAGACTACCCGTCGAGACATTTTTCAGGTTCCCAGAGTCAACAGTTTGCCTCTTCACTTCAAACTCATGTTGCTCTTGATCCATTTCCAGAAATGCTGCTGTCATATCTTCTGGTGATGACATAGAGCGATTTACATCTTCTGAATCTGTTGACAGCTTCTGATTTTGCTGCTCTTTATTAGATTTAAAGTTTTTAGCTTTGTCCTCGGCCTGTTTGTTCAATTTTGCTTCATTTCTTACATTACTGGCCTTATTTGAGTTCAGTAATCCAGTGGAGGTTTTCTTGATATCTTTCCCAGGAGACTTTCTCTCTTCGGTTTTACCATCTAACTTTGGTCTTCTCGCTAAAGAATCCTTACCTGACATTTTTTTCTTTACATTTTCTTGTTTCTTTGCATCTGATATGTTTGTTTTGTCATTGCTTCTGTCCTTCAAAGACTCCTTTCTTGTAACTAATCTGGAGGGTTTATATTTCACATTGCTTTCTACAGATTTGAGCTTTTCTTCACTTTTTGGATCATTCCCATTCATTCCTTTGGTTTTGTCTTTTATTTCTAAATCGCCATGAAGAGCTCGGTCCTTTGAAGCACCGTAGCTTTGTCTGGATCCATTTTTACCAGATTTGAGACTATCCTGACTGTCTGCGACTTTTGGATTCTTTTCTGATTTTGATGTTTCAAAATCTTTGGAGCACACTACAGGCCGCTTGAGAAACTCTAGATGCTTCAGTCTCTCCAGACCATCCATTATCTTTCCTTGTGGTGTAGAGCCAGGAAACAGGACTCTGATGATTTTCTCCACTGGGTTAGCAGGATGCCAAACAAGCAAAGCACATATAGAGACCAAAGAGGTTAGGTGGGCATCTAAACTTTTGGATTTGGAACTATTATCTGGCCAGATATTCATGAAAGACTCTACTTCTCTGCTATGTTTGACTGGATTTAGGATGTAAAGTTCAAGACATCCCACTCCCATTTTCTGGAACAAAATAACTGGTTCAGTGGAGCCACTTGAATTGCGTAAAAGTGGTTCTGGTGAGATCTTCAGTTTTTCCAAATGCTGTAAAATAAGTGCTGCAAGATCACTGCTTCGTAGTACATTCGGATCACCCTGAATTTTTTTAAGTCTGTTTGAGGCATTGAGGAAAACCACACCAAGCTCTGGAGAGATTAGATTCTTTGCCCATTGCTCCTTTTCCTGTGAGTCAGTTTCATTTTCCTCAAGCTCTGCAACCTTCCTCTCCAATAGGCTGTTAACTCCCGGCAGGTTGTCGGTTCCAACATGTGTAAGCAATACTGAGTCAACACGGTCCAAATGCCTGACAAGCTTCCAAAAGCAAGAGCGTGGATCTGCTCCACCATTGACCAAGACATTGAAGCCATTGACAGCAAAAAAAGCACAGTCGCCTCTCCCACCTGGAAAGACATAACAGCACGGACGGCATAGCTTCAGAAATCCCACTGTGCCGGGAGGCTCTAAGAGGTCAAATGGAGACTGTGGCTCTGAGGACTCAAAAAGATGGTCTGTGAACTCTTGGAGGCCCCCCATTTTGGGTAGTACCATTAGAGGATTCACCTTAATTTCAATAATGTCATGTATGTTGTGCTTCCCTAGCACAGAATTTTTCCATTTTCCAGTTTTAGGGCAGCTCAAGGTGAGGTTTGCTTTGCCATGTATGCTAACAGAATTTAACAGAGCTTGAATCTGTTGAAAATGTACAGAAAACAAGGCATGAAGTCAAATATATATATATATAAAAATCATTTGTAATGCTCATAAAAGTCATGATAACACTTTATTTGAAGGTGTCATAATACAGACTAATTACCTAGAAAGTACTTATTAGTAGCCGTTGTACTTACTTAAAACGAAAAGTACTTACCATGTAACTAAGTTATGAAAACGTTTGTACTTACAGTTTGTAATTATGTAGATGTAATAGGCTGATACTGTTACACATTTGTCTGTTACAGAGCTACTTATGTAATCAAAAGACACATATGTCTTGCAGACTTTATACAACGTAATTATAAATTTGTGTACACAGATATAAGCAACTTTAAAATAAAGTGTATCAATACTATACAGTACTTAAGTATAAGTAGCTGTGTAACAGTAGCTGCCTGTTACATCTACATAATTACAAGCTGTAAATACAGGTTGTTCCATAACTTAGTTAGATTGTCACAATCACCAGACAGAGTGCCCTCGAACTCCACCAGAGGGCACTCCACGCTGCACTGTTATGTGTGTCACCCCTGTCAGTTTCTGCATTGTACTCCAAGGACTCTTATTATGAAGTGTGTTCCCCACTGTTTCAGTGTTTCCCCTGTTCAGTCTCTGCCCCCTTGTTAGTTCCTATTGCAATTATTTAGCTCTGCTAACCCTCTTGTCATCCCTTTTGTCTCACCTTTAAAAGTGTTCATATTGGTTAGTCTAATCGCTGCATATTGAGTCTTTCCTCATACAAAATCATTGAGTGTCTTTCCTCGCTGATCGATTGACCCTCGCTACCACTCTGGACTATTCTTGTGTTTTGCCTCTTCAATTCCTGTTTGCTGTTGTCTTGACCCCGCCTGTTTGACCATGTGTTTAAATAAAGCCTGAATGGATCTGCATGTCCCAGTCCTGTTCGTAACATACATGATTAGAACATTTTATTTCATGTAAGTACAATGGCTACTACTAAGTACTTAATTAGGTTATTACTCTGTATTATGACACCTTAAAATAAAGTGTTACCAAAGTCATATTTTATACAAAGTTGGACAGTTTTTTAAATCCATAGCTAATGTGAAGAGAATTAAAAGGATGTCAAAAAAAATATTGGCATAAACATTTACATTATGACAAACCTCTTCATCTGAAAAGATATGGGTGAAATCATTAGGAGTGAACTGGCCCGTGTGCAGGACCAGATCCCCGGAGTCCTCAAGAGACTGTCCTGTGAGCACCAGCAACTTGTGTCGAGGTGTGGATGATATCAAGCTGTGGACCTGAATTGCAAAAATAAATAAATTAAAATATTAAATTCAGAATTGTGAAAATATTTAAATGTATATTTAACTATTTTTAAAAATTTTATTTCAATCTGTTATTACTGCAAAAAGCCTCTAAAAGCACTACAAAAAAGATTAATTAATTAATCATTATTTGTCAAATTTTGCCAAGGCATTGTATAATTTTAGCTGTAACATATGTAATGTGACCCTTGTTATTTATTGATTGCCATGTAATACAAACAAATGAAACTGAGGAAGAGACAAAAAGATGCCTTTCAAGCACACACCTCAGAGTAGAGAAACCCTTCAGATGGATTTATTACAACTTTAATGTCCAGTACATCTGAACTGAAATGAAATGTCTTCTGACCTATGATGGGATTGTTGGGAGACAGACAAAATTAAAAGGGAATTAATTAGAATAAGTACACAAATATGTCTTGCTTATGTGCATTTCTCAATAGCAAGCATTAATGCATTGCTAATCAACTAACAAAAAGGAATGCACAATGTTAATTCAACTAAATTTAAAAAAAAAACCCAGCACTATTCTACAGTGCAAGAGCTTAAGTATTTAGATATGCTGAAATCTTTTTACATTTCTAAATGTTCTGATGCTGACAGTCAATTCTCAACCAGAGTAGTGCAAATATAAAAGGTTTTCTCTGTGCATTAGAGCTCATAGAACCACTATAAAATTTGTCAGCAAATATCACTTTCAAAAATACAATTCAAAAATGTTGTTTTTCCAACAGCAGCCTGAAGTCTGAACAATTGGTAGAAAGCACTTCCTTCCTGTCTTTCTGCTGTGTCCACTGAAATAGCAAATTAGCCAACCTACAACTTTTACTGAATAATAGAAGCTGCACAGAAGTTGAAACTGTGTGCAGTTTAGACAGTTTTCATTACACAATATAAATATCAAAATGATAAAAAATAAATTATTCTCCCCAAGCAAAAAAAAACCATACTTCTGCCTATTTACATCAGATTAGCTGTAATGAAGTATTTATTGGGTTTCTACATGTAAACTAAGCAAGAAACAGACTTATATAAACATAATTAAGACTTTCCTTCACAATAGATGTACATGATCATATTGCATGGATATAGCAATTCCACTATATATGAAAAATAGCATATTCGAAGTAATCTAATGCATACATGCATTCTACTTCTCTTGTGTTTACATGACCCAAAAATGGTGTTATTTTCAGGTGTCTAGAAACTTAAATATTGGCTTAATATTAAAATATTCCATTATTTACTGGAATAACACTGTGCATGTCTGATATAAAGCTGTGCTGGGGCTGAACTACACAGTTGCTTCTTTGTTAATTCATAAGATTGCATCCCACACATATATCATGTGCTTCAAATGGGCACCAAAACATTGGCCGGTATTATTTAAAAGAGTAGACTACAGTACTTGAAGCACATGCAAACCCAAAAGGTAACCCTTACCTCTTGTGTCTTTGGATTGATAAGAAGAATGCTGCGAAACAAAAAGCTTCAGCTGCTCATCCAAATTACACACTGTCAGATCCACATCCCATGCACGGATACCTGTGTTAAGGTGACGCAAATATATGTACAGTTTAAAACAACCTCAATACATCAAAACATGTGCTAATGTATTTTTTGACACTTGCTGGACTGGGTTTATAGCAAAAACAATAAATGTTGATTTAAGTTAACTGCTTTCTAAACCCCCCAGAGCAAAAGCACTGCAGTCAGCACGTAACTGAAACATCATGTGAGACGCAATGTGGCTTTCAGAGACAAATGAGATGGCTGGCTGACTAGAACTGAAAAAAACCTTGTTTGTAGCACTGGTCTCTGTACTCATGAAATATGAAAGCCTCTGAACAGCATGTTCTCATCTCTTATGACCAAAAAAAAGGAAGCCAACTCATCACTGCTAGAACTGAAATAAGAAAATATCAAGTGTTGGCATCAATAGCTGTCAAATCAGGTATTTTTCGTGATGCTAGGACTGACAATAAGCTAAAGCAATATTGTAAGTGAAATTTAAAAACCTAATGAATTACTCCTCTGTGAGGCAAAACCTAAATAAAAGATTTTTCTCCATATTTGCTTTTTATGTAATCTTACTGTTAATAATCTTTCTTTGTAGTCAAATTTCCATTTTGCCTGATTTTCACCACTATCATGGAGACAGGCGCTTAAGTGTTTTGATTGCCCACACATCTGTCAATATCTGACATGTTGGTAAAACCTTGTGTAGTGCCAAAAAATACACTTTTCTCTTACTGTTATTAAAATGTGTGTCCATGTATCCAATCCATCCTCTGTATTTTGTAGCATGTATCTGGTTTTTTGATTTGGTGATATTTAATTGGCTGGCTTAGACCAGCTAGACACCATTGTAAAAAAAAAACAGCTACTTAGTTTAAGGTAAAACTGTCATTACTTTAATGATGGCCGCTAAAGTTACATGAAAGCAAAAAACGATCGCTGAGATGGGTGTAAACATGCAGGGCCTTGAACTGTTGGGCACCCTAAATAACACATTACTTAAACTACACATACATTTCTATATTATCACTAATCAACACGTAAAGCAAACAATGTCGTTAATCTTACTTGAGGGCTGAAGGACAAGGAGGCTATTTCTGATGTTTACTATCTGATGCTATAACACTGCAGTGCAGAGAACAGCTGCGCTTAAATTGTCCCAGAGCATGTTATTATCGCTTTAAACGCTAGTGTATACAGTATGTACAGTACAGTATGCAGTATGTATGTATCTTGTGGAACTATATTGTGTAAATAATAATAATGCATGAAATAAAATGTATTGCTGAAGGCGACAGATACTGTCTGGCGCAATAAGATATATTGTGTGATTGTATTTCATCTCAATTCACCAGGCAACCGGTGAATCTTCAAGAATGAAATATACAGATGGCTCTCAACCTGTTCTACAGCATACAGATATGAGAGATAATGGTAATCTCTAATGTGATATGGCAACAGAATAGATTAGCGGCTTTATTTTTATTTATTTATTTTCCAAAATCCAAAAATGTAACAAAACAAAAAAAGCAATACCTCGTTCAATCTCCACCACAATATAGTCCAGTAAATGCGGTCTGTAGAGCGCACCGATGACAATCAACATTGAGTATTTGTCATTGCTGAATCCAGGATGGGCTGTCAGGTCCTCCGATTCCATCGCTGCCGCTAGACCCGACGCCATGTTGGAAAGTTATTCTTATGATGTAATACACAAACAATCAAGCATTATTGAAGGAACAGGCGGATAATTTGAATGGAACTGAAGCTGACCAATCGAAGTCTGTGTTCTGACCGCCTTGTTGTAATGCATCATTATTATGAAATATTTATATGATTATATAGGCTGCTAAATATTTTATAATAGTGATATAGTCATATTAATCTGTCAATCAAATATATATATACATATACATACAGACACACAGTACATACTGTAAATAAAGCAAAACAAGTAAACCATTCAGTTGATGACTTTATTTTTTTATATTCAATTTCCATGCATTTTGCACAGCAGTAATATAAAACAAATTAAGTAAAAGGCAACGTGGCATCAGGGGAAAATCCAGATTTATTTCCCAGATATCCTGTGTCTTATTAAAGGCATTTTAAAATAAAAAAATGGCATGATGTTCCATGTGGACAGCCGCATAACTTGCCAACTCTTGCACCTTTACGTACTGCACACTGCTCACCTGCATCACACTGTTGATAAAAAAAATATACATATGAATAATGAAGTGGTCAATGTAATAACAGTACATGAACAGACACATACTGTAGTGCATGGTGTCGTAGCCTACATCATTTTGTTGTCGACTGTATATTATTGTAAATTATTTAATTCAATTCACAGTGCAGTTAACTTAGAATTCAAATTCAAATCAAAGCCTTTCAGAGAATTAAGTCACATAATCATGATTAAAACTATTTCTACATGAGGGTAGAATTGAAAAAAGTGTAAAGATTCTCCATTTGTGTGAATTTGTGCTACATTACCGAAGGAAGAAGGCTAAACTTTTTCCCGGTTTGTGGCAGTTGCTTATTCTTTAACTTCTCAAGAACCTCTTGCAGTGCCTCTATCTGTGAAACAATTAATATTTTTAAATCAATTTCCTGAGATTATTCAAGATTATTCTTCTCATTTCTTTTTCCAGTGTTCCATCATGAAAGATGGGGTAACATGCGTAACTCACCAAAATGTTCTCATCCTGTGCTTTTGTGGCACTCTCCGTAGAGCGACTGTCAAGTGAGTCATCACAGCTTGTGAGAATAAAGGATAGGGCAGAAGCAGCAGCGATAAGGATGATCCCTCTAATAACCATTTCCTTTTACAGTCTTAAGCACCCCACCCAACATTTTTTTTTTCTGAAACACATTTGTATCATTTTCATATATATACATTTTACATAGAACAATAGGCACAGACATGTATATACATAGTACTTATTAGTTTTTTATTATATAGTTTAAAAATGATAGGAAACTTAATTTGTTTATATGCTGATCTGTTAGGTTTGAAGTGTTATTTAATTTCTTAGTTCTTTTTTTACATTTTTCTGTACAGTTAGTTTTAACCTTCATCACTGCAATACCCTCAAACACCAGCAGGGGTTGACAAACCTCTGAACAGACAAACTCCAGAGGATTGCATGGTCTGGATGATTGCGGGTCAAGTCCAATATTGACATTGATCTGGCGAGGAGGAACAGATGATTGGGGGCATGTCTGATGAGGAACCAGGGTCAGTGGCTTTTCTTCAATTACTAATGAGACAACATTTAAGGCACAGATCCAAAGGCAATGGATGTCTGGTCATTTTAATCCCATGTTAATATTTGTTAATCTAAGCACTAAGTATGTTTAATCATACTGCACAGTATAAATGTATAATGATAATATAGGTATGTGTGTATGTAACACACACACACACATTGAGAAAGCACACTGAATTGCTTAAGTTACATTTATTTGCTTTATTTATTGGCCTATTGGTATAGGCCAGATGTTGATAGCAAAACATAAGAGAAAAAGTCAATCAAGTGTGTGAATATTGATGTTAAATAAAAATTCAGAAATATGAAATTTTAAACTTAAAAGTTTAAAATTGTGTAGGCTACATGAACTAGGCTTACAACTATTTAAACTATTTATAATTTTATAACATGCTACTAACTTTGGAATCATTCTATGGAGCAGGGTCTTTTTACAGAACTGGAGAGCAATTAGCGGACTGCTTGCAAGGACATAATGTCACTTGATAAAGGATTAAGATGATAACGTTGTCAACAGTTGATTTATGGTCCTACAAACTTTGTCAAACTAATTTTATTCAACTGATGTAATCATGACAGCCCTGATTGAGCAGATGATTGTCATGCAAAATGATTTTCCTGTAACAATCAATAATCCTCCCCTCCGTGTTTCGATTCACAGCTCTTCTTTATTTTGTTGTACCACATCATCACTAACATAACATTAAAGCTGAACTGAACAGCTTAATAGTATAATGTCTATTCTAACCATTATCACCGAAACCGAATGAGTACCTTCGTGATCATCTTCATTTCTGATGTCCGTGACATGCCCACACATGTTGCTGTCCTCGTGCTCAGACTTCCACGAGACGTTCTCGGCACCAGATGGCGCTCTGGACAAAGAATACTGCAACATGGGCTAATAACATTAATAAACGCTTTTCAAAATTATTATGAGAATTGTATGACTTGTGCATCAAGCAATGAATTACGCATTCATAATACATATCTAACATTAATACATGTCTATTTCTCCAATATATGCAGATGGATAAGAAATGCATTTTATTGCATACTTTAAATCAACGTTTTATTTATTTATTTTCCTGAATGGATTTTTAGTATATAGCAGTCTCACGTATTTAAGGTCATATCACGATGCATTATTTTATGCATTATTTAATGTGCAAACAACGTCTTTTGCAAAAAAAAAAAAAAAAAAAAAAATGTAAGATTGATATAGAGATGCCAACTGTATGATATGGCAATATTACCTAATTAAATTGTAAAAATAAATACATAAATAATCATGCAAAAATAATATATCTGCATTATTATATAATATATTATATAATAATGTATTTGTTGTCTTTTAAAATGTGAACAATATTCAAAAACTCAAAGGGTACCAAATGCATGCTCTGTTGCAATTAACAAAAAAACAAAAAAAAAACCAATATTAAAAAAAATTAAATATTCATGCGTTTTCATTCGTTATATTGCAGGATTACGTTATGGAGAATTGCCCCTTGATCGTTTCTTTCACAAAGACAACTGCAGTTGACACAATACTTCACACAACAGGAGACTCCATAGAAACCTTCGTGGCCAATTAGCATGAGGTTTCGGCTGCAGTTTCAACCACGCCTACTACGCTTCTGCTGCTATAAAAACTCCGACTCCCACAGATTCCAGTCAAACACGAGTCGAGACAGTATCGTGGAGACAAGTATCTGACCAGTGGAGAGAGAAACTACTCGAAATCTCTGTGGATTACTGCTGCCGTCAAACATCGCCCTATTCATTGGAATTATATTATTTGGAGGCAATTTCGATTTCTGGATTATATAATTTAATTACAAACATGACTCTGGAAGAAGTTGTTGGATGCAACAGCACTGACAGAAAGTAAGTAACCAAAGTTGTTTTTCTTAGCATTTAAAAGAACGAGTGTAAAAATATTCGTTTTCATTTTAAAGGGTTTGAAAAGTTAAAACTGTGTTTTTTTCCTTTAAAGAATGGAGACTGTAAGTGAAGCTCTTGAAGAGCTGCTGGTAGCTGCACAACGACAAAACTGTCTGACAGTAGGAGTCTACGAGTCTGCACAGCTCATGAATGTGTAAGTATTTTATTCAATCTACAATGTAATCCACTGTTATGCATTAGACCAAAGCGCAAAAAACAAAGAGCATATTAAATGAAACGCACTTATTGACTTGTACAGAGATCCAGACAGCGTGGTCCTCTGCGTTTTAGCGACCGATGAGGAGGACGAGAATGATGTTGCGCTTCAGATCCACTTCACGCTCATCCAAGCCTTCTGCTGCGACATCGACATCAACATCGTGCGCGTCTCCGGCATGAGACGTTTGGCACAGGTCCTCGGTGAGCCGCTGTCCGCTGACAGCAACGCTAACGAACCAAGAGACCTCCACTGCATACTTGTAACTGTAAGTATTATACGCATACTATAAATACACGTACAGTATAACATTTGGGAGAGAGGGTGCAGTTTGTTCAAGTAGCTTATAGCATGTAGCAAAGCGTTTTTGTTCTATTGGAATATATTTGAATAAAAAGTAACACTTTTGCCAATGTTCTGTCCTAATGGACTCACTGGAATGTATTTATACCACTCGACCTGTTGTAGGCTACTTGTAAGACACCCACTCTCCCACCCCCACCGTAATACTCACCCTTAACACAAACTGGGAAAGTGACAAACAAGTTATTGTCAAAGATATGCATTACTAAGTATATTTTGTTGTTTCTCGTAGAACCCACAAGCAGAGCATCTCAAGCTGAAAGAAGTGGGGAGTTACTGCAAGGAAAGCCGCTGCAGGAACCAGTGGGTGCCCTCAATTGCCCTGCAAGAGCGCTGAGGTGTTCTGCACTGAAATGTGCTGAAGAGAATGGAATATTGATGCGGTCCTTCAACCGTCAAGAGGACATACTCATCAATTCAAGGGGACTGATTGTCCAGCTTCCACCTCCATGTTTATGGAATTATAAGTGTCAGAGGATACTAGAGACATTCGTCCACGTTCCTCTCATATTGCATGATCGGTGGTGTCGCCCCCTTTGGAGGGACCAAAGGAGAACCAGGGTGGCCTGTGATACAGCAAGGATGCTAGGGGATGGCGTATGGCCGCACTTTGCACTCCACATGGGGGAGAATGAATAACACATGACTCAGACCTAACAATAGTGAGATGGGTCTACAGAGGAAAAGAAGCTCTGCCTTTAAAAGAGACTGCTATTTATGGACTGAACTTGTCTTAATTCTTATTTATGCACAACACTGATTTCATTCACAGCAAATAATATATTTGGTTATTTATAAATTTACAGATGTTTACTTTTTTCTTATGAAATAAATTTTATGCTTGATGATTTTAAAATGAGCAGTTCCTGTTGTGTTTTTTTTATGCCAGATTTAAAAAGTGCAACTTGTTGGACATCATAAAAACACATGTGCCAAAAAAAAAGTCACATGTGCTGACATGAGTTCAGAGCTCAGAACAAAAACAAATTACTCAAATATATTCTTGCTTCCTTATAGTCTATTATTATTATTTCATGTTATTTTAAGCACAACAATAAGGAAGAAGGACTTAAATTGCTCTGTGAGACAACAGACAGTTCTGATTAAGGGTAAAGAAAAATTATTACAGAGAAGATAGCTGTTCACATATTGACACCTGTTTTTATTTTCCCTCCTTCTGTATCATAAATCATGCAGCCTAGATGCAGCACAATGTTTACAAACGTAAGAGGCTCCTTATCTGTTTCTCAAATAAAGGGGTTTGTTTGCAAGATGTGCAAAATGTACATAAGGGCACAATTCTGCAGATATATATTCTGCACTAGCTTTTCAATATCTTCCTGCGTAAAAGGATAAAAGAGCAACTACCGCCAGACAAATCACAACAAGATCATAAAATGCTTAGCAATTCTGTTTTACTGATTGATTCCAATACTGTCAGTCAGCCAAAGTGGCCCAAATATGATATATACTGAATATATGTAAATATTTACCAAAAGTGCCAATATGTGCCTCCACTAATATTGGCACTCTTGGTAAATCTGAGCAAAGGTGGCTGTGAAAATAAATCTGCATTGTTTATCTTTTTGATCTTTTGTTCAAAAATTTACAAAATTCTAACCTACCATTGAAGTAAAAGAATTGAAAATGGGGAGAAAAACTCACAATTAAATAAATGTTTTTCTCCAATACATGTTAGACACAATAATTGGCACCCAATTATTGCTACATCCTTTTCCCAAGAAAAAAGCTTTGAGTTTTCTCCTGTAATGCCTGAAGAGTTTGGAGAACACCTGATTAGAGAAAAGAGACCATTCCTTCATCCAGAATCACTCCAGACCATTTAGATTACAAGCTCCATGTTGGCTCTTTAGTTCACCTCACTCATGGTTCTGGTCAGAGGACTGGGCCAGCCATGGCAAAAGCTTCATTTTGTGCTCAGTGACTAATTCTTGTGTTTATTTTGGTGTTTGTGTTTAGATTTTTGTCCCAGTGGAAGACACAACCATTGCCCATTATAAGATTTCTAACAGAGTCAGACAGTTTTAGATTTGTTATCTGTTGGTATTTGATATAATCCATGATGCCATGTGTCTAAACAAGATCTCCAGGATCTCCAGCAAAAATGTAGACCCACAACATCAAAAATACAGCAGTATACTTCACTTCATTGTACACATGGCGTACTTTGTATTCCTGTGTTCACCAAACCCATCTTGAGTGATTTCTGCTAAAAAAATAGTTTGTTTGTTTCATCTGATCATAGAAGCCAGTCCCATTTGTAGTTCCAGTCCTGTCTGACAACTGAACATGCTGGAGATTG
>JAUYWG010000032.1:14161612-14198862 GCA_034779775.1 Enteromius afrohamiltoni
TTGCATATATGTCATTCAGATGTGTTATACAAAACAGCACTGGCACAAATCATATGGAATCAATATTTGATGTTGATGTGTGCCACTTCCATATTTGGTACAAAATCAGATATCATTTAAATGTTTTACAATGCAACCTCAGTTTGAGTAGTGTCATACTGTATCAGAATGTATGACTTTTGCATCAATGTTCATCACAATTCTGGGCTCACATGGTTCTTTATTCACTCACACTGCAAAGAATGCTTTCTAAGACTAGATTTTATGTCTTGTTTTCAGCCAAAATATAAAAACAATTCTGAAATCAAGAAGAATTTTCTAGACAAGAAAAATTACTGTCTTGTTTTTAGAACGAAAAAGCTAAAATTAAGTGAGATTTGCTTAGGTCAAGCACAATAATCTACCAATGGGGTAAGCAAAATATTCTTATTTCAAACAGAAAACAAGATTATTTTGCTTACCCCTCTTACCCCATTGGCAGTTTATTTTGCTGTTTTTTTTGCAGTAAAGATTCACTTAATTTTAGCTTGTTTTTTTCTAAAGACAAAAAATCTAGTCTTAGAAAGCCTTTTTTGCAGTGCAATTAATATTGATACCAGGTAATCAGTAGTAACTGAGGTGTAAGTTTCAGCTCCATACAAGCAAAACTTTTTAAAGTAAATTTTGCTCTCTTTTTCCTCATCCTCATCTTTAATTTTTTTTAAACATGAGGACTTTAGGACTTCTTTGCTTCCATTGTACATCACTTTATAAGTTCTGCCATGTTTAATTTCATATTACAACATACTTGTACCTTCTTGCTATTGTTCTTTTGCACATGCGGCTCAGTTTGGGACTGTATCCAATTCACACTTGAATCTGAAACTCTCCACATTTAAAAATAATGTGAACAGCCAAATAAAACAGAATTGAGCACTAAGCCTTGCAGTATGAACGTGGCCTTAGTCATATAGCAATATATCTTTCAGAGGAACAATCAGTGTCTTTATAGACTTGCCATGAAAACAAGCACAAACATCTTATTAGTCACACACTCGTGCTGTTCTTCAGTACACCAAAAAAAGAAGGGAAAATAGCTTGATCACTCTGACTTTAATGACCTTTTCTTTGGTGACTGTGAAAGGTCAGGCTGCCTGCAGGCCACAGAAAACATGCACGAGGGGTCTGCTGTGATGATTGTCCCATTAACTTTGCAGACTGTGAAGCAGACTGGATGAAAGGTTCTTCCCTTACTGCACGTGTTAGACCCCACAACTTTAAGGCTATGGGCGTGCTCTGATTTCCCACAAGACTGTATTGACTCACACCACATTCCCTTAAACTCCAGCTAAGACGTCTGGGGATGATTCCACTACAACTTTAGTAATATGAAGTGATTAATGTCATAGGGATGACTCAGAGGCGTCTACATCTGCACAGGCTGAGAGTATCAGAGAACATATCATGCCGTACATTAGGGTTTGAAAGGCATGTCTGTATTTTCACAGAGAGCCGTGTTCTCACATGTGGCAGTGTTTACAGTTTCCTTGTGCCAAAAAAATGAACGAGAGTTTTACAACAAAAAAAAAACAATGGCACAATTCAAGAACGGTGATGAGAAGAAAGTTAGTGAGCAATAATCACCCACTTTATGAAGTCATCAACAGGGGTCATTGTTTGGGTGGGTTGGATCAGTTAACAACTGACAGATATATTTGTATCTTCATTGTAAAAGGCTGAGAGAAAACAGTGTTTTCTGCCCCAAGGCTGTCGTACATGCACAAAGCCGACGTTGACAGGCTCCTCTGCAGACAGACATGACTAAAGCATGGTGCGTACCCTGGGCGGCTGCTGCGCTGAGCTGCGCACTTCAGGGCTGCGCTGACGTCAAGGCGGAGGGAGAAAATAGAAGAAAAACAGGAACAGAAGGCTCTTATTTCCATGGCAGCAATAGCACAGTGCTTTAACAACGATACTCGCTATACTGAGGTAACAGCCACTGCTATGAATAGTCAGACTGCACGTTCTATTCTTAGACTGAGCTATATTTGAGCATGTCACTGACTCAAATATTCAATGAAAAGCAAAAAGTGGAGCGTGGTGGGGTTTTGACATCAGACATAAACATTATAGTCTATGTCTGGACACTGTACATTAGAATTATGATGTTTTTAGTGTATATTCATAGGGCAGGCTGTTTACGAAATGAAGAAAATCACAGGCTGATCAACAGGTTTAAAGGTTGCTCCATATTTATTCCAACCAAAAATATTCTGTGAGCTTTATAAATATGTAAAATATATCTGTTGTACAATGTAAAGCAGAAAGAAAACGTACTGTAGGTATTATTTAAAATTATGAATTTGTTCCCAACAAATTTGTGACCATATTTTAGTTTAATCATGCCCTACTAATTTGTTAAGTCATTTTAGTTCAATTATAATTCATTCCCTTCATGATTTTTAGCAAAAATTAAACTTTGCCAAAAAAACATTAACAAAAGTATTCACTCTCAGGTCATCCTAGATGTAGATGAGTTTCACCCATGCACTATATATATATATATATATATATATATATATACATGACTGGATAGAACCATTCAGATGTGTGAAGGATTTTAATTTATTAATCAGAAAATATTTGTATTTAATCACAAGTCAATATAAAACATACCAGATTCAAATGTTCAATGCTTAACTGATAACTGGGGTCAGAACGAATGTCATGTGCAGCTGGGTAACCCTCTCTTTCACGCTAATGAGTTCATGGTCTGCTGAGCCAAGGTCAGGGGGTGAGAAAAATAAGACCCTCTCATCACTGCGTTCTTTATGCAGTCCACTTTTGTGCAACGGCAAACAAAGCAGTCACATGACTTTTAAGACTCACAAGATATCTAATGTCTGTAAGTAGATTCAATTAGTTCTGACTGAATCTCAAGGTCTCTTTAACAATAGCCAAAAGCAGAACTGCACATTTCTACAATTTATATATTATTTGAAAGTGGATTAATGTAACATGTTAACCTATAACAGCAAACCCACACTACTAAAATAAAATCATTTGCAATGATGCCATAGATGAAGCATTTTTGTCTCACCAAAGTACCTTTTGAATGAATAGTTCCTAAAAGATTTCTTAGTTTGAAAACATTTTAATAATCTAAAGAAGATTTTGTGGATTCCGTGGATGTTAAAAGATCTTCATGGAACGCCATTTAAAAACTTTTACAACAGGTATCAACTGATAAACAGTTGAACTTACATCACATATCATTAAGCATTAAATCCTAATGGTGCATATCAATCCACCCACCCTTCTCCTTGACGCAATGGGACCTTGTTTGCAAACACTGGGCCAGTCCTCTGATAAATAAACTGATGAGCATATCATACACAGCTTTACAGCCCACATTTCCTGTTGTCACCACACCATGTTTCCTTTTACGACATTGGATATTAATGGTCTGCAAATACAGAAAAAACGAAAAAGAATAGCAACACACCACATGCAAGGATTTTCTGCGACTAAAGGGAGCCACATTAAAATCCATACAAATTACTCTCTTTATTCAACAAAATCCAGGTTGTATCATACTGACGCCAAAAGGTGTATTGTCAAGATCACAACTTGTCAATTAGAGCCTACTTCAAAGATTTTTTTCCATTCTAGTATGAATATAGTGTATAATTTGCTAGGTTAATTATTGTCTGTATTGTGTGTATAGACAGAATTATGCTGTATTTTATGACTGCTTATTTTCTGATGCCAGTGAGCGGAAACCATACCTTGATAAGAGCACTCAGTGGTTTCTCCACTTCCTCTTAAGTCTCTCACTCAGGAAACACCATATCTGTCTGACTGGGGGTTACCGGTGGTAAAAGAGATTCATTCATTAGTCACTCTGTGCCTTTAAACTTAAGCTGGGAACACATTGGACTCCCTTCTGTGACTGATTGATTAGCAGAAGTTAAGTGCACCGGAGCCAGAGGGAAGTCAGGCACGTGCCCATCAGCCCTGAGCCTGTAATCTGACAGCACACGCTGTACAAACACAATGCCACACACAAAGACCTGATCAGATGAAGTGAGTTGCAAAAGTGGGACATTGTAATGCAATGTCCACCTCACCAAGACACAGAGAATGATTATCAGCTTTAATCAATGTCACAGGCTGTTTGCATTCTCTAAATGCAAGACCTTATCAAACCAACCAGTTTTTCACTTTGAGTTGTATTGCACTTCCAGTAATAAACAGATCTTACTTAGGTGTTGCCCGAAATGAATCAATCATGCAAAACGGTTCTAAAGCCACGTATCACACTCATATGTAAAAGTAATTATTAGGCTCCTGTTTCCTCTGCAGAAATCAATCAGTCTGGGGGCAATCAGCAGTGGCAGAGAGAGACGACTGCTAATGCCAAACCTAATATTTCTGCAGGGCTCAGTGTCAGACCCATAGTGGCAGAAATGAAAGCAGTCACAGGTTTTAGGAACTAGTCAAAACTAGTGCACGAAAGCTGTAATTATAGACAAACCTGTTATAACTGTCAGACTTTTAATCAGATCTGTAGTACAATGCATTGATTATTGTGCTTTGCAATGAATCTTTAATGTATGGTTAGATCCGGATCATAGCATATACTTCTGAAAACATTTTATGCCAATATTTATGAGTATAAATTTAAATTTCAGCTAACCTTTCACTGCAAAAGTAAAAAGTGAGAGAGTGCATGATAAAATAAAAAGACACAGTGATAAAATGATACAGTAAAAACCTGGCAACTGAATAAAAACATGTTTGCAAAAAAGTACAGTAAGACAACGTAAGTAAAAAAATGGGGATAAAAGTATTCACAGAAGCAAAAAAATATTTTGAATGCAAAAATTACATTTGTCCAAAATGTCCTCCAACTAATAACCCCACATAGGTTATTTGTACAATAGCGGTGAAATATGACCCATCAGAGCGTATACTAAAATTGTGCCAAAAGAACAGTTGCATTTGAATGTTTTGTACTATGTTATCGGCTATGTGATTCAGGTTTGCGTTATAAGACGAGCCATGATCATGAGTTCAAACCCCCGAGAATGCATTTGCTCATAAAACCCTATAAATCATAATATTGCACAACTTTTGTAACGGTTAGGTTTAGGGGTGGTTTAGAGTGGTCATTTTCTTACAATTTACACCTAGTAAAATGTGTTTTAATCAACATGAGATCGTTGTAAAAACTCTCACTGCATTTTGATGTTAAAGTTTTTTTTTGTACTCAAAATGTAACAGAATTTTAGTGTAAAAAATTAAAAAAGTTTTTCACACTTTTCTTAAAAAGAATAGGAAACGCATTTGCAGCTGCTTATTTAGCTGTTAGCAAACCTAGTTTTTCTCTTTCTTTTCTTCTTTAAGCACTGAGGTCAAAGGCCACCTGATCATTTTAGGTCATCAAAGGTCATCTTATTCAATGAGTCTCTCCAAAAGTCTGAGCGAGCAGGTCATTTTAACAGTGCTTGCTCAGGAGAGATAAACAAGAGGGTGGCTTAACTTTCACTTCCTGCTGTCGAGTTGCTCTGAATCATCTCTAAACTGGAGGGCAAGGGTCAGTGTTTAATATAGTAAAAATAAAACAACAACAACAAAACAACAGCCCTATAATGGTAAACAAATAGGCAGACATATGCATATCTTATACATATTCCATTAATGCTTTTTTGGGAGTTGAAGGAGAATCATATTTAGAGTGTTTTTATACTGTTTGATACAAATATAATCGGGCAGTGTTCCAGCAAAGTTTAGTTTCTGCAACAGACAACAAACTGTTCAGTGACCCAATTCCAAAAATCAGCTGTGATTTACAGCTAAAAGAGTTTTTTCACCCAGCTGAGAATGTGTTGAAAAGCATATTTACAATGTTCACAGCAGGCCGTCTGAACCTCCCTGACTTGCTGGCTCGCAGCCAGGCGTCTGTGTGTATCGGTGTCTGGGAGACTGCATGATCCACAACGGTTACAGCCCTGATCATGCAGTCATCACAGAGGCTTAACAAACCTTCAGCAGCCCCAGCTAACTGTCTGGCAGACTCCAGCAAACTGTCTGGCTATGCAGGTAGTTTCTGCACTCGAGAGACAAATTAGGCAAACAGGCTAGTAATAATAATTGTAGAGTGTACTGTCTGTTCTTTTGCTGTCTGTCTGGTGCATGTGTAAATACAGGCAGTATATGAGAATGACTTGGTGTTCTGTCTTGCAACTATACGAACATCCCACAACACAGTGTTCCCTTTAAAGATGCCAGGACATGAAAGAGTATAAACACTATTTTATAAAGCTTGACTGAATGTACAAAATGTTATTATATGTGACTACAGATCGGCTGTGCTCCAGTACAGAGGTCTCACTCTTTCCAAAATGGCAAAAACAAGCAGAAAACAGGATTACAGCTAAAGAGACAACCAAATTACATCGTTGTTTTCTTTTTGTCTGAGCTGCGTAGGCACTTTTTTAACAATATCATTACAGAATGAACAATCTGAGTAATTAGCCACTCCTCGAATTTGGACTTTATCTGTGATTGCAGTTTTTTTTTTTTCACATTTACACCACAGAGCTATTTTTGTAAAAGCTTTGTTTTTGTATGAGGCATATTTCTTTTGCATATTTACATTAATAGAACAATGATATTTATATTAATTATAGACAACCATTTACATTTTTTGGATTTCTTAAAAAATGTTTTTGAAAGTCTCTTATGCTTACCAAGGCTGCATTTACTCGATGGAAAAAAAGTAAATAGGTTAATATTTTGAAATACTGTTATAATTCATAATAACTGCAATTCATTTGGATGTATTTAAATTTTTTTTTAATTCAATGTATTCTTGTAATGGGAAAGCTGAATTTTCAGTAGATGTTAGTTCATTAATTTACCATCCTTCAGAAATAATTTTTATATGCTGGTTTGGTGCTCTGGAAACACTTCTAATTATTATCAGTGCTGAAAGTTCAAATATATGTGTAGGCACTTTGCACAATTGACTATTGTAACTGAAAATAGTCATATTGCAACTTCAATGTAAGTCCAGGGGTTCTCTGCAATGCACACACTTTTTCCAGAAACCATCGCTAATATTACGTAATTCGTAGAGCTAACAGGAAGTGGGCTTCACATGCTGAGCTGAAGAGAGTTCCAGATAAACTGCGACAATGCACAGAAAGAGGGAAGTGGCTCTTCTCGTTATTTTGTGCAAGAGGTAAATCCTGCACTGAATACAAACGGCTAGGGGGTGACAAAATCTGGCCCGGCATGGGGCTCCACAGCAAAGAAGCTTCATTAGTCAGTTACTGGCTGCACAGATTGAACATATAATGCATCTTGGTTAAAAAAAAAAATGCATCAAACTAAATCTAAAAAAACCTAGATATAATACTGCTAGAGATCTTCAAAGGTACACTTCAAAGACAAAATGCACTGCTAGTAAATACTTTGAAGTGACTGTTAATTTTTAAGGAAGAGGGAAAAGCGAGGTCAGAATTCCACATCACGCTGTCAGTAACACACGGCACGCGTTGCATTCCACGCATTCCACATTCCAAAGTTCACTGCAGGAGGTTGGTATACAGCACTGACTACACCCTCAACAAGTAACTGCTTGATATGCAACTGGACAAGTCATATTGCCTCCAGAAGTTTGTGCAATGTGTTCAGCATTCCTGTTATGCATTAGATGACTTTGACCATGATAATTGTCTAATTTCAAGAGTTTAGATGTCTTTATTTAATTCAATCCTAAAAGGCTCCCAAAGCCTCAATAATTGTCTTGTTATTTGGCTCTTTTCTCCAGGTGTGTCTCATCTGCTTGTTTTCAGCGATATCTTTAGCAGAACTGCAGTAAATGATTGCATTTAAAAATGACTTGTTTCACTTGTTGACTTGTTCTGAACCTAAAGTGGCTTAATACACGGAATACACCCTCATGCTGCCACATGCGTAAACCACACTTTTGACACAAAGGTAAAGTTCAGTGTAAAAGCTAAAATTTGCTTACTTTCATGTAGCCTTTACTTTTAAGGGCCAATTCTGACTATCTGTTTGCTATGACGTTTGCCTCCATAAACTCCTAATTAATGTGAATTAATAGTAAAGTTGTTAAGTTTAGGTATTGGGTACATGATTAGGAATATAGAATAATGGTGCATAGAATTAAAAGTAGGCCTACTAAAAACAGCTAACATGCTAATAACATGCATGCTAATAAGCAACTGGTTGGCTGCAGCCAGTGAGTACTTGTCCTTAAAACTAAAGTGCTACCAAATGTATTTCTTCTGTGAAACACACACAAAAAAAGATGTATTGAAAAGTGTCTTTGTGTTGTTTTGGGGGGGGGGGGGGGGGGGGTGTTGTCCACAATGTCAGTGTTGTTTTGAACCCTAACTGACTTTTATAATATGTACACAAATATGGTTTTCTTAAAGAAGACTTTTCTAAATATCTTATTTTGTGCTCTATGGAGAAGGTTTGAAATCACATAAAGACATGAGCTAAAACTATGAACTACAGTATGTATTGCCTTACAGACCTTTTGTACTACCATCTATCAGTAATTCATAGACATGCAGAAAGGAAATGTCCCAACAAAATGAATGAAATCACGTTAAGACATTTTCAGGTATTTCTTCTTGTACATTCTTATAATTCTTTTATACATGCCATTTATGCGGTTGACAAACCTTAGTTTCTAGACATGCCGTTACATGTCTTACCGGTGCATAATAGTTAACTCTTACCCATTTATGGGTATCATTTATAGCAGAAACTTCCTGGTATTTCATTGTCTATGTAAATAATTGACTTCGCTCAGGATGATGGGCATACTTTATCTCTCAGTCGATTTAAAACATGCTGTAAATCTAACATGAGCCTCAGAGGAACTGCCATTTAGACCATACTTATAGGAGAAAATATGTTTCCTTTTAAAGCATATTTAATTACTGCAGGGATTATGAAAGTGGCCTTTGCTGGCAGATGGATTCCACTGTAGAAGACTGTTGGTTATTGAGCAGAAGAAGGCGCTAATGTGAGTCATTGTCAGCAGGGGACGAGTCCTCATTATCTGAAGCCCACCTAATCTGCAATGAGAAGATTTATAGATCGTTTATGTAACCTTCCATGTGCAGCTATACTGATGGTTAGCGAAGTCTGCTAATAATACTGGAATTATGCTGCCTAACTATTTAATGTTTGCTTTGATTATCATAATGCCACCTTTAACTTCCACTGCTCTAACATGACCCAAAGGAAGATTTTTGTTCCACTTTTAAAGCTCAGCCCCATTTAGCCACTTGTTTGCATCCGCCTTTTTAATCCATGGTAAAAGCTTTAAAAAGCCACAGGGGGGTATTACTGATGTATTTTACGTTGCAGAATTAAGCGTGGAAATATTTTTGTGTTAATAACAGAGATTTCAGATATTCAGCTAAAAATAAATTCATTTTTAAATCGATTGACGATGGACCAAGAAAGTGCTAAAATGCTAGTTTGCTTTGGGGTTTTGGCCTACAAAGATACATCATCCCTGCAGCATTCCATTGTACACTTAGATTATTTTATTTTGTTTTGATGGCCTATAATACAGCAGCACATGGCTGACAGGTCATGTGATCAGATATGTTGGCCCCTATTGGGTGGCCCACTTTATGTAAAATAAAAAAAAAGAAAACATTTTAAAGCTTTTATAGTAAAAAAATTTACTAAACGTATAGTATAGCATGCTTGCTTTCTGGGAGAAACATAAAATGTTTAAGAAATTCTTTTGTTTTGCAAAAATGAAAGAAAATCACACAGTTTTAGACCTTCATTAGGGTGGGTAAACAATTTTATGATAATTTTTTTTTATGATCAATGATCATTTTTGTGTAAAACGCTTCTTCTAAGTGCTCTAAGTGTGCTCAGTTAAATTTCACATTGACACTTTCTGCAGAGAAGTGCAGAATTATACAGAAGTAGCATTTTGTACAGTCAAGGTAAGGAAAAAACATGTTATTTTTCCAAAGTTAAGAGGACAGGACAACTATGAAGAGGAGAAATGTGTTTGTAAGGGAGGAAGTGTCTGCATTTAGAGGAAGGCCTGTTGTGAAAAAAGGTGATAAAAACCTGCTGAACTTGAGGAGAAACGTCAAGCAAATCTAAATTCCAAAGCTTTTGTTTCTAGCATCTACCCATGCCCATCCTTTACTAATGACTTTAGTAATGCATGACTAGTTAAGGCTGTAGAGGATAGCATTCTATCCTGAGGAGCCAGGGCAGGACAGCGACGGGTGCCAGATGTACATTTTTGTCACGAGTCTAAATGGATTTTAAAAGGAGTGTCAGAACACACAATGTCAAATATTCATAACACATCTTCCATAGGAAACTGTAGGTGGAGGTGGAATGTGGCACGACAGAAAGCAACAGTATTTCTCTTTCTGTCTCCCCCTCATCCTGTCTCACCTGCCCTCTCCAAAATCAGGTTTGTGCAGGGCAGACGCCGACTCTGGGAATGTCTGCTTTGATCACTTGATAGTGTGCTTCTGACGTAAAGCCATTCAAAATACCACCACCGATAAAATCATACAGAACACTGAGCGAATGATTTAGTCATGCTGTACAACTGTACGTTTATCCACATGAGGAAACATTAACACACTGCACATTCTGCTAGTTGCAATGAAAGTATGAATCATCATCAGTCTTTATACACATGGCATCCTTTCAAGGGATGTTGCCAGGCAACATTGCTGAATGGTTGCAGCGAGACACAGGCACCTGTGCACTACTAAGGCTGCTATTTTTGTTGCCCAGTGCACAAGTGTATATTTGCATTGGATAAAAATGTGCCAATATTTTAGGTATTTTTTTTAGGAGTTATTTTAATATTAAGAGATGATAATAGATAAATAGATGGCAGTAAAACATGCATGAATTATTTTGTCAACCAAACAAAAAGAAAATTAAATTCATTCTATAAATTAATTTAGGCATTACAAGATAATGTACAATATGAATATATATATTATATATTATTATATTATAAAGATCTTCAAATGAGTGTTAATTGACATAATTTTTTTTATATTAACCAATACATCCAATATAGAGTATATTAAATAAAAAATGAGTATAGTTTGTATATTATGACAATTTTCCTTTCATTGTTGCACTATGCACTTTTATATTCAGTTATAAATATTTAAAACAAGATATAATGTACAACGCACATTATGAATCATCATATATATTATAACTTTAATTTCTCTTTATGATGTATTATACATAAAGACTTTAAATAAAGTGTTACTGAACTTTGTATTTATCATAACATGTTCACATAAAAATGTATTAAAATAGAAAACAATTATTTTAAATTGTTATGTTTTACACTATTATTTCCAGTAAGATAATAAACAAACAGAAAACATATGCTTCTTATATTAAAAAAAATATTTTTAATTAAATGTAATAATTAAAAAATAATAATAATTTTATATAAAATACAATAATATGGGCTGATCAGCAATATAGTGTGGATATATCTTTAGCAATGTATCTCAATATGAATATGCAATTAGGCTATACATATCAAACATTTCTGCTAAAATATTTCTAAGGATTGTTGTTGACGCTGAAGCATGACATGATACCTTCCAGAACCTAATTTAACAATTATAAAATGTCAAAAAAGTTACACAATCATCTGCTTGGCTGCAACTTTGTTTTGCTCTTTGTTTTGGCCGCTTAGCCAATTTTTCCAGCATCTGCAGTGCACTAGCCGTAGTAAACAAAGGCAAGCATGCATACACTTGCACATGCTCACGGATCAGTCTTAAGCTCTTAAGACGTTAAGTATTGCTTTGCAGCTGCGTGTTAATGATACAGACTCCATCCTAACAAAACCAACACCTTTGCACTGCGCAAAACAACAACAGCTGATGGCGGTCACTGTCATTTTTCCACCACAAAAACACTGTCTGTCCCTCATAATCTCCCTTGTATTTTTGGGCCCCACCCTGCTGTTTTCTCTTCATAAAGATCAGCTATTTTTGCATGGATGTTTAGTCACCTGCAGCTGATTATGAGTGCAAATACATGCCAAAACAAAACAAAGAAACATGTTTTCATAGCTGACCTCGAGCACACTTTTTCTTTCACCCTCTCAGTGTCCTTTGGTTGTCAATTTCTGCACACACACTCTCCACTTATGTAACAACCCCAGTTTCATGTACCACCCTGAGCTCTGTTGTCCTCCCCTGAAAAGAGCAGCCGAGTTGGCAGGTGTTTTGGCCCTACCCAGCACTTTCTTTTAATGTGTATTTGACACATGCTCAGACTCCACTCCCTCAATACTCACATGTCAGGACAGAATACTACGAGAACACCGTCACACTCACTCACATGCTGCTCCAGGTTGTTTACCATCTACTGGCTGCTGGTTGGCTGAGTCACTCTGGCTTTACTTAAACGCTCAGAGTGTTTCCAATTTCACTTTTGCACTGTTTACTCCCTTTCGTGCCTGTTTTGAAAAAGATATAAGTGCAGTAGTGTAAATATGACCTATGAAATGTACTGCACAAAAACAGAGATCTGCAGGCATCATCTGGAATATTTGTGCACACCAACAGTATTATGTAAGATCTATTTCAAAAAGTGCATAGCATGAATAACATTAAAAAGCATTGCAAAACGTGCACTTAAAAGCTGAAGTGTGCAGGGATTTTGTTGCATTTTTATATTAAGATTACAGATAACAATCGATTTGGACAATATTTTTCACATATACTTCAATATCAGTTCACAACATTGACATTTAAACAAAGTATCAACAAAAAGCATCATTATATAATATATTTAAGCTTACATTGTTACAGAAATAGTTATAATATTTGAGACAAATTATTATTATAATTAGTGCTGTGAAATGATAATTTGTATCCAAAATAAGTTGTGATGCGTAGATTTATTATGTATATATAAATCCACACATGCATGCACATATTTCAGAAAAATAAGGTGTTTCTATATTAAATATATTTATAATATAAATAAGAATATATAGAGGCGTAAATATATTTTTAAATTTTCAATACAAACTTCATGTGTATTTATGTATACATCGTAAATATACATAGAAAACACATAATGCAAACAAAAAATCTTTTGTATTCAATTCATCACGATTAAGCACTAATTATATATAAATATATGTAAATAATGTTCATATTTCAGTAGTCTAATAATTTAACCATTACTGTGCAGAAGAAAAAATTCAAAACCATAAATTAAAGTACACACATATTTCTGACATTTTATTCAGTTTGTGAAGACTATTTGAAAACGATCAGTACTTTTGCAAATAGTTTAGTTAATGGTTTACAATTTTCCCGCTTTATGCACAAGGAGCCCAGAGTTTGCAAATAGAAGAGAATTAAACAAAATAGGTGGGTCAGACGTGTGTGAGACGTTTCCACTTCCTTACAACACTTCAGTCAAGCTTGTAGCCTATAATAAACAGATCGGCATCAATGCAGAGTAACATTTCGTCTTTATTCATCTACTTTTTCTGATATCATCATTTTTAAACAGCAATATCCACAAAATATTAACAGTGTGCAAGAAAAACATGATTTATGGCACATCCGAGAAGAACAATTACAAAAAATAGATATATTTCTTCATAATCAAGGCAGAAAGATACATATGCATACACAGGAAAAAACACAAAGTAATGGGACAAGCTGAGATTGAAATCTACTGGCTAAGGACTCAGCTACAGATATTACCCACACAAAGCCTAAATCTCACCTCTCATGGTCATGAAAGAGCTCGGTGGTGTGTGAAGTCGAACAACGTTTGGGAACGAGGAATTGAGGTTAAGGTATCACGGCCTCCTCAGCACCTAAAAAAGTGTTCTCGCCCCGCGAATGAAACAGACACGCTCCCTCGTCCTGACAACAGGTCTAACAGCCGGGAAAAGACTGCGGAGTCTTATTGAACCCAAGCGCGGGGGAGATTTTAGCATACTTCGGGTAAACGCTATACTTTGGAGCACAGTGTATCCGAACACCATGAGTCAAGAGGGTGGAGAACTCAAGCTAACTTAGCTTAGCTGACTTTCACAGTGTTTGCTCCAGTGTAATACCATCAATCGTGGTACACCAAGGTTGTTTGGTGGCTGGTCTAAAAAAAAAAAAACGTTTGTAGCACTAGCTTTTTTTAAGCACTAGCTTAGCGCATTTGAGCACGTGTCCAGAAAGGCTTCATCTTAATTTGGACTTATTTCTAAAGAATTCAAATATAATTCATTTTTATAGATTACGGTTCTTTATCTTCTGAAATGTCCATCTTTCTCCATTTTTTTGACATGCATAAGAAACTACACTTCTCAGGCTTAACAGGAAATGATGTTGCTGGAGCAGCTTTGTCCACTGATGGGCAGCAGTGTGATTTTGTCGATTGCTGGATGAGTCAGAGTACTCGTGACCTCCACAAGCCTTAGTCATTCATAATACAGGAGCTGATGACAGCATCCCGTGGGCAGAGAAGAGCACAGGCCCCCTCTGTCCCACTGCGAGCCCCTATTTCCTGCACTGTGTTGTTATTTTCCAGCATTTGAAGCGGGACAATGGGGGAATTCTGTTTTTAGCTCTTCGCTGAATACTGTGAGTGACTGTTTGGAGACAAATCCGTCACTCCAAAAGATTTTGCATCACGTGCTGGGTGCGCATTGGACATTCAGAGTTGTGGCTTGACCTTGGCCCTCATCTTTTGCATGTGACTGCTCAGGCTGACGGCCTGTTGCATAACACTGCACATCCTGCCCTTTAGATAAGACTTGACAACCCAGACCACCGCGTGAATCGTGCCTTGAACAACGCCTTAAGCACCTTGCGTGGGCACTGTGTCAACAATCCATTCCACATTCCCTCAAAGGGAGCAGGTAACCTAATCACATGTACAAGCACTGGAGCCGTCCATCAATTCCTTCACTCGCATCTTAAAGAGGACAAACTGAATGGTTAAATATAAATGATGGAAAAAACAGAAATATTACACAAAGATTACAAAAAGATAAAACATCCACAAAAAAAATGAATGCGCTTTAGTTATCAAACACTGTACAGTATCATACTCAATGACCATATTCCATGTTTCCATAGAAAGAAGAAATTGGAACAAACAAATCCAAACAGCTATTCTCAAAGTTAACACCTCTGAACATATCCAAAAGAAAGTTTATACATTTTTTTTTCCTTCTGTATAGATTTTACAATCAAGTTTGGTTTCAGAGAAAAATCAAAAATCAAAATTGGCCAATGCAGTGGCTCGGACTTCAAAATGACTATATTTTATGGGGCATGTCTGAGCCTCTGCTATATCAGGATCATACATATTCATTGTGATTTAATATATTTGATACCACAAATTGTTGTTTTTTATTTCAAATCAATATCTCAAATAATAGGGCTCATTTATATATTTATACACACACACACCGAACTGCACTTTAGGAGGGGACCGGGAAGGATATTATTAGGTAAATATATTTTCTGCATTATATAAAATTATTCTTTTATAACTTGGTGTTTGAGGATTTTAAAATATAGTATAAACACTAGAAAAAAAACAAAGCATTAAGCCTTATGAGTTTTTTTTTTTGTTTTTTTTTAAAGATGAAAAGAAAAACTACAGCTCAGAAAAAAAAGTACAAATATTGGCAACTCTGGTTAATGTCTTGAATCCCTTTGTAAAACATGAAATGTGCTAAGGGTAAGCATACCTGGAGTAAATTTTGGCCATACAAATCTTTAGCTTGCAGATTCAACGTAACAATGCAGGGTTAATACTGAACAAGCGTTTACCACAGTGTGACTGGGCTAGCCAGCTAGTCAGTCGGCATAATCGAGACTGTCTTCCTCTACTCTCCACCATCACCTATGGTAACAAGGTCAGCCGCTGCACTGAAAAACATGCTGGAGTATCTCTCAGTCTGTGTAATCTTTTCAAATAATCGTTTGTTGAAATTCAAAATCTGCCACCTCCTGTTAAGTACGTCTATATGCATGAATTTAGACAGGCGTGCTGTGCAGATTCATTCATATAGATTCACTCAACGCCGGGCTACATGACGCTAGGTATTCAGATATTGCCCCTTTTTGTGTTTACAGAGAGAGTGTGGCATTTATTTTCTGGAGAATACTGTGGATCCCAGGTAAAAAGAAGTGTTGGACTGAATTGCCCATTGACTGGGGATGGACAGCGGTTAAACTGGGACTGGGAGAACTGGCCTAGATAGAGTAGCTATAGAATGATGCAAGGCTTCTTGTCTTTGAAAGGATTCTCTGAGGTGGGAACCCCCACCAGCAGAGGGTCGCTGCGGGCATGCTGCTCACAGTAACTCATGAGGTCTGCAGCAGCCTTAGACACCTGGGAAAACCAGAGAGAAATGGTGATGCAGAGAGCGAAAATCAGTTACTTTGTTAACATGCGCAAAACGGTTTCAAAAATGGTTTAACGTTTTATTATAAGCAATGTTACTGCAATACATTTCCATCAAAAACATACATTTGTACATCAGAAACACCATTATTTTATAGTCTCAATCAATTCTGAACAGGACGCTGAAGATGAACTCTTGATTCATCATATGGCTTCCTATTGTGCCACCCGTTTATAAAAACACTGTTTATAGAGAGCATGTTACACAGAATAATGAAATCTTGTGTACCTTAATACGTTCGATGCCTGCCTCGATCCTCAACTGCTCCACCAACTTCCTTGCCTGGGCTATGTTATTAGTCGTCGACATTCTCTGCCATCGGTTATCGTGCCAAGTAAAAGGAGAAAATTCTACAACCAAAAACAAAAAACGTCACAAATTAAAACGGAAGCAAAAATTTTATGCACACACAATATCACATACAGATACAATTTTTATTAAATAAACTATTTTGCTTCTTGAGGTGCTTTCAACTTGTTACATACATTTGAAAGACATTATAAGTTGCAATATTTTGAATTTTCCTCATTTTTAATACATCGCCAAAAAATGAAACAAATTTGGAATGCCATGAAGGCAAGTACACTTCATTTTTTTTTTTTCAGTGATCGAGCCCTTTCAATTTTACAATCATCTCTGATCATTTGAGAAAGTGAGGTCTCGATAATAGTTTAGATATATAAATAATAAATATGTAAATTAAAATCTCAGTCTGACAGCTCTGACCACACAAATACCTAGCAACATCAGTCCAGACCACCCAGTTCAGAGGGTCCATCAATCAGACTGAAAACAGGTGCGTCTGTCCTCTGAGGCTAAACACAGTGGCTTATCTTCTCCCTCCTTGTTTTAGGACCAAGTGTTTTAAAAGAAAGAATGTGTGAGGATAGACAGGCACGTGCCCATAAAATATAACAAGAGTAACAAAATCAAACTTTTTCCAGCATGTCTGAGGTCCGAAACACTAGCTCCATCTAACTTTCATTGTAAAGAAACATATTTTTTTATATATATTTTTAAATATGACCTTTTGTATTGTCTGAAAAACAGAATTGTATGGTCAACAGAAAAATGTCATACAGGTTTAGAACAGCATGAAGGCGATTCCTTTGCTTTAATAGCTTCATAGCATAAACCGTTTAGACCGTGCTCGTGTCAGGAGATTTGCTCAACACAAGTCTCATACAGTTGCATCCTCCAAAATGGCATTTTAAGAACCACTCCAAGTAAATTTTAATATCAGCACACCCACAGAGAGGTGACTATCAAAGCAACCGCAGAAATGCAGGAAACACTGGAAGCAGTGAAAGGTTTGGTTCTTTCTAGAGACAAACACACTCCTTGTACGTCCCTTCCCTTTGCTCTGCATGCGCGCTTTCTCAAAGCAGAGCTGCACCCCTGGCATTCCAGGACGTTCCTAGAAGGGGCCGTAGTTCTAAACATATGTTGCTTAGTGCCTGGGCTTTGTCTTCTCACAGCAAACACAGTCTCTTTCATGGCTCCATGTGCTGCATTCCAGGAAATGGGCACAGCGGCTCTGCATACATAATTGCCGCACTCTAGAATACATTGGCATATTCATTCAAACATACAGGTCTCATAAAGGACGATGTCTTTCTGCACAGTTCTTTCCAACCACATCATCTTCTTTTTTTTTTAAAAAAGAAACCCTCACAGAAAAACGGCAAGATTTGGACAGACAGAGCCACAGAGTGTACCAATTATAGGCTCCATGTAGGCTGCTGTGATTTAATCTCATCTACTGAAAAGCAGTATGTTATACATGCACAAGTGAGACATGTAACTGGTGCATTTGGGTCTAGACATAAACTTTCCAATTGCTTTTTGCAATTTGCAGCTAGAAGTGTGCTTGAAAAGTGCATCAACACAGATACATTATACTTTTATCACTACAAGTTGGTGCACTACAGAAAGTGTATTTATATGTGCCGTTCTTATCAAGCTACAGCAGGTTTTGTGCATAGTCCGTCCAAGGTCTTCATCTCATTTGTGTAATCAAATATTTGAAGGAAGTAATGCATCTCCAACATACAATCGCATTAAAAAGATTTGTTTGACCTCACACGACTACCTTTGTGAAAGAGAAGTGTTCTTGATTTAATTCTACAGTATATTAAAGTATATTTAAAATACTGTACTTGCAGAGAATCCAATATTAATTCAATAAAAGGCAGCTTAAAAGAATAGTTTATCCAAAAATGAAAATTCTGTCATTTACTCACCTTCAAGTAGTTCCAAACCTGTATGTATTTCTTTGTTCTGCTGACCACAAAGGAAGAATTTAAAAAAAGGTTCGTAACCAGGCCGGGGAAAAAAAAAATACTATGGGAGTCAATGCTGACCCAAAACAGCCTGGTTACAAACCTATCTTCTTCAAAAATATAAGACATTTAAAAAGTACTTGAAGGTGAGTAAATGATGACAGAATTTTCATTTTGGTGAACTATCCCTTTAAGTGTAATTAGAGAGAATTCACTTTCATGCGTTTCTTAAGCTATAAAGCAAAGTTTGCAAATGAAAAATTTTAAATCATTGTTAAAAACGTACTTATTTGCACTGTGGTTTTTTTTTATATTGCACTGTATGCTATATGCATGATATAACAAATATTACAATTGCAAGTTTATATATTAAAATAAAATTGCAATTTCATTCAATTATATTTCACATACATTCAAATATTTAAATATAAGGTATAAGTTTCACCACGTATGTGACATGCTTTAGCTTACTATAAAAGTTGTCAGTACATTCGGAATACACTTTAATCAAATTTCAAAAGATGTCTGACTTAAGTGGGACAGAAACACTCAGGTTTATTGCATTTAATATGAATATAACAAAAAAAAGCATACTTTTAAAAAAGGACATGTGTTCACAGATGTACATTTATGAACATTTTACATCATGCTTACTCTACAAAAAGTGGATTGAATTCTAATTTACTCGACAGAAGTAAGTGCGCTGAACTCCCTCTGGATCTTTATTTTCTCTTCAGAGGCAGTAAGGATTATTAACCCTTATCCGTGGCTTAAACACAAACACACTCCTCATTCTCGCTGTCTGAGCTGGAACCAGGTTCACGTGCAATCACACCCTGCTCCTTCACATAACTGTGCGGTCTGCAGCGCCAAGGAGAGTCTCCAAAAACAGGCGTCTCTTTCTCCACTCTGTGGTATTCTGATCCAGTGAGGAAGAGGAGGAGGAAGGGGGCAATGGAAAACTGGACCCCACCCTTAAGTCTCTGTGCTCTATTTTAAGCCAATTTGAGCTTTTGCATATTCACTGATAATTAAAAGCTAACCAAAACAAACATAAGTTATTTACATAAGTTATTTATGTTGTTGACTGTTCACGATGCCTAACGTGTTAAGAAACAGAACTTAATTTGCAACAGACCATTACAACAACCAAACATTCTTCCCATGCTTTTTAACTTCTGACTTTTTTGGTATGTCTCTGAAGCACCTAAAAGGCATTGATAAATTCAGGATGCAGCATGCAAACAGTGGTCAAGTGAGAATGTGAAGTATGCATCATTCCTGTTTGGTCACAGTCTGCTCTGATATGCGCGGCTTTGCAGGCAGACTTTTTTTTTTTTCCTCTCAAGTTCAAAGTGAGGCGGCAGTTCCCGCCAGCTTTCCAATCAAGCGCCAGCATTAAATCAAAAAAGCCCCTGACTCTAACGGACACCTGGTGGCAATGTGCCGGCTCGCGCAGTAATCTCACCAGGCTCCAGATGCTTCCTACATTCCCGCTCTCTGAGCTCTCGGCGGGAATACCGTATATGACTGTTCTAAACAAGGAGCGCGAGGGAGGAAAAGAGGGGGGTGAGACAGGAAAACAGAGTGTTCTGGCCGTCAACAAGAACTGATCAACGGCCCATCGAGCCTGCCCGGGAAAGATCGTCTTATAAACGCCAGTTCCAGTGAAATCTGAGTCTGGCGAGTATTTAGGCCATTGGAATTTGTGCTGGCTCATTATAGAAGCTTGTGAAAATAATAGCTGCTTCATTATTTCTAATACTAGTTTACGATGTAGGCTACTTAGACAGTTTAAGTTGTTAAAATTATGCTTAAATAGCTTGCTACAAATAAAGCAATTAAATTATGAGCAGCCGTATTCGCGATGGCAGCATTTAGTTGGGTTTTTTGTGCAGTAGTTATTCCGGTCTTAAGTGTCACATGATCTTTTTGAAATCACTCTAATGTAATGCTCTGGGTGTAGCATTTCCTATTACTAGCATGTTAAAAGCTGTTGTGCAGCTTAATAGTTTTGTGGAATCCGTAATACAATTGTTTTGATTTGCTGATGATAGAAAGTTAAAGAAATTATGTATTTGAAATAGAATGCATCCTTGGTGAATACAAGTACTAATATTCTAACCCCAAGAAGAACTTAGAACTTGCACAGAACTTATGTCTTTTTTTTTTTTTAAGCCAATAAGCTGGACATTCATCAGCCCTGAACCATAATACATCCCCATAATCAGCTGGCTGGTTGTATGGGGATGTAGCCTTTGACTGGACAAAAATCAGTGTACAGGATGAGTTATCAATATTTTTTTTCAGTTTTACTAGGAGAAATTCTAAAGATTTTAGGAGTACATTCAGGAGTATGCTAGCATATGCATGTCCTAACAGCCAGCTGACCACAAACTAGTCAAAAAGTTGACAGTAGATTTGCACATCTCTACTATACATAAGCATGTTTGCCTAAGCATGGTGTACATTTTGGTGCAGCAACATTGACACAACCAGTGGCATAAGTTTAAGGCATGACTGTCTTGATTTTTAATACAACTGCAGACAGATAATGTCCAAAACAATATTTTTCTAAGTCATAAGTTCATGGTAAGTTCACAAATCTGCAATGCTGCACCACCGTGACTCTAAATGATCTACATGACTATCTTCCCCACCCTTCCTTGTTCCTGACAGGTTCAGTCAGCTGCTGCAGAGCTGCTTACAAGAATCAGAAACTGAAAACACCTATAAACCTGATCAGCTCCAGTCCGAAATGCCAAAAGTGTTTTCTTCGGCTTACAGGACTTTCCAGCAAAGCAGCACACTCGCAGGGGGAGGGAACGAGGGAAGGAAAACGAAAGGAAATGAATGAGATTTTTCATCTCCCAGCTGAGATCATGTGACGAAGTGTTTGCTCACGTCAGCATGTGCACAGAGGGGTCACAGAACGTTCGTGTGTGAGGGTGTGACCGGGGGGGAGGGGAACAGACGGATGTGTAGAGAGACACCGAGACAGACAGACTCATGACAAGGCAGACAGAAAAAAAAGACAGAGGGACAATAGACTGAAGTGGGTGGAAATTGTTTGGACAGGCTTATACAACGTGTTCCCTGCAGAAGCATTACTGATAGAGTTCTAGCAGACGCATGCTGCATGCAAAAACACAAAGACCTGATAAAAATAAGCATTATGGGACTGTTTTCTTTACAAAAAAAGGTCCCTAGCATCAATATACAGTTTAATTATGATTATGATTTTGAACTCTTGAGGTTAGGGACCGGCACAACGTCGCCAACACCTCACCGAAACGTTTGATCAGACAGGTGGAGCTGGCATTGCCGGTGTGTGCATCATTCCGTGGTACCTGCACCACCCTGTCAAAACTTGCTTTGCAAAAAGGCAGACAAAAGAGGGATTTGAGGAGATCTGAATAGCTCAATTCAAGCCACTTTATGATAATACCTTTAAACGATCATCGAGTGAAAAATGACGCTAAGGAATTCATTAAGCGTGTGTTTAACAGTGGGAGGAATTGTTGGAATGCTGTCCTATGCAACTTATGTTGAATGTTACATGAAGCTATTGTGACCACAAATCCTGGTTTCACAACACATGTAAGCCATAGATATTCTTAATGGGATACTAATGCAACATGCTATAAAACTGGGATCTTCTACCTTTTTAGATAACCTTGGTGTACAGAGAGCAAAAAAACTGGCTGTTGCATTTTAAGGCTGACATATAATGATGTGCATTTGTGACAATTTTAATGCGTTTTGCATGAGATGCTAGCTTACATTGCAAAGACGTTTCAAATGTTACAAAGTAATGCACAGTATGTATACTTACAGAAAATTCGTTACAGAAAATAAAATTGGTATAGGTCTCTCATGTTTACTAAGGAAGCCCTGTATTTGATCCAAAATACAGTAAAAAAAAAAAAAAAAAAAAAGTATATTAATAATATTGTGCAGCATTGTGAACTTTTTTTAAATGTAATGCATGATTTAATTTTATTTAATGCCTTTTAAAATGTTGTTTATTATTGTGATTGTAAAGCTTAATTTTCAATAGCCATTACGCCAGTCTATCACGTCAGACAATCCTTAGAAAATTCTGGTATGCCTATTTAATAATCGTCTTATGATGATAATGATTGTGAATTTGTATTTTTATTTACTTTTATTTTTTGTTTTTCAGGATTCTTTGATGAATAGAAATGTCAGAAAAATGTTTAAAGCAAAACTCAAATCTAACGCTCCTTTTTAATATTATAATTCTTCAGTTTATTCTTGCTGAGGGGACAGAAAAAAGATTTAGTTATATTATTTTTATTTCATTTCTTAAAAATAATCTTACCGATCCCAAACAATCTGAACAATAATATAAATTAAATGTATTTTAAATGCATTCATTGTATAAAAATAAATAAATAAATAAAATTATAATATTAAAGGGACAATGAAACTGATCAACTTTAACTTCTTACTACTTGAAGTTTAATTTAATATTACATTGTAATTTTATTTCATACTTTTTTTATTTATTGCATTAAAAAAAACAATGTTTAAAAAATAATTAGAAACCTGAACTTTTTCTTTAATGTAAATTAATTAACAAAAAGAGCAATACCATATATACTGTACATAGGAAAAGTAAACCAACCACCACATGCATTGTGCCTTTTTTTCCAAACGGAACTTGTATGCAAAGGCATACAAACCGACAACCACTGTGACACTTTACAGTAAAAGGTTTCACTCTATCAGCAACAGATACTGAAAATAGGGGAAAGGTTAAAAATGTACAACACCCCCGATGACAAACAATACCAGAAAAGCAAAGAAATGTGTTTTCCTACAGCCTTCTGAGGCGGCACCAATTTTGCACACTCTGCAAAGAGGCTGGGGGTGAAGTTAAAAAGGTGGGCAGGAGTATAAACGAAAGATAACCCCTACAAAGCCTGGAATGAAGATGACACGATGAGGTCAGGAAGTGCATCTAGTCAAAACACAAATAACCTGAATGGGAGAGCCAGCTCTCCGGTTCTACTTTATGGGTGACTTTTCACAACGGAAGCATAAACAGTTTTTCTGCAATGCCAAAACATTTTTTGTTGCCAGAAAAACGGATCTAGAAATATGTGTAAAGTCCTACGTGACTCAGGAAGGTGCATGAGATGATAAACATCAACAGTGGTACAAAAAAATAAAAAATAAAGCTGAGTATTGAACTCTTCCTATTCTGAGAACTGAGTATTTACGAGACGGCACAAATCAACAGTCTTTTCATGATTCACTGAGCTCCAGGAGAACGTAGGGCGGTCAGATCCTTTGTGATTGAAAGAGTCTAGAAGCAGGAGATTTGGTCACTCACGCAAACATGTGGTTCCAGCATAATGTGCGTGCACAATGGACACAAACAAGGCCTTTGAGGCGAGAATCAGAGCCAGGTGCTTGGCAATTAAGCATTGTGATCAGGCAGTAAACAAGCATACAGGGCAGAGCAGAGAAAGTGACTAACAGACCTCTTTCACAACAACCGACTTCCTCCCCCGGGTCGCTTCCATGTAAGGTCAAAGGAAGCTGAATAGACGGATATGGGGAACTCCTAAGAGCTGCGACACAGCTTCCAGTAAGTGTGAGCGGCACTTATCTAGGGGATTCTGAGCCGATGCGTCTATGACCTAATACAGCATTCTGTCTGTTTTCTGATCCTTGGAGTAAGAAGCCTTTTTCACTGGAAAGTCTGCAGCATGTTGATCAACTGTTCCACATGTATCATTCTGAGCTGTGGAGAATGAAGACGCGTGGTGGAAACATTAGCCGTATTTTCCACAATCTCGTTCAGAGCTGTGCCAGCTGCGGAGACATTGTGTTAGGACTGGAAGAGTCTGAGATGGGACACTGTGGTTGGTTCTGTCCTTGAGGGAATGTACATGCGTGGAGGCTGGGAGATATTTGAGATGACGCGGAGCATATCTCCTCAAGGCAGCCACTGACGCAAGAGCAGTGTCTTGCTTAGTGTGTCTTAATTTTGGTCCCTGATAATAATACAGCACTGTACACTTCTGAAAGCTGAAAGTCACCATGAAATCAAAATGGACAACTTTTGGATTCATTTAATTTAAATGAATTTGAATCAATTAGCAATGCAAACACTGATTGGAGTCAATAAATATCTTCATGTTGTCGTCAATAAATAATTAGGTTAAAAATAAAGCAATACCAAACATTAAAAAAAAAATATATAGTTTTCTATGCTAAATTTAGTGAATTTAGGTGTGATTTTAAGCATTTGTTATTAAGCTGTTTTTTTTCTCCACAGATTCAATTTCAGTGAACATTAGATGACAGCAAAGGTAATTAATGTTGTTACTTTTCACTAAATACAAATATTAATAAATTAAAAATTAGAAGAAAAACTGAGAAATGAACTAAAAAATGAACTAAAGTTATACAGGAATATATAAAGAATGAGGCCTATAACAGATATGGCACAAATACTGTGCATACCTAAGGTAAAAGTGTTGCAGAACACATGCAAATGGCTTGGTATCATTTCAAATGACTATCCAAAGGCTGCAAGAAAGTCCAGTGACCTTTGATCCAGACTCTTGCCTTCTTAATGGAAAACCCTTCCACTTTCTTCTAAAGCTGATATTCTAGCTGCAGGAAGTGACAGCATGCTGTTGTGCAGCACTATAGAGCTTATTGCTCTCTTTAAACAGCTTACTAGATGACCTCTGTGCAACTTCTGTGACATCTGACAAGTGGCAAAGTTCTACGCTGACCGCTTCGCTGCTTTACTTATGTCTGCACCCCATGACGCACATTATACGCATCTCCTCCGAACTCTATACACAAACAAGACACATAAGCATGGTTCAACAGCCAGTTCACCTAATGTTCTGCATTCCTTCTTCAAATATAAATACAGAGCTCTGCCAATGACTACGACATGCTCATGAGAGAACAAACAAATAAACTTTATTGAGTTTTGACCCACTTGCACTGAAAAGCTGCAATGAAGCCACTGATGGAAAGTGTTCTCCTAATGTCAACATGCATTGGGGATTTAAGCACCTATGATGATTATGTAAGCTATGAGAAGATTAAATAATTTAGAGACAGTCGAGACCAATGCAATGCCAGTAGAGCCCACAAACCATGAGTAAACAGAACGAATGATGGGTTTGCAAATGCCTTTAATGGAATATAATGTGCACCAGTGTTGTTATTTAAAACTATTAACACTGTATTGGATATGTCAGATACAAACATAAAAATAATGAACAAATATGAAAAACCTCAATTAAAATTTTGCCTTGTCAGCTTATTGTAATAAATAGGATTAAGTACTAAACCTTGCAGATTAAAATGAGATTAAAATGAAAATAAGGTTAAATAGGAATATTAAAAAGTAAAACGACTAAATTGTAAAAAAAAATATATATTATATAATAATATAAATATATAAAATTAAAGCTAATTAAAAAAATATTAATAATTTTCTAAAGAAAAAAAAAACTGCACCAGGAAAAAAGTGGCACAAAAATATGGCATATAATACTAAACTGTTCACAGACTGCATCTAAAATTAAACTTTTTCTAAATTTAAAAAAAATGCCACTGATAGGCAAAATGAATGTAAAATCAACATATATTTCAAATAATAATTGTTTAATGCCGTCTTTTAAATTTTATTTAAAGAAGATCACCAACAAAATAATAATGCAAATGTATTAATATAACTATGTTCCTTCACTTAGACGTGATTTTTTATTGCGTTAGCTGAGTTGACTGTTTTAGTAAAATATCCATCCACACAGACCAACCAACAGCACAGCTCCCATTCAAGGGTAACCGATTAATTTATCTGTCATGCAGTCGAGTATAATTCACACAATGATTAAAAACGTCTCCCCTTAGGTAGAACAAGTCATTATTGTACAAGAGAGAGAGACGTGTCTAACTGAAGCACGTGGAATCAATTGCACATGACGTGTAATGGAGACAAATCTTGATAATTACTATGGCAGGAGTAGAGGCAGCTTTATTAAAGTGATCATTCAGTTTTATAAATGGTGACCAAGAGCTAGAGAGAACGAGACGGAATGTTTAGAGCAGGTCCGCGGTCGCTCCTTGCGTCTGCAGTCACCTAAAACAGCAGGGAATTAGAGAGATATATGACAGGGCGCTTCACACCTCTGTCGTGAAACTGCGTAAAGCAGGCAGTTCACATGCAAAGCAGAGTATTTTCTGGCCTGGACCCCGCTGGACTCCAGCTGAGAAGAGCTGCTGCAGATATCAGCTGCACAGGTGTCAAACCTCACTCCTGCTTTCCCAAACAAGCCACCCTCAGTGAAAAGAGTGTAACTGACTTCTCTACCAGCACAATAGAGCTAGCAGGCCTGTTTACATGGAAAGGCTGCTGCGATGATCCAATTAGATATACTATCGGGACAGGTGACTTAGTGCGAAGTGTTTTTGTTGTTGCAGTGAAATGGAGGCAGTCAGGAAAACTGTTCCTGTTAATAGTAAAAACAAATAATAAAAAAATAAATCAATGCACTACTTGCTTGCAACATACTTCCTTGACCTGAAGAAAGTAAACAAATGAGAAACTGACTTTGAGCCTCTTCCTCTATTGCAAGGTTACCTGTAAAGTCCTGGTCAGGAGCCAAAAATTCTGTTTTGTTTTTTTTAAAAGCACCAACCATAATTGGTTCATTGGAAATACATAAAGAATTCCATCAGAAAGAATTTGCATGAATTTAATTTATATAGAAAAATTATAAAGAATAATAATAATAATAATAATAATAATATATAATAAATGAACACTACTTTTATATTATACCAAAAAAATAATAATTTAAGTAAATGCATCCATGCTACAATTATTTTCAAACAAATTAAAAATGCTAATTCTATAATCAAGAACACAATATCAAGGAGAGAAAAAACATTTGCATTATCACGCAGCCTTGGATCAAACTGAAACCCATGAAAACTGGATTTCCCTGAGAAGTTATGCATGAACGCTAAACCTTTGGCCTTGGTTTGCAGGACAGGACTCAGTGTTGGGAAGCCACACCTCTTCTCTTAAATCTTCCCCATGC
This sequence comes from Enteromius afrohamiltoni, assembly GCA_034779775.1. Classification (NCBI taxonomy): domain Eukaryota; kingdom Metazoa; phylum Chordata; class Actinopteri; order Cypriniformes; family Cyprinidae; genus Enteromius; species Enteromius afrohamiltoni. The sequence goes on from JAUYWG010000032.1 coordinate 14,189,515, forward strand.
TGAGGACGTTTACAGAGAGTGGAAAGGCCCTAAAATTAGGTCAGTGCTCCGGGAGCTTAACCTACTTGCTTGGTGGAAAACCGTATTTATCACCAACACCAGCAGACAGCCTAGTCCACACCAAGACTATTATCTGAATATCTGCCAAGCCTTTAAGGGTTTTGAAAAGAACAGCAGTATAATTAGTCGTTTAATGTAAGAGAGGCAGACATTAGTGATTGTTGTTTCAAGTGTTTGGCTGCAGGACTGAAAAGTGTTTTGTGTGTTGGTGGCAAAACAGCCAGGTGTCAGCTGTAGCACCCCGTTCCCGTGATTGCGCTCTGGGAGGGGAAAGAGCAGCCAGGATCCCCCGTCTAATCATGAGAAGGGTCAACTTGTGTCAGACTTGGGTCAAAGTCTGCGATCATGGGTTAGCCAAAACAAAATATCTCCTACTGCACGACTGGCCTCAGCACATCTGCATCATTCTAAGCACATCAAATGTGAGAAATAATGCTTGAATTTTATATATTCATGATATCACAACCTATGCTACAAATTCTAACTGCTGAGGAAATTTCCATGAAAGACACAGTGGATTAACCTTAACTTTGCAGTCACAGATTCATCAGTGCTAACGGTACACACTGTATAGTGCTTTTGATTTTTTTTTAAAAGTTAAAACATTGAAAGAAATATATTAGAATATTTAACATATTTTCAAAATTTGAAACATGCATTATTATTTTATGTAATACAGTAACGTGTTATACTTATTTTATATACATGTAAACCTATAAATATCCACAAAACATTTAATTACACTTTCTCATACATATGATCTCAATCATCACACACAGCCTGGAAGAAAACATGAATTAATAAATACATGTGTGATACAGTAATCCACACTATGTGCTCGGGTGACTGTACATTTTATGCATACAGAAAATTTGCATACCACGGACAGTAAATATGCTGCAGAACGAGCTGTATGCAATTCCAAACACACTCTATGCTCATAACATGCTCCCAAAATGCAAAACAGTGCAGAATTCACATGAACACTGAAACACTAACAACCAGCCTGTGTTCCTATTTTTGGATATCAGCTGACGTACACATTATACTGCTGGTTTACACGGAAAGGTGGGAGAATGCTCATGACCTTTGAGTTCCCTGTTGTTGAAGTAGATTCATGAATCAAAGGTTTAGAAAGAAGGACAGTCAGTAGCTTACTCCTAGTACACCAGATAAGACTTTCAGAACGCTGATTGTGTTCAGATCGGCCCGAATATGGAAAGAATAACAGAATCAAGTCTTTGTTATGTTCCAGATGGAAACCATTTTTAGCGTTCAGTGTGCGACTCATATCAAGCAAAAACGAACCAATAAAAACTGCATAAGCTTTAGTTTTCCCAGGAAGAACTATTCAAATTCCACTTAAGGAACGTTACAAATAAAGCAGCATTCCTGCAGCGCTTCGGTAGTTCACTGGAACTTACAGCCATTCAAACCATTCAAAACATGCGTCTAACCACCAGTCTAGCACAGATATGAATGAAACCTTCATGCAAATATATACACCAACGCATAGTAACAGAGACCAGGGCAAGTGGGAAATATTTTATTATATTCCAAAAATATTTGCTGCAACATTTTATCGGAATACAAGCATAGACATTTTTTTACGTTTCCCAGCAACAAATGTTTTATTTTAAAAAAATCATTATTGTTTAATTCATAATTATAAATGTAATAATATAATAATTCGAATATTTGGTATTAATTAAACTGCATTTATTTATTATATTATAAAATGCATTATTTTATGAACGCCATTGGCTCTTTAACAAATTGCTTATGCTCCTCTGCTGTCATTTAGGTAGATGCATAGAATGTGATGTAAATGCAAATGTAATAATATAACTGAAAGTGACACCATTTAAATCTTAATATTACTAATGCAACTTTAAGATCCCTGCAAACGTGCATATAGCCTATTAAATAAGATACTATATAAGAGAAGGAGGAGGAGGAGGAGGAGGAGGAGTGATGGAGGCAGCAGTGCGCAAGTAGTCAATGCGCAATACACTGCACCCCCAGCTGCGAAGCATGAGCGAGAGTGGGCCGCACACACACACACACCCCCTCCGCACATGTAGGTGAGAGTGGGAGACTGATCTATATGCTGGGGAGTAAGTGAACACAGCACAGGGAGAGGCAGAAGGAGGGAGCGCATCAGCAACCGTTACTCACTTTCTCCCACGTGACATTCCTCTTTCAACGACAAAAACGAAAGCGAGCAAAGAGCAGCAGGAATGTGGCCAACAGTCGAGCTGAATAGGGATTTCTGAATGCCGAGGAGCTCGTGAAGAGGCAGGGGCAAAAAAAACAAGTTTTTTTTTTTTTTTTTTTTTTTTTCACCGAGTCCAAATCACACACATGTATCATTATTTTTGGATAAGCTGCCGTTTGCGGTTGCATCTCCGATGTCTGTCTTAGATGCATATTATATAGCATGCTATAAAAGCTGCTACATAATCCTGCCATGTGGGCTTCCCTACGGGGAAGTGATATAAGCTGTTACAAGACAAGTGCAATCCCAACTGTCTCTGCGAGGAAGGGCAGATGTTTATGCAACAACTAGCAATACCTGTCCTGTACCTGAGGAATATAAAATGATGTGAATATCAGTTAGTCAAAATGTTTCATCCATTCTGCCGTGAACTGGTAAAAAAGCAGAGCTGCTGACTCATATTTTTAAAAGCTCACTACACAAATAGCATAGTCATCATGACCCAGGCTCTTTTGAAGCTTCTATCTCGCCAAGCCTTTCATAACATGTTCAGCTCTTTCACAACACAGACAGAGTAAAGGACTTAAGTGTGGGGTATTGAACTACAAACCACACATCCATCTGTTGAATAACAACCATCTTGCAAAACATCACCAAATCGACCACGTTCTGTAACTATTTTTGGCTCTGCCTTTTTCATATTTTCAGCATTTAATATGCTAAAATTGAAATGTGTTGCATGATGTATAAGTTAGCCTATTTCAGCAAATGATGTCACTATGTAATATGTTGCGTATGGAATTATCCAACAGCTTAGTGTTTAGTCTGAAAGTCTATCCTCACTGACAGGCTTCTAGGCAGCGTATGGCAAAAACAGAAATGACCACAGTCCCAACAGCATATTTCCTGTCTGCCTCAAAAATGATCTCTAGGTAAAACCAGACAAAATTCAGACTGATGTATCGGAAGGTGTTTTCCCCTAAAGCATGTTTTTCCAAACAGGACCCCATACTTTCCCCCCACAGTCTGTGAGTCAGTCAGCTGACGCAAGGCAGCAGGAATCTGGTCAGGGGTTTCGTCCCGTCTAGACTGAGCAGAATGTAACTACAGACAGAATCACAGTGGGAAGCCAAAGCGGAGCCTCTGCAGTGAAGTCCTCTACTGCCACTATGTGGTGAAGCATACTTATGGCACTTACATATGACTACTGTACTTGTAGATGTACTATTTATATAATATTACAAAAATCAAATGGTGGTTAACTTTAACTTCCGAGATATTAAGTCAAACTCATATAGGCCTATATTATATATTTTATTATTTCTTTAAGCATAACAATATGAGGGAGGAGCTGAATTGAACATTCATTTTCAGTGTTTGCTATGCCCCCTTTGCTTTCATTTCAAATTATTTCCTGGTGTATATTAGATTTTGAATCACAATCAGGTCTCACACTCCCCAACACGAATACAGAAAATACAGTTGATTTTAGTTTTTCATTTTTATGTTGTAGTGTGACATCCGCATTCTTTTATTAGGTTTATTAGGTCTTTTGTCTTTAGACAATAGAACAACTATAAGCTATTCAAAAGCAAAAAGACTATTTGAAACTTCCATAAAGCTACAAGTGTGTGTGTGTGTGTGTGTGTGTGTGTGTGTGTGTGTGTGCGCACCTGGTATTTATCGCCTTACAAAGATAGGAACACAAGCAAATTTTGACCTTGTGGGAGCATTTGTTAGGTCCCCATGAGGAAACAAGCTTATAAATCACACAGAATTAAGTTTTTTGAAAATCCATAAGGGGTAGGATTAGGTGTAGGGTCAGTGTAGGGCTATACCACATACAGTTTGTACAGTATTAACATCATTACGCCTATGGAATGTCCCCATAAAACATGTAAACCCAACAAGAGTGTGTGTGTGTTTTAGGGCTTCACTTTATGGCTTAACTAGAACAAGTAAACCAAAACAGCAATAGCTATAAAGGAATTCTAGAAATACTACATATGCATATACTATACTACAAATTAGTCATTACCATAATACAATAAAACATACAACAAATATTCTTAATATTAATTAGTATTATTATTTCATATTATATAAAGTCATCTTTTTTTCTCCCCTTTTTTTGTTGATGTTTAGACAAATCAAACATAAAATCTGAATCCCTATCTTTTATCAAACATGCAAACAGCTTGTCGATTACAAGCAATACGCCATTTACATGCAAGTAGACATCAACTGTATATCTATCAGCAATGAACCACAACGAGGCCTCATCTGTCTCTATTACCAAAACTGAACTGTGGACTTGTGTGGTTGCTATGGATACCGCTCATTGCAGGCTGCAGAGAGTATATGCATGAATCAGAGGAATATTGTTACTCTGACACCCTCATGTGGTCAAAAGTGGTCGTGCTGCATCAGATAACCCGTAGGCCTGAATGTACAATTCCCTGCCAACTTGATTACAAACATAACAAACATCTGCATTAATATTCAGATCACTATAACTTGTTTTTGGACTTTGTTCTACCTGGATGATGGAGAGGCTGGAGACTAAAGCTGGCTCAGGGACCTGCAGGCAGCTTCGCTTGTCTGGAACACACGAACACAAGGCACAAATCATTTATCAGAACAAGCAAACATTCAAGCAATGCGTTATTTGCCTATTTGAGTGTTTTCTGCATAATAAAAATACATTTTATTACCAGAATATCAGCATGAATAAAAGTAGGTATTGCTTTAACTGCTGTATTTTACTATAAAAGTGACATGATTAACCAGTCGCAATCATAACATTCTTAAATGATATAATATAGAAATGTACATATACATACATACAAGTGAAATCCGCAGCAAAAAAAATAACAATAAAAAAAAACCAGACATAAAGGAGAAAAAAATTAAATCACATAAGCCATGTATTCGGAAAAAAAAAATCAATCAATGCGATCACCAGGGGGCCGTGTACTGATGCAAGGCCACTAACACAATTCATATAATACAGATTAGGTCAGAATTAGCATTATTGCAATCTTAATCTACTTTTAGTGGCTATGCGGAATTAAGCTTCCCCACCACCATCTGTGAGGTTTTGTTTTTATCCCTCTCTAATCGTGACGTGGAAATATGCTCAGACAGGTTTTAACCAAGCAAGTGTACACATACTGTAAATTCCAACCTGTTTTCACTTGGGTCACTGAAAACCTTCACTTTTGCTTTTTGCAATTATTAATACCATTTCATATCATTGACTTTTATTACACCACTACGGCATTATGATTAACAAAACAAAATTCTTATAAAAAAAAAAATATATATATATATATATATATATATATATATAATAGCTTAATAGACTTGTATTAATAGTTTCACAATAAATCAATCTTATAAATATGCAGCAGTGCATTAAAAATAAAATAGCCCAAAATATTTATAGTCTAATTATAACTGGCAGCAATTTTTTCATGCGCTCTCAAAGTTGAACACGAGATGGTGAAATAATGTACATTACAGCTATAACCATTGTTCATGTTGTCAAAACAAACATTTCCAACCAGGCAAACCAGAGTAGAATGAGAGAGATGTGAGGCGGCAAAATCAAAACCTATGAATAATTAATCTCATCTCATTCAATGGAGCTCCAAGTATGATCCTAGCCAAGCAAAACAAAGTGGCCACCTTCTGCATTTTCGCTAACCATCTGTTATACAAAAAATGGATCCATTTTTTTGGCGGGGTTAAATTGGGGTTCCTATGGAGTGAGTGAGTTAAGTGAGCCGGTTCTGTAATTAGAGCACAGGAGCATGTCCAGATGTAATTATATCCATGTCCCTGGAAACATTATAATATAGGTCGCTTCAAGCCATCTGATTAGCTTGAGATAATTGATTTTAAATACATATATTATTTAAATATATATAATTATTATTTTTTTATTAGTACTGTCAAATGATTAATTATGATGAATTATAATGAAAGCACAAATATGTATATGCCACAAAATTGCAAAACTACCTATATATAGGCTATCCACGTCTATCTATACACACACTACTAAATTACACATTTTCACAAAGCAAAAAAAAAAAGCCCATATGCACACATGCTTCTATATTGTTATGTTTTGTATAATTGGGGGAGGGGGAGGGGAGGGACAATGTGACGCATAACAGACGTGTAGTAGCATATGTCAGGTGAGTATACAGTACATAGACTTAAACCTAACCAGGCCCAGAATGCTGTGTACTAGCACACTGAATTATGTGGCTCAGTATGGTAATGTTGCCAAAACCACGAGAATGGCTCACCATGAGGTCACTTTCTATAATAGGGAAACAGAAGTGAACCATCAGCTCCCCAAATGTAGTACGTTCCATCGCCCAGAGCAAATCAAATACCTCATTTGCTGAATGTACTTGCTCTTTCTCTTCGTGAGGAACCTGGTTAAACTTCTTGTCGTGTCTAACAAAATGCACATTATACTTCAACAGACGAGTAGAGAAGCGCTGAGTGTAAATACTATACTTTAAATAGTATAATGAAATTAAATAATATAAATAAAACAATCAAATAAACGTAAATAAATAAATTTGATATTTACAGACGCTTCACTGAGCAGTCTTCATCTCCCAAGTCATTTAAACGACAGACTTTAAAGACTATAAATTCTTCATTGTCTTGGCACTATCTAAATATGACTAGTAATACCTATACTAAGTAACTAAATGATTTTTGGCACATCCACAGTTATTGTAAAGCCTTGCCAAAGGAGGACGGGCTCCCCAACCAAGTCTGGTTCTTCTCAAGATTCATATAAACATCTTACAGAGCTTTCTGTTCCTCTGCCCCAGTGGCTTGTTCACTGGATACTCCGTAGAGCCACTATAAACCGAGATCCATGGTGAAAAGAAGTATTCCTTTCCTATAGAAAGTGAATGTACGTGCCTGTTAATTATGCACAAGCCTATAAGTAAACTCCAGCTTGAATGTGAGGAAAAAGCAGGCCTGTGAAGATGATATTGGTGTTGCGTGGCTGTTTTTTTTTTAGACCAGATATGTATTTCTGCATTTAGACAACATTTCATCATGACATCGTCACAATAAATCAGCCCAAAACGATGCAGAGGTGCAGTCAGTTGCATATCTGCCACAACGCACAGCATTTTCCTCCAGAGCTCTGTTGCTGTTGGTAGGCCTTGCTCACACTGATGGAAAGACAATGCGGGCATTTTGACAAACGGCACGCTATGTACGCCTCCCTGCCTATAGCTCTGAAGACTCCATCAAACGATGTATACAGTGTGCAAGCTCACACGGACCCGGCGCTCTAAATATCAGCCAGAGAATAAGATCAAATATAAGGCGTAAAGGTGTTGACAGGAGGCGCAGGAAAGCTGCTGCTGCTTCTCTGCCTGTTAAGCTTTTTGAGCCAGAGAGCAATGCTTGATTCACGCAAACAACCAAATGCCACTCTTGGCCTCGCATTTTTCCCCCTTAAAGGAAACATATAAAATGTACAATGCACTAAATGTTACTGATCAGAAGCCCACTCCCCACCCCACCGGACAAGGCTCGGAAAATCTAAGCGGTTTCGGATTCGTGACACCGGTGGAGAGGAGCGCCTAACGCAAACGCATTGAAAAACAAAGGCGTTTCGGCAAAGCGAGCGGATGCTCGGTTACAAACCAGAAGGAAGGAAGAAAATAAGAGCTTGTTGTATACTCACCTCGTCTACAGTGATTGTGGAGGTAATTTAAAGGGCCAGGTTCGCGCAGATTGTCACCCCCCCCAACCAAACAAACACCACCCCCTCCGTGCACCAGTGTCCACCCAGTCGGTCCCCCCACCACTGGTGACAGCGTTCTCGCACACAAACTTGCTTTCCTCTCCTGGGAAAAAGCTGAGTCGGTTCTGAGTCAAATAAGGCGGCTCTTCGTTAAAATCGAAAACCAATCAGTTTCGCCAGCCCTGCCCTCTCCACCCTCATCGGGCGCCAACGGGTTTGGTTGTGTCTGTCGGCGAGCCGTTTCGCTGCTCGATGGGATTTTTTGGCCTTCTGATCTGTCGAGCTGTCTAAGAAGCACGCTTTACGCAGCGGTTCATCGACCCAGTCTTCACAAGCAACACTTGGGCGCACCGACCCCGAGCCCGCCTCGCACCGCAGTGTGCAGTAACCCTTGCTGACTCAAGAGGACGCTGGTGCACAGTGTCTGCTCACACCGTCCACACATCTGCAAACACAGCTATGGGAACAGAGTTACAACACAAACACTAATTTATTTGACTTTATTAACTGAATTCTTATTTTGCATTTGAAAGGAGAAAACAATGTTGTATGTTCTGCCTGCTGACTTGATGACAGCAGTATGTAGAGAGCTATTTCCAGTTTTAAAACATTGTCTTCCCTTTGATATTTGATTTATTTTGACTACTTATCTCTCTCTCCCTCCCTCTTTTTATAATTTTTCTTTACTTTCTTTTCCTTCCGAGTAATATTGTTCACATTGATAACTCTAAGCTAACTGATATTTGTTTAATAGTATTTTTATTACCAAATACTTGTAACCAATCTTTTATCATTTTCACTAGTAGGCCTGACAATTGATTGAATTCTAGCTACTAGTAGTAGCAATACTACGATAGACTATTTTATTCCAGCACTGTAGCATCCAGACAGCTCCAAACAGAAAGAGAGAGAGAGAGAGAGACAGAAGCAGTGGATCACAGTCACAGGAACGTTTATTCATGAAGGTTCCCCAGCAGCCATGTTTTGCTCTGTGCTGCTGGTTTAATTCTAAAAACATTATAGCAAAGCTCCGATCATTGTAGTTACGGGTAAAGTTTATATTATTGGATAATATACTATATTATATGGACATACTACAGTGCAGTAAGTGCTAGTACCAACATAAAAAATGTAAATAAAAAAAGTGTAATAAAATGTAATATATAACGATTTTAGATAAAGATTCTACTTGGTGGCATAGTAAATACTTCAACAATGTATCCAATCTACCAAAAGTCATCTTTTACTCACCCTTAAGTCCTTCCAAACCTGT
>JAUYWG010000032.1:14211148-14251324 GCA_034779775.1 Enteromius afrohamiltoni
GTCTAATGTTTATCAGTACATTACAGAAAATAATGAACTTTATCACAATATGCTCATTTTTTGAAAAGGACCTGTATATGCACTCAGAAAATCGTTACAATATGGTTTAAACAAATGACTTCAACACAATAAACATGACATTCAGAACCAAAACAGATGTTTTTAGCAGGTACCAGCTGTAATGGCACAGATCTATTCTGGAAAAGGGGTGGGGAGTACCAGCTCATTTGCATTTAAAAAGACAGGCATGAAAATCAGCCTATTTCTGCTTCCACTAAATATAGGCATCTACAAAATGATTTAATAAATTATCTGTGAGGCATTTTGAGCTGATACCTCACAGACACGTTCTGGGGACACTACTTATATTACATATTGTAAAAAGGAGTACAATATGTCTCCTTTAATCCAAAATACAGTGTTTAAAAATTCGGTCAGCTTGTTACAAGTTATGACTTTTTTGTGAAAAAAGTGTCAGAAAAAGCTTCTGAAAATAAAAATAAAACTATGTGAAACTAACAATGTCTCTCAATGCTGGCTTGCTTCGTATTTTCATCCAGCATTATGACACCCGGCTACTTGCACTCAGGGCTTAAAGTGCAGTGACATGCTTGGCAGGGTGCAGCAATCCCAACAGCAGTCAAGCTTGCATCTGAGAGAAGCCCTGGTGCCTCTCTCCCTCTCTCTCACACTCTGCGCGCTGTCAAATCAATGAGCAGAGGACACTGAGCCTTTGATCAATGCTAGTGTCTGCGGATTTCAGGCCTCTGACAGGCTGGTGCCCCCCCTCTCGCCCCTCTTAAGGTGTCACACTTGTTTCTGCGCTGTGATTGATGTCAATCTCCCTTGGAGTGCTGTGTTATCTATTCTATAAGTCCCCCACGGAAGGGCTGGAGAGCCGCTGAGCTTATTAATGCTGTTACAGCGTCTCGCTACTCCAGCCAAACTCTATTATAGATTAAGTTTGGCACGAGGAGAGATTATAATGCATGTCCCTCATTCAAGGTTCTCCCAAGCTCTCTCACAGCAATGTGCTGATGCTGCCAGATTTGGGAATGACCTTGCTTTTACCGAAGTGAATGTGGAATATATCACTCAGACATTAGGATTCGAAAGGTAATGTTTGCTGAATAGCACACGGGCGCTGTGCCACATAGTCTTAAACAATCACAGTAAATGGAAGCGAGGGCTCAGTATACTGGTGGTTTTGTTTGCAAACCACACACTCCAGGGCCATGCAGAAGTCAGAAACAACAGTATATAGACAAATGACCCTATTTGCTTTCTGGGCTTATTGTGAACAAATGATCGGTGCATGTTATTCCAAACAAATTAAAAGTTCTTTATAGTCTCGAATCAATATGTTATAATTTGTGTTGTTTTGAAAAACTTTCCCTTTCTGCTGATTTCACGTAGGCCTCATTGGATAATGTTTACTAATGGCTAACGAGTTATTTAGGAGCTATTACAACAAACCAACATTCAGTCTGGGCAGTTGGTCACTCTTTTGCACTCTTGTTGTTAGATGCTGTGACTACACTTTCTAGATACAAAAAGCACCCTCTTAACTGATGCCATTAAATTTGTATGAATTATTATTATTAATAATATTATTATTAGGGTGTGAATTGGTTCATTTGAATTCAGTTGTAACTAAAGTAGCAAGCAGGATTCGGGATTGCAGTTTGTAAAGAAGAAAAATGTAATAAAGGAGAATTGAAACAAACTAAAATTAGTTTTTATTTTTATTAGGAATTAAAATCTTGACAACCAACCACTGACATTTTCTTTTAAACTGTTTCTTTAAAACAGTTCTGTATCTAAAAATATCTAGTTTTTGAAGCAATAATACAAATATTTTTAAATGAGTTACATATATCAGACATGCAGTAGCACAAGAGTGTTTAAGGAAATGTCACTTTCATATTTTGGATTTGGGAGTCCCGAAAACAGGTTGACGTGCATGCAAGTTCGAAAAAACACTTAAATTTTCTTATAATATGCATTTATTGTTATATTATTTTTCAACGACTCCCGAACGATTCGTTCAAGGATTTATTTTTGCAAACCTCTGCGGGGGGATTGGTCGATTTCATTTAAAGGATATGATGCGATTTCAAGTTTTCCTTTCTCTTTGGGGTTTTACAAGATGTTAGCAGTGTTGGGTGTAATGCATTACAAGTAATGTGAGTTACATAACAATATTACTTTTTCCAAGTAAGTAACTTGGAAAACTTCATTTTTGAGTAATCTAACTTATTTAAAAAAAGGAACCCCAATTAATTTGTTATTTAATTAATTAACTGAAAAGTCTGCTGACCCCATGTTGGGAGAAAATCAGAAATACAGAGACATTGTGTGCGGTGTGTGAATACAGAGTAGTTCTAGACTAAATGTGAATGTGCATTAATTCATCTCACTCTTAAACAACAGATTTAGTATTCATCAAAACTAATTAAAATAAATCAGAATATGACACAAACTTAATGTATCTAATTCCATTTTATTAACCAATGTCTTTGCTGCTGACCTTTAATGATCCAGTTCAACTATACTTACAACCAAAAATGACTTCAAAAACTGTGCTTTATTGTTTTTTGAACTTTCTTCTCCTGTATTCTGCTTTACAGATGTGAATTTATTTTTTATGCCTCGGGTTTATTCGTGACACTTTTTGGTGTGAAAAGACTTTTACATTTGCTATGAATAGAACTTCTTATACACTGAAGCTCTGGCCATATTGCAAAAGTAACGTGAAGGTAACTCAAAAGTAACGCAAAGCATTACTTTTTTAGAGAGTAACGCAATATTGTATTGCATTACTTTTAAAACTAACTTTCCCCAACACTGGATGTTAGTGCATATATAAGATCCCTAAAGTTGCAAAGACTAAAGTGTCAGTCTTAACTTTTCTAAAAAGTATCTCTTTGAGTTTGACTTCATAACAGTTAAAACTTGTCCACACGTTTATTTTTTACCCCCCCACTTCTCTACTATACTGCAAATACATACGAGAGCTGTGTTTGTAACAGGACTCTGTTCCCCTTTTGGCCTTGAGCTAATGATAAAACTACTAAGGAAATTATTAACTGTCTTTACATTTATTTAATTGTAAAATATTGCAATTATGGTAAGGGGCGCTATATTTCAGCCGCATACTTGTGGTATTCAGCCAATCACAATCCACAGTGTCGGCTGACCAATCAGAGTAGGCTGGGGTCTTTGTAGAAAATTACCCGTTTGAGAGAGGTGGGGTGTAGATGAATTACAATATATATCTATGGTTACAAATTACAATAATTTACAGTATTTAAAAAATCATGTGTTTTTTGAACATTAAAGCATGTCAACATATTCTGTTACACAAAATACACCAAATAATCATCTTTAAAATAGAATATGACCGTTTCTGAGCTTTTAATGCTCCAAAAGCAGCACCTAGAGGCAAAGAATGAATTTACATTTTTATTCAGACAAACATGAAAATCAAGTTTTCCTTAGGTCTGCGGGTCAACAAATGGGTGGTCGATATGCTAATGTTTCATGTGATGTCAACATGAAATGACTTGGAACAACTTGTTTCAATGATTCAGAGTCAACTCTTTCTTTTGAGAGACAATAACTTTATACACGGTGCACTTTTAGATTTAAACCTTTGCGGGGTGATTTTGTTCCCTTAGAGCTGTGTTACACATGGCATGAAAGGTCATTTTTGAAAAATAAAAGGGGTACTTTAATTAACTGTTCTTGCTGATTCTTTTACTAGCAATTTCTGAGTAAAAATCTTGTTTCTACACTTTTTTTTATTAGTGAAGATAGATAGACAGACAGACAGCAGTAGAATGACAGATAGATGTGACTAGCTGTTTTTGAACCGTGTGAACAGCTCTTAAAGAGAATCACTGCATTGGATTCCAGAAGACGCCCATCAGGCCGAGTCCATTAGTCTGAGTCTGCTCTAATCTGAGTGAGAAGCTTTGCAGCATAATATACTGTCTAAAGAGCTGCTTTCATTTTATCAGTCAAACCAGTCTTTCACTCCATTGGATACCAATACTCTATTGAGGAAAAAAGGATTTTCGGTTCAGAAATTCCACTTATTCTGTGGGAATCAGATATGCCTTGCTTTATTGCATACTAAAGCCACTGACAGGAGAGAGAGAGGCATCTGCATGCACACATTTGTTTTCACACTCAGTCTAAGACCAATGGCAGTGTTCTGGGAAATCAAACTAGGATATAAGTATTGGTTACTGCATGTGCACAATGAAAGAGAAAGGGAGAGTGGGATGAAAAGGAAGAGGGAAGGATACGGAAATGGAAAAATAGCCTTGGTGCCATTAAGTGCATGACTTAGTATTATGTCATTATCTATTTCTTTTGGTGCAAATAAAAGCTAAGCAGACGGGGTTTTTGTAACTGTGATAAAAATTGATATTTCTAGACAAAAACTAAGCCAAATAACAAGGGGAAAACAGATCAATGAGTACATATATACATATATATATATATATATATATATTGGTTGCTGTTCATATATAATATCCATATGCACTGCAATAATGAAGAAATCTTACTTAGAGATTTTTTTAAAACTGTATATAAAGAATTATTAAGGGATAGTTCACCCAGAAATTAAAATTTGGCCATAATTTATTCATCCTCTTGTCCTTGACTTTTCTTCTATGAATTCTAAATGTAAATATTACAGTTCAGTTTGTTTGTTTGTTTAAAAAAATTAAAAAGGGTAAGAATGATCATGCTATTCTGTATGATATTACCTCAAAAGAAAAAAAGGCAAAATCATGAAATAAAAAGCTGCAATTACAATTAATTTTTTTACAATACAATAGTAAAAAAAAAATAATAATTTTCCAGATGTAAAGTCACAATGACCTTTTTTATTCTGTAGTGAAAACAGAAGGAGGCTTCCACACAAAGCTCTATTACTTTCAAAAAATCATAAAAGAATCATCAAGAAATCATGCAGGTTTGGAAGAGGGTAAATAAGTACTGACAAAATGTAACATTTCAAATGAAGTGATCTATATTTATATATTTTTTAAACTCTTTCCATTGCAAAATGCCCATCACTCTACAAAGTTATTAACGTCAAGAAATCACTGCTGGGTCTTTATGCCACAGATGTGTGTTTGTGTATCATTCAATGTGTACAGTATAGCAGCTAAAAAATATGGACTCATAAGGGGAGCAGGGCTACAGCCTATAAATACCCCATATACCATCTGCCATCTCAATGCGCCAAATGTTGCTGGATTAGCCCAAACTCACTCACTCAGCTGTGAAGGGGCATGAGAAAATGTTGTCTAGATTTAAAACAGTTGTAAATAAATACTGGCCAGACTAAATCTAACAAATTTACCTTCACAGTAGTCAGATGTGCCTAATCAGATTCTGTTAATTAATAAATGGATTTTTTAAATTCCAAATATGTAAAAAAATTCTAATTTATGCATATACTGACAGCAAAATTAACCCTACAGAGCATATTTAATGAACACCTGACATACTAGATTTCAAAGGAAGAGTTTAATTCTGTTGTTTGTCAACTGTTTTTGTTTATACAATTTAATATTAAAGTCAAAGTTTAAAATAACACTGGAAATATAATCATTTTATAGGCAAATTTTAACAGCCCATTTCTTGTTTTGAATTACACAGAAATAAGAAGTCATGACATGGGTGGATAAATAACCACAGAATTCTCTAATTTTGAGTGAACAATGTCTTTAAATTCGTACCATAATAATAATAATAATAATAATAAAGGATTTTGCACAAGACAGGAAAAAAATAGCATTAAAATCATTTGAAAGTAACAACAAGCAACTATCAATAAAGTCAAATACATGTAAGCAATAGACCTGGGATCATAATGGTACTCTCCAACCTCATGAACTCAGAACAAATGACTACACATGACAGCTTCAGCTGACTGGCTAATTGCTATGTTGCATTTTACCTTACCATAAGTGTTCTGCAGTTTTACTGTGTCCCTGCCAGCATTGCAAGAAACATCTCTCTTGCTCTTGTCGATCAGTCCGTCAAACAGATTGCTCCTTTGTGGACTGGGCTTAGAGGCTAATCATTGCGCTTTACCTCGTCTGCCTGTTGGATGTGCTTCCAGTGACCCAATTCAAAGGATTTAAAACTCCCAGCATGCATCCATGCCACAAAGCAAAGCTCCTGTGATACGAGGATGCAGTTGATGGACAGAGTGCATGAAAGTCTGATATAATATAAAAGAGATCAAGTCAGATCTTTAAACTAGATAAAGACCACTGTAAACTGCAGTTTATGTTGAGGTGATGGAAAGTGTTGCTTTTTGGGTTTTTTGAGAGGCTTTTTACGTTATCCCTTATCCTGGCCTACGCACTGGCAGACAACTTGCATCTTAAAACCTTACATTTAAACATATGCTCAGCCATTACAATGCCTTAGGGTGTAAGGAGCTAAATCAAATGCATGGATTGTCCTCCACAAATAAACTTGATTGATTTACTATCGTTTGCAAATGGCTGGAGGTTTGCTGCCCGAGAACTTGAACATGCATGTGGCTGTTGGCTAATCTGGTTGCTTATACCTTTTCTCTATATCTGTTACACCTCAAATAAATTGTTAATAACATTGTAGCACTCTAGCAGGAATTTTCTCGGCTTAACTGGTGAGGTTAAGTGGGTGGTAAATGTCTATGAGTTTATATACATAATCAGTTCATCTCAGATGAGCATGCTTATTAAATTCATCATCAGCATTTCATAAATTTCAAGGATAATTGTCTTGAGTGTGAACAATCACATGGTTTGATCTCTCGCCTTTGAGCTATATCTGTCTTTCAGGTAAACTTGTATTATATTAAAAGGAAAAAAAGGAATTAGATCAAACAGACTTCTAAAATCTGATTTCTAAAATCGGGTGTAAATCAGAATATATGGTCTGATATTGATACTTTTAGCAAGTCATGCTGATTACTCAAAACATGCTGTGACACATTTGTGTTCAGTTAGATTCAGGGGTCTTCGATTGATACGATTAATATTAGGTGACTTTTTTAAACAACTATTTACAGAACTCACAAATATACCTAAAATATAACATTAATATTTAACTGAATTCCTGTAAAATTGCAAATCCTGTATTCCAACTCAGACATTAACACACAAAAATTACACTTATTAATACAAAAACATAATGATGTCATTAATTATCTGATGACAGCTCATTATCGGCTTGTGCAATGAGAAAAGCAATGACAAGAAACCCAGTCTTTAAAATGTGCAAAACAAAAATTATGTTAAAAAAAAAAAATAAAATACACACACACACACACACACATATATATATATATATATATATATATAAATCAACACATTTAAAAAATAAACTTGTGAAAACTAATATAATATATATCAAATATTAGATGACAATGCATTTGTGTGCAAATTTGGTTAACCTGAGAGTGTCAAATTGGTACATTTTCAATATATATATAGTTGTTGTTGTTTTTAATTGTTTTATAGTTACATTGTAAGTCATTGGATCGATGCATCAGTCCATACTGATGTATTGTTTCACCCCTTTTGGTTATACATTCTTGTCAAGAAGTGCAAACAGAAGCAAAGCTTGGTTCATGGTACTGGACTAAAAGAAGAAAACAAACTGCAATCCAGGCCCAGGCTCAGGTTCTTAAGTGCCCTGCTCACTATAAGCTCTTGCAGGGCTGTCTTAGCCTGAGTTCAGACTTTTTAGGAGAAGCAGAGACCTTTTTACTGTCACTATAGACTTCTAAGGAGAGTCCCACCAGGATAACACCTGATACACTCAGAACACTATAGTGCTATATTTTGACATCCATAATCGACATTTTATAAAGTGCACTCATTTAATCTCACAATGCGAATATAGGGCTTCTCGAATATTGGCCCTTTAGGTCAATTTTTTTGCTCTAACTCTAATCAAACACACCTGAACGAGTTAAAGGTCTTCAGGATTACTATAAAAAGACATGATACTGGAACAAGATTTTCTTGGTTCCCACTTGTTGCAAAAAGTCAGTGACTTCTCTTATAAAATGGCATTTTTGTGTTGTAAACTTAAAAAAAGATAAACCAAAAATTGTATTTTTTTTGTGTAAAACTAAAGATTAGCCGAGGCTGTCAAATCATTAAAGCTGTTTCCTCTAAAAAGTTGTTTATTCAGTGTAGTGAAGCATCTCCTCTACAAAAAAATAGCCTCGGCATTAGTCATTACGCTTTCTTGGTTAAAGGTTCTAGTGGTTTTGCTACAAAGGTGCAGGTTGGTGCTAATCTCTAAAGTCCAGAGTTGAGGAGCCCTGAGGCCCAATCTACGTTTTTGTTTATCTCTTATTTGTCCCAATAGTTTTGGGCTTCGTAGTGGCATCTACTGGCAAGGATGCATTAAGTATATGAATTGCTGATGCTTTGCACCAAGTCTTTTGTTTATTTCTTTATTATATCATACTACAAACATCCATTCTCTAACAAGGAAAAAACGACTTTAACAAAATAATATACCATCAGTTAACAGCATTTGAGATCACAGCAAGTCTGTCTTTAAAGGTGCATAAGATACTGTTAAAATTAGTTTCCCAATGGAGAAGTGAATCAATTTTACAACCCTTACCCAACTGTTGCACTCTATTGCATGAAAGGGCAGGTCATGTGATGTCAACATGGTTGTGCCCATGAGGGGAGACCTTTTCTATTTAAACTTTTTTGTTGTAAAAATCAGTTTAGGCTTAACTTGTCATCCCACAATATTGTAGTGTATGCAACCTTTATAACATTTTTCAAATGTACATTTATTTATCTGCAAAACTTTTAAATGAGCAAATAATAACTAAGTGCACCTTTAAATCCCACTATATTCCAGATGAGGTGAGGATGTCTAAAAGGCTTTTAATATTACTGCTATTACTACTTCTGTTACTAATAAAAGCATAGGTACTGGAAAAGTGCTTTGCCCTTTTCTCATTCAGCTCGATCCAGCATTCTATTATTGCCTCTGGTGCAATACTAAAAACTGATGCACGTCTGTGAATTAGTCTCCATATAAATTGCTGCATTAGATTCCATTATGAGCGCAGCCTGCATCATCTTCCGCAGCAAGACTACCATGAGGGTCATGCATTGGCTCTATACTATGATATATTATTATACTAATGCACCCACGACGTCAGCAGCGCGCATATCCTCTTTCTCGACGTTCACGTTGCACAACCAAACCAGACTCTTTAGCCCACTACACATTCATCCGTTTAGACATGCAAAAAAAGCATTTTTAATGATGCAAAGTGCCATGAATATACAAACATTTCCAGTTAAATGGGTGACTGATGTGTAAAAGCCCTAGTGCGTCTAAATGGAAATCCCCACGGTGTCTCAGACTGCAGGCAGTTTGCACCAGTGTACATTTTATATCATCATGGGGCCGGTTGTTGGATACAGCAGGAGTAAACTATGAGTTCAGCATCACCACATCATACGCAGCCCGTTTCATTCATAAAGAAGCGACTCTCCAGTAGCACTGATGGTGCGGCGATTCACATGCCTTTCTTGTAGCTTAACATGTATTCTACGTAAAGCCCGCTTTTATTTAGAACGGTGCTCAACATTTTTCGTTACTATTTGCTGTCACGGCAAATGCCATCATGACAGTTATGGTCAGTGCCGCTGACGATTTCCACACATAACAGAAAATGCTGCAAGTACTCAGCAGTCAAAGTCTAACTGAAATCTGTGTAACGCTTGTCCGGGTTGCTTATGCTGTGCTCTATTAAAAAAACACACACACACACACACACACAATAGGATACCAAAGGCACTACATGAATGAATTGATTTCATACGTCGGCGCGCGATTCGACTCACCTACCTGAACTTAACGTATCCCGCGTGACTGATCTTTGACTGACAGGACAGATGAATGGCAGCCTGCGCTAATAAGGTACTAAAGCATTTTAGACTAATAATGAAGACGTGATAGAGTCCTATCTCAACGGCAGTCCTCTCTCTCCCTCTCTCTGTATCGCACTCACTCACTCAAACACACACACACTCTCTCTCTCTCTTACACACACACACCCTCCTCCTCAGAATCTCCACTTGCTTCAGATAAAAGGTGGGAGATTTTTAGCATATTGCCTACAGGAGGTGGACAAAACAGCACCTACCAGTGCAGTCTCTCATGTTACTGAATTCTAATACAAACTATATACCTAAAATTCTATTACATATGAAATTATTTGACATTTTATGCACTGAAACTCAAAATGTTAGAGGTTTTATAAAATAAAAATGCAAAACAAATACATTAAAAATATGTAAACAAATAAAAGTAAAATAAATGCAATAAAAAAAAAAAAATAAAAATTGTAAAAAAAAAAAAAAAAAAAAAAAAAAAAACCTTTTTAAAAATACAGGGTGTCAAAATCTAAAAATGAAACATCATTTGACAAACTATGGCAGAACCACTTTTAGTTTTTTCAATATACATTTTATATATCTTATCTTTTCCCGAGGGCAATGTGGGAAAAAAAAAAAGGAAATGTCCAAATGGTGTCTCAAGTACTTTTTAATTTTTACAGTGTTTTGTGCTCCGTCTCTCTGAGCTTGAAGGTGCATTAGCTGCAGAAAAATCCCTGTAACAGTCTGAATCTTTGTGTTGAATCTCAGTGGATAATGGTGCAGAGTTCCTTGCAGCAATTTCCGTTAACTTCCATCTGGCAGCTAGACCTGGGAAGGGTGGCCAATCAAAATCTCTGTTTTTTACAATAATCTTTCTGAGGGCACATTCCCGTTAAAGTAATTGACGGAATATTTAACAGGTATTGGTATCAAACAACACAAATACACAGTGTCAAACAAAGACCTCACCAAGTAAAGACCTTAGATAAGTAAGCATTAAATCTGTATAAACTAGCACTGGGACGTCATTAAACATGCATAGTCTTTTTGTGTGGAGAGATGGAGGCGGTAGACAACCAAATATAATCACAATAGACAAGCTGGGGTGTACAGTTTGATAATAGCTTGCAGGAAGCAGGAGGCCACGCCGCAAGCAGCATGTGGATATTAGTCACCTCATAATTATGTCTGCCTTTATATTCAATACTCTCCCATGCTTTTTATGTCTTTTCCTTGCAAATAAAAAGAAATTAAATTGTGAAAAGCCATGTCAAATACTAAGCAACACCAACACTGAAAATTTAGTTGGATGGTTTAAGTAAGTGATTTGCTTATTTCCAAGAGGTATTTAGACATTTACATTGGTATTCTACAGCGGGAAAATATTCGTTTATGTCTTGACAGATTTCATCAGATTGGCATTTAACCAGTGGTACAGTTTGTCTCCCTCTTCCTGTTAGAATGAGTACTACATTTTCAAAAACAGATAGTATTAAATAAAATAGAGAAAATAGACAACACTATGTAAATATTATTACTTTTACTTCAAGGTGTTGTGCAACTTTCTCCCTTTTGCTTATCTGTTGCCTGGACCATTATCTCAGTTAGTTAAACGACAACAAATACTGATCCTGCTCTTAAAATAATAATAATGAATAATAATAATAATTAAATGAATAAAATTAAATTTAATGAATTTAACAATGTGGGTCATATCTCGGTGAAAACACAGCTTGCTGCTGTAACAGGTGCACTGAGAATGCCTTCTCCACTACCATTCACAGTCCTCTAAAAAGGTAACCTGAGAACGCTGTTCCACTACAGTTCGGCTTTTAATATGATTAAACAATCAGACAGGGCTTCACACCCTTGTTTACTTCTTGCTCAGAGTCCCAGTGGTTCACTTAAATTCCCACTTGCACTACAACTGTTGCCTTCCTTGAATAAATATTGCATAAACTCAGTGTCATAGCGTAATTACACACTGTACGCACGCTGTGTTATGCTTGACCTTTGTATTTGCACATATACTCTTGCATATTAATATCCAGATGCATACACACTGGTTGTACCCTAAGGTTTTAAAACTACATCTCTGCAGTCTATTTGCCTCATATTAATGTCTTAAATATTACATATTAGTACATTTGAAAGGATACCCCCCCCCGGTACCGTATTACCCTGGACATTTGTGATGTTGGTTTATAAATCTGGTCATAAGTAGCACGGGTATACATTGTATTCTCTTATGCCAAATATATTAAGTAAAGATCATGTTCAATTATGATATTTTGTACATTTCCTACTGCAAATACATCAAAAATTTATTTTTGTTTAGTAATACGCATTGAATGAAAAAAGTTTGAAAACAGACAGCAAGATGTTATATCCCAAAATTATTCTATCCAAATATGAATTTTAAACTTTTCTAAATGTACAGTAAGAACAAAATAGTATTATTTTAAACACTGCAAATATTTACTGTATGTTGAAGGGAAAGGGTGCACAGACTCGAACTAGTTCATCAATTAGAACATCAACTGACCAAAATAACCACTCAGATTACACACTTTTACAATATCAACACCAAAGTTTGTAATTTGTTTATTTAAATTAAGGTTTCACAAACGTCAATAAATACTAATACATAATATTTAATAATTTAATAAATTTAATAATAAGTAAATTCTTCTGGACATTAATCATTCACAACTATGACAATGCAGTTTTTTTATTGAATGCGAATCTTGGGGCAGGTGTAGCACAAAGAGCAAAAGAACACATTATCTATTGATTACTGCTATTAAAAAAGAATGATTGATGAAGCAATGGTCTGTTTTTCCTTTACAGAGACACGCAGCTTGAGGAAGTAATTAGTCTTCTCAGGTTTAGCATACTGAAAGGGTGTAAAATGGCTTCATATTTCTCTGTCTACTATGGAAAAAACTGATTAACATAACATCTTTGTTGCATAACAGCCAAAAGGAAACATTATACTGTGTTTTCTTATACCCATGTAGTGCTTTTAATATTACACTGCTAATACAGAGTTATTCATAGCAAGGCTAAAACTGGATATATAAAAATCAAGGACCATGTAGAGACATAAAAGCAAAGACCATGTGAAGCTAAAAGTGTGCCTGATGTTGATTCAGACAACTCTAGTCACACTCAAATCCTTACTTTAACTCTCCAGGAACATTATCACCCTAGATTTACAGAGATGGCTTAAACCAAAATTAAAATGCAAGTCTGAGCTGTTTTAACTGAAATAAACTTGCATTGACTGATTTTAAAATATATCAATGACCTTGTTTTGTCTCAAGATGCACACCATTAATTGCTTAAAGCCCGGTTTCATAGACAGAGCTTAGCCTAAACCAGGATTAGGCCATAGATCAATTAGGACATTTAAGTCATTTGTATAAATATGGCTTAGAAAAAAAACACACACAAAAAAATGGCATTGACACATTTTAAGTTTCTTTCAATTAAATTTTAATCGTGTGTAAAGTTTAATAGTGTGTGCAAAACAAGTGTTCTCGTACCAATGCAAAAGTGAGGTTGATCCACTGAAGTCACATGGACTCTTTTACTGAGGTTTCTGGATCTGGATCATTTCAGTTGTATTGCGGTCTATAGAGGGACAGATGGCTCTCTGATATCATCAAAAACATATATATTTTTGGGTGAATCAGCTCTTGTCTGTGAAACCGAGGGAACGGGACCCAAATGAACGATCACCTATATAGGCATAGTCTAAGACCTGTCTGTAAAACTACACAAAACTGAGCCTTCAAAAGTCTGAAGTTAAAATACCTGCAGCTTCACCATCATATCAAAACATAATTATGTTGGTCAAGATCAAAACAAATTCACTAAAAAGAAAATACAGAAATAACAAAGTTCCAAGTAGTTACAAAAATAAACTATTTTACAAAAATTTGGACAATGTGTTTAATATTTAGGCACAGATTTTTCCAGTTTTATTTATTAAAAGACAGTGACATCTCAACATTTAATTCATTGGTCAAAGTGCTAAAATATGATGGATGAAAACAAAAGAGAAATGTGAAATGAAATTAAATAGTATCCCAAGAACATTTGTGGACATTTGAGAAATTCGAGAACATTTAAGGGCCATTTTAGGGGTGATTGTGCTGCCTGGCTCAAATGCAGTTACAATGAATAATTTAGGTGGGGTTAGTGACTTAAACAATGTATTAGTCAAAAAAAATAAAAAGGCAAATGTAAACAAGGCTCCTGGTAAAACGATTCATCATATCACCACCTTCAAATCATTTATTCTTATCACTGTTCAAAATTGTGAAGCCTGTTGGAAAGAGGCAGAGGAAAGTTGAATAATTAACGCATAGGACACAACACTAATTTAATAAGAAACATTATTATTATTATTAATGACAAGACGTTATGGTTTACCTTCCTTTGCCATGCTCTCTGCTGCACTCTTAGCCTTTCCACTCAAGTCACTGACAACGTTGTCAAATGTTGCTTCATGTTTGAGGAAGAAAGGTCTCACCGCACGCGTGTATATGATCTGAGAGCCATTCCAGGAGAACGGAGCCATGCACCACAGCAGAAACAAGCACTGAAATACATATATATCAGCTACACATTTGCTGCCATTGTGTTCAATATTGTTCAATGTTGTGCGTCGCATTTAATTTAAATTTAAAGTTCGCATTAAAATGATCTACAGTGAAAGCAAAGACAAAAGACTTATGTAAAATAAATGCTGTTATTTTTCAAGCAGTTTCAGACTTTTGATTCAATTAATAAACTTAAACAAAAAAAAAAAAAAGTCTTATTTGTAAAAAGACACTTAAATACCAAACCAGGAGTAATTACTTTACATTTTAAAAATATTAAAATAGTAAACAATTATTTTAAATATTTCCCGTCATATTATTTATCAACTAATACATTTAATGTATTTTAAGTGTAATTTTGATTTTAAAAAAAGAGATTACATTTTTGGTCTGTCAAAGACACTTTTAAAAACTAAACTTTTTGAAAGGCAGTGTGTAATATGTATAACATGAACAGCTAAAAGAAAATACACATTTTAAATTCTCTAAAATGTGGCAATATTACAACACCGAGATAAAAGAACATATAAGCTTTCAAATTGAAAGCTTAAAAATAATCAAAAAAACTAGGATATCCTACAACTTGTTATAAAATAAAGATAAGATTTTATACATTTACTGGGTTACTTCTTATTAACTTCTTTAACATGCTTGTTACTGTTAGTGATTTGCACCAGTTCTCTGAAGTGACACAGATGATTGAGAAAGTAACCGTAAATGGTTCGTGATTATGCATGACAAGCGTTTACAGATTTTTACTCAAAATTCAGTAACAAACACAAATAGTTGTCTTATTGCATACAAATACAACAATGTTCCATGGCAACATTCATCGTATTAGAGTGGCCATACACAGAACACATTCATTGTAACAGCCCGCACAAAACACAATATGCAAGTTCTAAAAGTGCTATTATGCCTTTTCAAATATGATCTTTCATGCAGTGTGTCATGTAGCAGTATGTGAAAATAAACTATCTGCAAAGTTGTGACGCAGACAGTGCACGATAAATAAAGTTATTGTCTATCAAAAAAAAAAAAAAGTTGGCTCACATTCGCATCAACGAGTCGTCAGCCATTCAAATCGTTTTCTGTTACGGAGCCACATCACTAAGTAACATATCTGCATAATGCCCTCCCACATTCTATGTTTGCAAACAACATGCCCCGCCCATAAACAGTACAATTTCCACATGGATTACATCATGTCAAGAAGACGCTGTATCCTGCGCTGTCAATCAGTAATGGGTGTTTCTTTTTCCGAGACACGCTGTAGTGGTAGACCAATCATAAAGGACTGCGCCATCTGGCCAATCACAGCAGTGAGGGCTCATGGGAAGGCAGGGTTTAGATTCCACGAACTGCTTCACACGAGTCGTTTACGAATCATTTACGAATGAGGTAAAATTAAATCTACTTTTGGAGCAAACTAAAGTGTTTTTGGACCTTGCATACATGTAAAGCTGGTTTAAGAGACTCAAAGCAATATTAGCAACCTTTAAAATGGCCCAACAGGAGCACTTTAAAGAGCCACTAACACATTAACACCACACACATTTTCTTTTTTCCTTAATGAGAATTTCTTAAGACATGTTAGGAATTTTCTTAAGTACACTTAGGAACATTCTTGCAAGCGTCATGGAATTTCTGTAAGAAATGTCTTAATCTGTTTCTTAAAGTATTTACAGTTTTTGTCCTCAAACAATTCGACATACAATTAATTTCTCATGTCAAACTAAATCGATACATGCTTTAACATCTATTCCAAGCACATGTGTCTTATGTGACTTATCCCAAAGCGAACATCTAACGAAGAATGATTTTTAATTAGGACACTGAAATTGAAAAATGCAGGCATATGATTTAAGATCTCAGCTCAACTTAAGTCAGCTGCTAGTTGATTTGTATAAATTGGCTATAAAGCACTCAGTCAAATTTAGAACAAGGATCAAAATTGAGATGAGGCTGTTGGTCGAGTTGGCAGTTAGTCAGGCATATTAATATACACTATGCAAAACCTCTCGGCATGACCTACATACCAATACATTTACAGTCCTCCTACAGCAAGCTAACATACAGCGAGGTGGCAGGTTTTAAAACAGGTCTCCAAAATGCATCCAAACACACTCAATATTTTTTGATAACAAAACACCTTACCTTCCCAGCATAGTAAAAGGGAAACCAAAAGAGGAAGATATCAGAGAAAAATTCAGCCAAACTGAAGAGTCCATAAACCACCCAGTAGGTTAACCATTTGGTGTCATCTTCTTTATTGTTGCTCTCAATGGCTTTGATGCTGCAGGAGGAATAGTACGACATGTGAAAACAGGCCAGTCAGTGTGGGCTGCTGTCATTATTGTGCTTTGCTAACATACATGTGTGAGTTTCTCTAGACATTTGTGAAATTTGACATGTCATGCATACTTACGAGGCATATGCTGGGTATGCAAAACCAATCACGTTGCAGAGAAGGGAGGCACCATACCCAAATAACAGATAGAGTGCAACAATAGATACTGCACCTGCAAAACAAACAGAGACACATGACCACAACCATTACCCAAATGAAGAAGGGAGCACTCATGACATTGTGTTTGGTGTCAGTGTTGACACCAAACAGGATGCAAGAAGCACAAACAAAAACTGTACATAAGGCTAAACATAAGGGAAGATGTCTTCAGCTACTGCAATTCTGCACAGACACTTGAGGACATACTAAAAGGTTAAAAATAACCTTTGGGAGTGGCAATTTGTAGAAGAAATTAGACCCTGAGAGATCCTGCAAGGAACTGTCACACCACACATTAGAGATTTCAGGTAACAAGTCAATGCAGTTGGACACAATAACACATCTGATAATGGGATTGATACAGGCCTATCATTTGCATAATGCTTCTAACTCCAGCAAATACATTTATGGTTTTAAAACAAAGATCGATAACAGATAAGTAGATGTAAATGCATTAGGGAAATGAATTTGAAAACTCTTGCTCTCTCTTGATCTTATCAGTATGACTCCCAGAGCCCTTTGGAATCATTCACTAACCCTTTACAGACGGTGACGCTAACTTAAGTCACGTGTTAAAAGAACTCAAATGCATAGGCTAACGTATTCTTGACTAAATACTTAAAGCTGCTTCCTAACAAAGATTTCACCCAGTCACTTACCTAGTGCAATGTACTGTTTCTGAACTCCAGTTTTTGCCTCTAAAACCGCTAGAAAATCCGTCACCACATTCTTCTGCTTAAAAAGCGCTTCGTAGCGTTCTGTGATGTTATTTAACATCGTGTTCTTCCTCGTTTGTGGCACAGCAGAGTGTAGTGACTGCTGCCAGGATTGTAAACAGTTATCCAAGCCAAGCACACTTGCTGAGAGTTTGTCCCTCGCAGCCGCACAGGAGGACTGGCTCGTTACGAGTCCAGCGACCAATAGAAATATATGTTTCCGCCTCCCTCACAGGTGATTACGATTGTGTTGAACAGTGGATTAGGGAGCTGTAGTTGTGCTTTTGACTGAAAGAACGATGGCTTTAAGCAGGCGTATTGAGAGTTAAAGTAATTATAAAGTACGGCTTTTCTATTTTTCTTTCTCTCTCTCGGGCTGAATGCCAAAACATTTCTAAAGTACGTCCATTTGAAATCTATTGATTTCCTCAGATTACTTGTCATTGTTATCTCATCAGAAACTTGTTTGAAATAAACAAACTTGGGTTTTGTTTATTGATTACCCTGTTGATTGGTATCGATTTCTGCTTGTAATTGTAAAAAAAAAAAATAATAAATTCGATGTGAATCCTTGGCTCCGATTTATGCCTACAATCTGAGTTACATAAAAATGTTTTGCACTTTGGTTTATTCGTTTGTTTCAAATTCATATACCATTTTAAGATTCGCCAGGGGAGGGCGCTGCACTCTTCGTTCATAATGTCCCTCTGCGTTGGTCTCAGTTAATGCTGATTTAATGAAATGTTTGTTCTTGTGATTGAACTTCTACTCGTGTATTTGAGGTAATATGACACGTGAGAGGTTTCATATTGATTGCTCTTTAATTCTAAAATGTAACAGCAATTAATAATGCCACAATATGTCACTCGGAAGATGATTTCATTTGCCAACAAGATTATATTAGAAAATTATACTAATGCCTATGGGTTGATTATCAGCATTGGTTTTAGCAGCACTGAAGCTTTTGTGTTGAATTAGGATGTAGTATGAAATCCAGATATTAATCTCCTAAGCCATTTATACCTGACTCACTAGCGCTATTGTTGAAAACAGAAATATATGAATTAATAATTTAACAAATTTAATGTCAGTTTTTTTTAATTTTCTAGTTTTATGTCCTGCGACTAATTTTCCTTCATGGCTGAAAATGTATATTTTATTTTATTTTATGTCACACTTTTTTGTGGTCAGGTTAGCTTTAATCCATTTAATCCTTCGGCCGGTATTAAAACACCTCTAGTGCGCACACACACACACACACCTGAATGTATTTGATTTCTAATTGCTTGGTGTCTGAATTTAATGAGACTATCATGTGTCTGCACATCTCCTGACTGCTCACAATGCCAGCAGAGCCACTAAATGGGACATGCATATGTACCCTAACACTTAAAAAGTCATCAGGCCAAATTACAAAGCATAACACCATGTTGTGCCTGCAGAGTATGTGCTAATTGTCCAGAGGACTTAATCCTCTTTTCACAGAATTGCGGAAGGCTTTTTTAACTGATCATTAGCTCCGCCATTGGCTGTACTGTGTGACTCTGTGCCTCATTAAAGTTTGATATCGCTGTACATCTCTTACTGTATAGATTTAGAGCATGTTATATAGGGTTTTTGGACTGAGTATATACACTGTACAAATGACAGTGATTTTAACTGTAAAAAAACCTGTGAAAATTCTACGGTAAAACTCTGTTAAATGTTTCAGATTTACAGGGAAAATTGACATTCCCAGAATTCCGTGCATTGCATTTAAAATTTTATTTGAATTTTTTTCCTATGAAATAACTGTTATGTTACATGTAATGTAAACGTTATATCAGTTACTATAAATTTAGCTTATAGCCTAAAACTTTGTTACCGTATTTTTTACTGGCGAATTCCGGCAACCACAGCTGCTATTTTTTGAACATAAATTTGACACATTTTATTTTACAGTGTACTTACTCACATAGCGTGTGTTTACATACACTCTGAGTAGCCCAACAAGTCACACTCATGACTAATGATTTTTCAGTGTCTCCATTTCTGTGCTTTACGCAGAGTAAAATGATCTGATGCTGTGGTTATTTAGGTTGACGATGCAGTCAGCGTATATATATGCTCCTAGTAAATGGATTAGTGTTTGATCGCACCTAAGACACCATTGTCGTCACCTTCCACCCTCCCAAGTCACTAAATCCACATGTTAAATCCACATGTTGTGTGTGATTCAGCTCCCTGTTGAAAAGTCTGAGTTTTTTTTTTTATGTACACCATAAAATGATCCATACACTGTAAAATAAATAATTATTTTGAAGCAACTGTAGTTTTTTTTGTTTGTTTGTTTTTGATAAAGCAAGCAGGTAGGTTGGGTCTATACTGAAATAAGCATGAAATTATGAAAAGTGTTAAATAATGGTCTATACAGGCTATATGTATATGTATGTATATGTTGCAAAACCCAATCTAAAATGCAGATGAGGAGTTTTGGTCATTCGTCTCTTCACTACACAAGGCACAAAAGCTTAAAAATCGAAATAATTTTGTGTTGTATGTTGTCTAAGGATAAGTTTCTTCCTTTACTAAAAATGATCAGTTGATAGTTTGCTTCCCTGTTTTATACACTGTTGAGGTCATGAGTAGAGCCTTTTTAAATTTATAAGCCTTATGAAATTAGCTTAGAATTAATATTTACTTGTTACATAGTCTATCGTTCTTATCTTGTTTAATATTCATATAAAAACAATGTTACTTTTGCATTTTAGAACCCAAACAAACCTTCATTTCATGGACTGGAGTGCTTTGGTAATTAAATCAATACCCACTGTATACGCTGATGTCGGAAATGCCTGCAGAGCGCAGCGACAGAAATCTCATTAAGGCATGACGTTCAAACTAATAAGGGGCATGTCCTTTATCTCCGAATAGCCTCTACCCCATGTGTTCTAAGTAAAAGTAGTACAGCCTTAAAAAGATGGCGAAACTAAGAACATCCTTTTTCCATGTGATCTAGAAGGACAAATTGACAGTATTTTATTCTTTATTTGATTCACTCTTCTGACCTGCTCCTCTCCCTTACTGCATATTAAATTAAATATTAAATTAAATAATAAGTAAATATATATATATATAATAAAATAAATAAAATATATATTTTAAAACTGATTACATGCATCTGATATATATATATATATATATATAGGTTTATATTTAACATCATTTTAACTAATTGGAGCTGTGGTCTAGTGATTAGTGCATATATTCCAGGTGTTCTGCTTCTCATTTGAGCCTGCATCATATTCCCTACTCATTCTTCCACACATGGCTATGTTGTACCTTCATTACATTCACATTTATGCATTTAGCAGAAGCTTTTATCCAGAGTGACTTACATTTCATTCAAGTTACAGTTTTACATTTTATCAGCTTTTGCTTTCCCTGTGAATCAAACCCATGATCTTGGTGTTGCTAGCACGATGCTCCACTATTTGCATTATTTTTGCAATGTAACCTTTTTTTAAATAAACCATGAACCTTAAACTCATATTGTTTTTTAAAACTGACCCCACACTCACCTTGGCCTCGTATTGTAGGATTAGTGCTTCGCCACTTTATCTTTCCACAGTCAATGGCCTCCAGACTCTGACTAGGTTCTTTTAATACCCTTATTCCTTGTAATCGCCTCTGACTGCGCCGTCGTAAAAGGCAGTGGTTTGGATCTATACTTGATTGCTTAATCTGTTGTTAGAAAAGGTTTACACAGAAAGGCTCTCACAACACTTCCTGCCCACACAGGTCTTAGCATGGAAGAGAACCGGAGCAGCTCCAGGCCGGCATCTTCCCAATGCCATTCCCCTCCAGTGAGCCCTTTGAGAAACATGGTGGAATATTTCAAGAACCTTATCAAGAACTCGGTATCTCCAAAGTTTCGTGAATGGCTAAAGGACTACTGCAAAAGGAATGGCTTGCTCACCTTATCAGTGTTAGCAGTGATGTCAGGTTGTGTGGTGGGATTCACGTTAAGAAGCTTGAACTTGTCAACACAGGTAATGTGGAACATAAAGCTTGAGAATTCATATTGTTACATCTGTTTTGAGAGGACTGACTATTTTAAATAGATTTGTTTTCAGCTTTAGAACAAGGTTAAAAGGTTGCTCATTTAAAATTTAAATTGTGCTTATAAAAATGAATGGGCATGTAATTTAACATTAAGTACAGCCATTATAATAATTGAATAAAGGAATGTTCAGAATTTAAAATAAGTCAAACTCTATTTGCATGTAAATTTGCGCAGACAATAATTTAGACTGATGACTAAATAGCGAAAAGGCACTTACAATTACAATTTATGGCATAAAGCAGGACACCAGGACAAATGCACACTACAGCCACAAAACCATTATACATGTCTAGTATTATAGAAAGCAATCACTTATTGGCATTGTGTGCTATTAGTTATGTCCAATATGTTCACAATATAGTAAAAATATTATAAGTACTGTTTACATAAAATATGTAGAGTACATCACAAATTCAAAAAATCAAATAAAACGTTAATTAGTTTTTAATGACCCTTTGCTCTTGAAATTACCAAAATATCACATATAAACATGAATTCCCCAGCCTATATGTGGCATATACTGTATCTTAGTGCTGCTACTTGAGAATGTGACAGCTGAATTTGTTACCCATAAATAAACTCCAAACAGCTTACAAGATCAACTAAGGAGAAACTGCATAACTTAGTAAGTCAGTTGACGCAAGTCTCCTGGGATATTACAGAAATAGTAAATATTGAAAGTAATTCTAAGGTTAAAATAAATTGAAATATTTTTAAAAGTAACTAAAAGCCATGTTTTTGCTTTTCCCTCAGGCAAAAATCTACTTTTCTTTTCCCGGAGAACTTTTAATGAGAATGCTGAAAATGTTGATTCTTCCTCTCATCACATCCAGGTAACTACACACCATGTCACTGCTTTTAAACTTTTTATTCAAGATGCCTTCTATTTTTGAGGAAACAACAACATCAGAAAAAAACAAAACAGTTCCATCATCAGAAATGCTTTAAGATAAAAAGTGGGATAGTTAATGGTATATGGAGTCTAAAAAAACAAAACACTGTATGTGAGACTTGTGATATTTATATTTAATTTATGATTGAAACACCAACCCTTTCCTTATAGTTTAATGTCTGGCTTGTCTGCTATGGACACCAAGGCCAGTGGACGCCTGGGCCTTCTTACCATCACATATTACCTGTGGACTACCTTCATTGCTGTAATTGTGGGGATTATTCTGGTATTGATCATTCATCCCGGAACCGGCACTGAAAAAGAGGGACATAAAGCCTCAGGAGGGCCAGTGATGACATCTGCTGATGCCCTGCTTGATTTGATCAGGTAACTTTGCAGTAACAACAGAACCTGCATAAGGGACAGGAGACAGACCACTTGTAGATATAAACAGGATGTTTTAACAATTTTATTAAAAAAAATTTAAACACCACCCTTCAATCAGTATGGCTGTCAAGTGGATTGCCTTTCCTCGAAAAGGACTTGGTTGAAGTGTGGTATTTGAAAAAATAAAAATAAAAGGACTACTAATGATGAAAATGCAGTAATGTATGCTAAAATAGAGTATGTTTGAAGCATAGTGTTGGACAAAAATGTATACAAACAAGCTATATGCCTTTACCGTTGTCATTGTTTGAAACTAGCAAACTAGCATTAACATGTGATATACAATGTTCCCTTTTCAAAATCCGATTAGTTCCCCTTGGATAAAAAATGAAGTTATGCCCTGCATTATTATTTTTCATTGATTATTGACTTTTCTAAGTTAAAACTTTTAGGTCATTCAAAAAAACAAACTGTAAGCAATTACTTTCAGTTATATTGACCAGTCTAAAAAACGTCTTGAACTTATATAACTGCTTTCAAGCTGCAGTCAAGCTTTCGAAGGCTTAACGTTCCCTTTTGCTCTATCCTGTCACTGGATAGAAGGACTGGAATTAGGTATATTTAGAGAGCCACTCAAGACGATGGGAATGACACGGCTTTTCTCGAGTGCGAAGGATGCTCCTGAGCTCCAGACCAGATTTAATTGGATTGCAGACAGGGACAAGCCAGTAGAACTGGTACTGTATAAATAAAGCATTAGCCGATAGCCTCTATCCTCCAAGTCTTCGGGCTGAGATGAATCACTCTAGCTTTGTGACACAGCCTTGTAAGATACTCAGATCAAGTGATTCTAAAACAATGTGTTGGCCTCAGTAAACAGTCTAATAATATATATTCATGACAAATAACCCTTTTGCTAAAAGGTCCGTGATTGTGTATAGCTTTAAATCTGTGGCCTTATGTATGACAGATTTTGTGTGTTTTCCCAACAGGAACATGATTCCATCCAATCTGATTGAAGCCACATTTCAGCAGGTGGGAAAAACACACGACAACAGACAAATTAATCATCTACAGTGTTTTGTGATTAATCCTTGTCCATCTGTGCTCTTCTGTTTCAGTATAAAACAGAGCTTGTGCCCAATTTTAAAAACAGTGCAAAATCATCACAAGCCAACTTTGTGTACATCATGCCAGACTATGAAAACCCCAAGATGGGTCACCCGGTGTTTCTTGAACTCACTCCTCCTCCTGAAATCCACTACAAAATTGTACCAGGGAAAAGCAATGGGATGAACGTGCTAGGAATCGTCATTTTCTCTGCCACTATGGGTGTGTATAAGAGAACTGTGTTATATTGTACTATGACCCTGCTGTAAAGTTCAGCTTAGACCAGATTATTCTGGTTACTGTTGATTACAAGCATCCCTTGTTGGGGACTAACACCCAAAATATTGTACAACACACAGTCATGACAATTTATGATGATGATTTAAACATTGTTTAAACACTTAAACAATTAAGATTCATGTGAAAGAGTTTTTGCAGCTTGTTTTTTGAAGCAAGTGGTGTTTATGAAAGAGGGATGAAAAATAAGAAGGATTTGTGATTTTTATATGTATAAAGTTTGTTCAAAAATGTGGAGAAGGTTTTAAAAAAGGTAGGTCTTTGAAATCTACGTGTGCCCCCGTGCCCCCTTGGCAGAAACTGATTTTGCAGAGTTCGGCGTGTCCCTAGGTCAACATCTTTATTGACCGTGGAACAACATTGAGATTAGCCAATCAGATTTGAAGAACCAGTTCATGGTTTTTGTGAAGTTTAGGCTTACAATCAGTGTTTGGTGGTTGTACATCAGTGTCAGTCATCTATCATTTTAGGCAATACTCATGGGTAGGGTTAGGTGTAGAGATATGGTCAAAACTAAAATTTTGGAATAAAATGTTGTTCCAGGGGCAACAAAATATGTTGACCCAGGAACACACCTAACTCAGCAAAATCAGGACGTGCGTAGGCCTTGATCAACAAGGGTGCCTGTATTTGACAAAAGAGCATTTCTTTCATTTAAATGTAAATGTTATTACAATTTAAAACAGTTGTTTTCTATTTTAATATATTTTAATTGATGAAAGTTGATCAGCAGCCATTACTCGAGTCTTCAGAGTCACATGATCTTTCAGAAATCATTCTAATATGCTGACTGGCTTCTTAAAACAGTATTATTGTTAAAAACAGCTGTGTCAAGTTTTTATATAAACCACATTTATTTTTTTTTAGGATTCTTTAACAAATCAATAAAGATGAATCAAGAAAGTTTTAAAAGTATTCATTTGAAATAGAAATTTTAGAATAATTAAACTTTACTGACACTTTTGATTACTTTTTAAATAAAATTAATAAAAAAAAGATAAAAATCATACTTAACTCTTTTTTTGACTCCCCAGGTCTTCTGCTTGGTAGAATGGGATCCAGAGGTTCACCTCTAGTGAATGTGTGTCTTTGCATCAATGAATGTGTCATGAAGATCATCAATGCTGCTATGTGGTGAGTCGATGTGGATCAGTTAATCTAAAATAAACTACATGTGACTAGACATTTGTAATTTCAGCTATGACAGAAATGTTCACTATTAGACATATTACATAACTACAAAGACAGTCATCACATGTTTTGTCATGCAAACCTGTGAACGCAGCATTGCCAATAAAGCAAAACCCAAGACCAAAACAAATAAAGAGCCAGCTGTCTCTGTAATACACACTAAAATACGTCAATGTAATAGTCTAAAAGCAGCTCTAAGCCTTCTCATTCTTCTAAATGAGGATGGCAGTGGAAAGGTGTTTTGGTCTAAGAGAGTCAGCCTAGCTAAAGCTGAAAGCTGATTTAGTCAGTCAGTAATGCTTTTAAAACTCATTCAAGTGCAGGCACCTACAGTTAGTAAATATATAGTTTTAACAATCCTGTCTCTTTGTACAGGTACTTCCCATTTGGAATCGTATTTCTGGTTGCTGGGAAGATCCTGGACATGCATGATCCTGCGGTCCTTGCAGAGAAGCTTGGGATGTACTTCATAACGGTTCTGGCAGGACTGTTCGTCCATGGGGTGATTTTACTGCCGATGTTCTTCTTCCTGTTCACTAGGAAAAACCCCTTTAGCTATATCCGCGGCCTCCTTCAGGCTCTGGTTATCGCTTTGGCAACTTCATCCAGGTAAGAAATCCAGTTTGAACAGCTCACTGAAACATAAACACATAATAAGATAATTCCTCTACATAACATTAAATTGAATAATTCAAGTGATTTTCTAGTGGTGTACAAAAGGATAATGAATCTTAACATATATAATTGTACAATTTGTTCCTTATAGAATTATTTGTATATTTCATTGATTAATCATGATTAATATATATATATATATATATATATATATATATATATTAATATTTGAAATGTATAAACTTGTATGCACACACAGCACAGGACACACACATATTTTGTAAAAAAAAAAAAAAAAAAAAAAAACAGCACTAAATAAATAATCTTTTCTTTGCAGTTCAGCTACTTTGCCCATTACAATGAAGTGCTTACTGGAAAACTGCCACGTGGATCGCAAAATCGCTCGCTTTGTACTTCCTGTGGGTGCTACTATTAATATGGATGGCACAGCTCTATATGAAGCAGTGGCAGCCATCTTCATTGCCCAGGTCAATGAGTATGAACTTGACTTCGGACAGCTTGTTACTATTAGGTAAAGTATTTCAGTTACATTCAAATTAATAGGCTATACATTACTAGTCAATGTAATTAATTACTTACCTTCATGCCGTTCCAAACCTGTAAGACCTTCATTTATCATATGAACATAAACATTTTTTCTGACCCTGCATAGACAGCAACACCACTACCACGTTCAAGGCCCAGAAAAGAAGTAAAGACATCATTAAAAAAGTCCATGTGACATTATGGTTAAACTGCAATGGTATGAAGCTATGAAGCGTCTCTATTCTTGAGGCAAAAAAAAAAATCGACATGTTTATGAAGACTTTTTTTGTCTGCTTGTAAACAAGGCACAGCACATCTGGATTCTATGTCATGGTACTGTCATGAA
The DNA here is from genome assembly GCA_034779775.1 of Enteromius afrohamiltoni. Taxonomy (NCBI): domain Eukaryota; kingdom Metazoa; phylum Chordata; class Actinopteri; order Cypriniformes; family Cyprinidae; genus Enteromius; species Enteromius afrohamiltoni. The sequence continues at coordinate 14,238,420 of JAUYWG010000032.1, forward strand.
CACATATGGCAAAGACTGACACAGAAGATATGAAATTATTTTTGCTTTTTCTTGCAAAAAAGTATTCTCATAGGGTATTTACAGTTGAACCCCTGATGTCAGATGGACAATTTCTTGTCCTTACTTTCTGGGCCTTAAAAGTAGCAATTCTATTGCTGTCTATGCAGTGTCAGTAAGCTCTCTAAAGCCTGAAGTAACTACAGCTTTGCCATCACAGAAATAAAATTACATGTTAAAACATACAAAAGAAAAACAAATCGTTTTCAAACGAATTATTCTGACCACTAGTAGTACAGTGACAAAGCTGCATGTCACTTGACTTTGATCATCTATTCTCAGTATCACAGCTACAGCAGCAAGCATCGGAGCAGCTGGAATCCCTCAGGCCGGACTAGTTACCATGGTTATTGTTCTTACCTCAGTGGGTTTGCCTCCGGATGACATCTCACTTATTGTAGCTATCGACTGGATCCTGTAAGTACAATACACTTAAATACTACGTGCATACGCACCACAACAGAAGCAACTCAATGAGAATCAATCTCATGCATCTTTTTCATCAGGGATCGATTTCGAACAATGATCAATGTGCTTGGAGACGCATTAGCGGCAGGGATCATGGCTCACGTGTGCAAAAAGGACTTCCAGAAAGACATCCCATCCACAGGGAACTCAGAGAGAGTAAGATATATCCACCGTATGCTCATTAATTAGGACATACGCCTATATTTTATGCTGCTTATCAGTAAGCCCTGGTGAAAAGTGTCATATTTTTACAGCTGCATAATATTATTATTTTGTGTCTTGCAGCGAGATACCATGATATCTTTCGGGAATCAAAGTGTGCAGAGCTTTCCCACATCTGAGGTTCCACTTCTGGCAAACAGAGACTACATCTTAGAGGTTGTCGGCGATCAAGTGATTGAGAGGCCGACCGCATGTTATAACCTCTGCCAAGTCTAACTTTAAAAGACGATACCAAGCAGGAGCAGAAGTTGCCTTGACTTCACAAAAACCTTCCCCCTTTTCCTCCCCATTTGTGCCATTGTGTCTTTTTACATCACAGATCTTACTGTTACCCAAAGTGTTGCTTTTAAATTAGAACATTTGGGTGCTTCTGACACCTTAACTTGGGGGTTTTGTAAATTATAAAAACGTTTTTTTAAATGTTCATCTTCTAGAATTGCCTTAAAATGCAATAGTTAATGACAGACCACAATATAAATACTACAATAATAAAACCACATCCAAAAGGGACATTACACTAGTAAGTCGACTGGGGCTCCAGCTATGGATCATCAGTTGCCTTGTTATACAGTATACTGTGACGACACAGATGAGATTTGTAATGGCTGTAAGAAACAGAGATTGAGTTATGCTTCATTATGTTCTGTGTGCACAATTGCTCTGGGATGGCAATTTGATTATGTTCGGATAAGTCGCTGTGCATTGTAATTATTATTTTCTTAATAAAACAAACAAACAAAAAAAATGGTTTATAAGTGAAAACTAAAAACGTAGAAAAGGAGTTTAAAAAGGAAAAAACATTACCCCTTAATTTAATTTCACCAATACCAAGACACAAATTTTCAGATTTGCAGTCATACCTGATTTTATTTCACATCTACATGTTAGACAGTAGCTCATAACAGATGTTCACTGTAGAATCAAAGTACTTCATAAAAAATTAAGACACACTCATCAATATCAACACATAAAACCATACACAGTAACCTAAATAAATACATTTCACCATTCAGTAATCTCTAGTATTTCCTACATAAATTAAGGCTTAAAACAAGCAACCATCCAGTAAATTCTACTTGATATTTCGTACAACTAGCATCTCCATTGACTTACTGGGCGAAGGATATCAAAAAAGATGGACAGGGAAAAGGTTGCTTTAATTACTACCATTACCAAATCACTTTTAAATATTGCACATATGCCAAAACGTGCAGAGAGAATGCCATGGTTAAGCGTTTCATATCAAGGACATGTAACCAACTGTGGCTGTAAAGCTGCTTATAGGTTCACATGAACCATAAAGTAACAGATGACACTGGTTGCTCCAAGTATAGTAAACTGCTGCTTAATACAAACTTGACGAGATATAGTGTGTCACTGTACAAAAAACAGACGATTAGGATTAAATGTAAGTCACCAATAATAAATATGCACACACACACACACACAATACCAACCTTAAGTCTTGTAGCCGAGGGAGCATAAAAACTGCCTGTGCTGAACATGATCAAATCTTACGCGAGGCATCTTGGAAAATTCATGGGTTTGCCTAACTACAGGAGAAGCTGCTATCTGGAAGACCTCAGGGGTGACATGACTGTACAACTGCAAGACTAGGTGTCTGGCTTCACGATTGCTCATTGGTGAGATCTACAGGTGAAAACCTCTGGAATAAGTTGAATATGAACCACAAAATAAACAGCAAACCAGTGGCCAAATTAAAGTCAACCGTTGTCAGATAGCCAAGTTGTACATTTACGATTTGGTCTGATGCCTGAAATATGAATACTAAAAGCCATCAACATACTCAAAAAACATGAAATGTGGTTATCTAGTATTTCTCATTTCTATTAAAAAAAACAAACAAACCAAAAAAAAAAAAAAAATGGAAATATGGATATGGTCTTGTGTTGACTTATACTGCACTGCACATTTGAATGGATAAATTAAAGAACTGATTAAAAGAGTAAAATAAAGAAACAAAACAAAAAGTTTGAGCAAAACAAAATAAAATTTAATGATTGTAAATGCCATGTGAAACAAAACAAAAGATTTCAAAAGGAACACAAAAGCAAAAAGAACAAAACACAAAAGTAACACAAGGCAGTCTTAAAAAGCATATGCATTAGTATTGGATATCTATTCTCAAATAACCAAACTAAACTTTAAGTATGTTTTACCCTAGAGAAACAAAAAGAAAGAAAACGCAAATCATAAACATAGGATGCTGATGCTCAAATGGGATTACATTTTTACATAAATACTCAGTACCTAGTATTCAGATGTCCAAATCTTTTTGGAATATGCTTAGGGATGTGCAACCTGCACCTCTGCCGGGGGAAACTAAACCTTCCATTCATGTCTTTGGTCCTTCTTAGTTATCAGTCTAGTTAGAGGGTCCCTTACAAAATTAACAAGTCAGTTAAAGATTTTCCCCTCACTGAACAATCTGCTGTCTTAACCATTACTTCTTTTTCTTAAAAGATCACTCAGCATCCTGCATTTAAAACTCAGATTTCAATGAACAAACTGTCTTGAGATGAGTCGTGAGATTCCTGCCAAACCAAAAAGTGCTACATTATTGAGGGTAAAGAGGAAAAATGACATCAAATTAAGGCATCATAAATACTGAAGAGCTATGTAGGATGTAGACACTGACAAAAATCTGAGCTTTAAATCCAGCTTCTGGTGAATGACCACATATGGCACATAGCAACAATATCAGGCTAACATCAGAGACGCAAATTTGTATTAAATGTGAAATTGGTCAAATATTGGGATACACCGAAACGCCTAAAACACTAGCATTTGAAGCATCCAACAGATTGAATCTTAAAAGAAACAAAAAGAAACTGTCAAACAGATGTCTAAACGAGACTTAGAAATGTGAACATTTGCAAAGACTGGTTACACTAAAAATAAGTTTTTCTTTTTCAAAACTAAGCCAATTTCTCTGGCTTTTCAGACAACATCTCTCTCCTTCATTTTCCTGGCAGCCCTGCTTTTTACTTGTGCGACTTGCTCGTTTTGAATGACACTTGTAAAATCTTGTCCCCGAGGCGGTAGCCGTTAAGGCTGCCGATAGCCATGGCTGCCTCTTCATAGTTTGTCATGGTAACAAACCCAAATCCTTTGCACTTGTTGCTGTTGAAATCGCGGATCACTTTGACATTTGTGACGGCACCGAAGGGCCCGAACATCTGCCACAGAATGCCCTCATCTGCATCCTGGCCCAGGTTATAGACGAAAATACACCAGCCTGACGAGGAGTTTCCAGGCATGTTAACACCGGACATGCCACTCATGTGGTCCACACTCATTGGAGAGAACCTGAAGACAGGAAACCACATCTTTTATTACATCAGATACAGTGTTAAAGAATTTACATTTTTGGGTGAAAGATCAGTTTAAGAGTGATGTTGTAACAAAGCAACACAACTCACCTGAATCTCTGGGCCTGGTGGTGAACGGGCCCCCCGAAGCGGCGAGGCTGTGTGTGGTAAATTGGTGGAATAATTTGTGAGTTTTTCACTTGGTTGGGACTGGCAGCAAACTTTACAGTGATGGGCTCTGCAGCGCCTGGTGGCTTCTGCCCATTTAAGTCCTTAATTGCATCCTCTGCCTCTGCTCTTTTGTCAAATCGAATAAAAGCCACACCACGTGAGAGCCCTGCAATAAGAACAAAATGTAAGCATTTAAATACACACTAAAGACCATTCACACCAGAAATAATAACCATAAAGATAGAGATATTAGGATCCACATCGGCATTGCTATTCTTTATTACAGAGAATGATTTTTAGAACTATATCTCTTTATAGTTCTTGGTGTGAACAAACCTTTAGACAAGAAGTATGAGAGATAACTATCCTTATCTACCAACCTGACGCTTGATCGACGAGGACACGCGAGTTGATTATTCTGCCATAACGTGTAAACATTTCTTCAACGTCCTTCTGCAACATTGTTTTAGGTAACCCACTGATGTAAAGATTGGCATCCTTTATGGTGTCAGAGCTTGGCCTGGCATATGACACCTGTCAGGAAGAGCAAAGTTAAAAGATCAGACATGGAAAGAAACACCTCCCCTGGAGGGGAATCATAAAAAAAATAAATCAATAATAAAAAAATAAAAAAATGAATAAAAACTTTTGCTACTTTTTTCCTTCCACATTTTGGGTTTAAATTGTGCTTTTTTTTTTTTTTTTAAGTAAGGAAAATCTCCAAATTGTTGAAAATTCTATTTTTACTATGTATTTGCCTTAAAAAAAAAAAACATATATATAATAAATACAGAAAAATAATTTTAAAATATTCTATCCAATTCAAACAGCATTAAAGCAACCTGTCAAAACAATAGATAATAAAATAGCTCAAATCTAAATATCGATAATGTCCACAACCAAGATGCCATCAGGTCTGAGCAATTCAACAATTGAATCTCTCGCTGCCTTGTTCTCAAAACTGGCGGTCTAAAGCAATGACACATTTAACTTTACACAGGAGCACCTTTTGTCACATTACCTTGATAGTTTTAGACTGTAGTCTCAGTCCATTGAGAGTACTGATTGCTCTTTCTGCATCACTAGGGTTAAGATAGTTAACAAATCCGTACCCTAAACTGTGGCCTAGAGAAAACAAAAAAAAAGGAAAACAATAAAACAAACAAAACAAAAAAAAAAGTTGAAACGTTCCAAATACAAAGTAAAAAAACATCCTACTATCAATTGTTAAACTTCTGGGAAAAAAATTAATGCCACCAAACAAATAAATCCTGATCGACATATGTGGGAGAGGCCTGAGAAAGGAAACTAAAATAAGCAGTTTGTCGTCCACACTGAATAAAAGCTATATAATTGTAAAGGAACAATTAAGTGTGTGTGAAGTCAAACTTTTTAGTAACATCACGGCAATAAGCAAACCCTGCAAATAAATACACTACGTTCCTAAACGAACAAAGACAAAACATATTTTCTCAGAACTTCCTCTCAACAGTATTTATTTATTTATTTTTTTGTCTCATTTGAACGGAGTGAGCCAAGTGCTAATATATACTTGCCTGCTACTTTGTCCCGAATAAGTTTAGCAGACTCCACCTCCCCAATGCTGCTGAAGAGGCTCCGCAGCTCATCTTGGCTCATATTCTGAGGCAAGTAGTTGATGATGAGATTGGTTTTAGCATCTTTAGGCTCATCGGCCATGTGATCTTCGTAACCGTTCGACATGTCATAGACCTCCTGGAAATAATGAATGCAAGTTTCTGTAAAATGTATATACACTGAAAGCAGAAAACAACATTAAATTGGACTATTTAATATAGACTCTTTATGCACCAATTTAAAACCTGGGATGCAATAAATGGTTTTACTCTACTTGATGTTAATACCTGACTAATTAACATCAAGTAAAGAATACAATTTTCCGAGTGTAAAGAGCCTAAAAATTAGGCCTAAATCTTACTTTTCAATCAGTTACTTTTCAAAGCTGGCCAGCGAGTGATAGAATGACATGAAAATTAAGAATTGCATTAAAAAACACTAGGGAGATTCCATTAACATTCCATTACCTAAAAGTGAGAGTTAAATGCCTTTTTATTAATAATGGAATGTCTCATATTTTATTAAAGAAAATCAGACAAATGTTTTATGGTTAATTATTGGTTTATGTTTTTCATGAGGCAGAAATAATGCAAATGCAAGCATCAGTTTAATCTTACAAATGCACAATCCTACACAAAAAACATTTGATTAATTTACATAAAATTAATTCCACATTCCCACTTTAGATGAAACAAACAAAAATCATGTCTCCGAGAAAGAAAAAAAAAAGAACACCCCAACCATATCTTCAATCAGAAACTGATAATATTTCAGAGCAGATTCTACCTCTGTCCTAAATGCAACCTGCAAAATGTTATAACCTCATCTTCTAAAATCTACAGTTCATTAACTATTAGTGATAAGAATATAAGACTGCAGAAACTAAGACAAACATAAGCAAAAAGACCATTACAACTGTCAACAGGACTCACTGTACTGCTGTTATTTTACATGCTAAGATCAATATTGCCTCCAATGGAGTCTAGCTGAAACTGCACTTGACCAATTTATTTGCTACAAAAAATAAAATAAGGTAGTGTATATAAAAAAGGGGGGTCTCAGATGTCTAACCACCTCAGCAAGGCATATTTGCTGAAGTTGAATAAAATGATCACGTGACCCTGATTATTCTGATATCGGACAGTGTGTCCCATTCATGTTAGAAGAGAGGTCTTATTGTGTATTCCACACGTGTAGCCAGTCAACCTTCAAGGCTGGAACAAACAAGCATTATTACAGACCCTCCTACGATCCAACACTGGAGGTTTTGATAAAGTGATCCAAATTGCTCATAGACAATTCAGATCACTTTTATCGTGAGCGAGTCCCTACAAGCATGGTTCAACTAGCAGCATTTGCCAGGTCCTAAGAAGATGTCTAGTGCTTCTAGTTAAAAGTCTACCACAGATGAGAGCATTAAACCTGAAGTATTGCTTGCTTATCACACAGGCTACAGCACTACATGAACGCAAACAGCCTACAAGCGCTAAACACTACTGACTCCAGCTTACAGATTCATTTTAACGGTAAATTATTTAAAATCCACATTCATTCCCTGTTGGACGCAAATTCTACTCACTTTTAAGTATCTAACGTGTCCCCTTCTCACTGCCATGAAGAGCCGTCACAGATCCCGACTCTGAAGATACTAAAAACAAAATAAGGTAATAAAAATACACGCTGACGAAAAGGGGTGGTAGGGAAGGCAAAGGCAGGTTTGGGGGTTCAGAGTAAAATAAATAAACTAAAATAAAAGAAGGGCAAAAAGATAAGATGAGCCACCTTCTGATATAACCTGTGGAAAAAGAATAACAACCATCGGCCATTAAGAGTGGTGTTGTTTCAGCGTGTATTTTTAGCACCTCACTTTGAGTCTGTCCTACCTTCACAAAATCTCCATGTTGATGTACTTGTTATATTACACATTTTATGTTTGAATGAAAGACTTTGTTTTCATAAATGAAAATATATATATTTTTTAAATTCTAACACTTTTCTCTGTTCTTAAAAAACCGTTCACCCAAACATGAAGGAATAAAATGCTTTCACTTTTACACTTTTTTTTTTTTTTTAAATCCAAATGTTTTAAAATCGACCTAATTCTGTGAAACCTTTTTTGGCTGCAAAAATAATAAATAAAAAAACATTTAACACAAAAATGCCTTTTTAATCCTAAACTACGACAATGCTGTAAAAAGCATTTGGCGCAATGCTTTATAACAATTAATTGACAACAGAGATCGAAGAACATCTGTTTAGGGGACAGTTAATTTTCCACATTTCTTTCATTCACGGCAAAATATTAGCATTTGGGCAACACAAAGAGCGGTTAAGCTTATTAAACTTATCAAAATATAAACATGACGACTGCCATAAATACATTTGTAATTCTGCCTAGTCGTGGGGGCGTGAAATTTACAGCTACCCCGCAGAAGGACATCGCTCTTCCGGTCATGCTTGTCTGGATTACCTCGCCATTGTTACGGTTTCGTATCTTAGCTACAGAACAACAACCTCGCGAAATTTACACAGCGCGCTGGTGAAGACTCGTCGATTCAAAAATAGGTTCCAGAATAAAGTAGCGCACAACATGAGGCCTCATTTCCCGCACACCGTCCCCATATTTTCGCGATGACTCGCTCTCTAAATTCCATGCAACTCTCGAGTTCAAACTCGAGCAGGGTGCACTAAGGGGCCTAACCCAAATAAAGCCAGGCCTCGAACACCGAGTGGAATTATAAACGTTAAATCATAATAAACAAGTTCAAAATGACAAAATCAAACGTTTAAATGTGTATCAGGCGCCTTACCAGCTTCAACGTCTCTCCGAGTCTGCAGTGAAACGAACGCACGCGGAGCTTTAGCAAAACGTGGCTTTTTGGCGCTGCGCTCTCGTGACACAAAAAACACGCCACTCGGGAACTCTGCCTAGGAAGCGGAAGTCTTAACCCCTCCCACTTTCGTAATCCATTCAGATTCAGATCAACAGTCACTGACAATAATAGCAGACATTTTATTTAAACTGTATCGGTTTTATTGTACAAAATAAAAAGCACTTGCTGTGCGTGTATATAAAATATTCATTAAACAACAGGTATTGTAAAGAGATATTAGAAATTTAAGAACTTAATAATATATGACCCTAGAAAAAACCAGTCATAATTAGCAGGGGTATATATTTTGTTAGCAAATTGCAATATAGTTTTGAAAAACTGACTTTTATGACTGGTTTTCTGGTCCAAGGTCACATATATTAAAGTGATTAACATATATATATGTGTGTGTGTGTGTGTGTGTGTGTGTGTGTGTGTATATGTATATAAAAATGTGCAAGCATTCAGAAGGAAATCCACAAGAACTTAATTCCATAATAAGTGCCTTTTTATTCTTGGTCCAGGATTCGATATTCATGTGGGGGTTGATACCTCATTAGCTGTGCCACTATAATCCAAGACATTACCTACAGACAGAAAGGTCAAAAATGAAATTACAAATCTTGTAAAAGATCAAGCAATGAATGAATTTTAATGAATTTTAATTCAAGCCACAGAGCTCACCAGCAAAATGAGAACCACTGAAGATGTTATAATGATGACTTGCACTGACAGTAGTAATTTCTCTTCAAGTTTAACTTGACAACCCTAGAATAGAAAAAAAACCAATGTGAAATCCAAAACACTGACATTAAATAATTTTAATGAATTAAAAAATGAAGCTTAAATTAACAAAACTTTTTCCCATTGTACTAACAGACATCTATAACCTTTGTGTTTATATTAATAATAAGTGCGCAATTGTCAAGACATTTGCTTGTTTGTTTTTAGACACTGCGGAACGAGATTAAATAATGTTTCTGTCATTATTTAATTTAATATAGCTAAAATTGCATTTAACCCATAATACCCCTTTTATGTCACAATAAAATGAAAGCAGTCACAGATCTTCTTTTAGTGACATACAACAGATTAGTACATTTTTACTACATTTCTCATCAGCAAAAAAAAAAGAATAATACATGAAAGAATTGTTTACAGTGAGAAATATACAGTACACAGTAATTTTTCATTTCATGCCAACTGTAATGAATGGTATAGCTTTTTGTAAAATGAAGCAGGAAAATATTATATTATTACATCTAATAAATATGGTAGCTCAAATGTAATCAGTACCTCATTATATAGCAGCTGGGGCGAGTATAAAGTCCCATTGCAGGAGTGAAAGGTTTTGTTGCAGCAGCTCAGAGGAACTTCGTATTTCCCACTATGATTAAACCAGAGTGTTTCCAACCAGTCTGTGTAGTTCTTAACACCACAACACCTCAACTGTAACAAAAAAGTGTAACAATATGATTTTGCCAAACACATAAAAATCCTAGAGATTTCTGTGCAAATACCTCACGCTGAAGGGCATTCACTGCTTTGGTGTCAGGATCTTGGTTGTTACCACTGTAGTTCTGAAACGCATCTGTAAGAGGAGCCAAGTCTTCATCAAGCTAAAAAAAAAAAAAGAAAGATGGTTAATGTGAAGCCATTTTAACGTAACACACTTTCCCTGCATATAGACAAATTTCAGAAAATGTCAGTTACCTTTCCTTTATGAGTATATGCCAATACAGCAGTAGTACACACAATGCACCACACAATAATAAGAAGATACACAAACTGAAAGACAAGACATATAGAGATATGAGTACACAGTCCATGAAATTATTTCCTTCTAGTTAAAAAGAAAGACAAATATTTTTACCAATCCATGTCCACATGATGGTTTTTTGTTGGCGACCAAGCAGCCCATGCATCCACTGATTAAGAGAATAGCTCCTCCGGCAATGGCCAGCTTTGCAGGGAGAATTATATAAAGGCTGCTAAAAAACACACTGTAAACTTTGTATTTATGAAGAAAGAATGAACCACCCAGTCCTGTAATTCCTGCCAACTGTAAAAAGCGGAGAAGAGAAGGGGTTAAAAACTAAAGGAACCAAAAAGTGCATCGCTTGTCATGTGCCCTATGTGTCAGCTGTCCTGTTATGGTTACTGAAAAACTGAGGCTAGTTGTCTTTACTTTATAAACAATTCTCAGGGATATTTATGAAAAACAACACAGTTCAACGCTTTATTTTTAATCATAGCTGACTCTTTCCTGAATGTACTTATGCTAGAGTGGTCGAAGTCTGTTCACTTGTTAACTAACTAACTAACAACAGCTATTACAAAAATAAGATGATTGGAATTTATAGAATTTTTAAAAAGACACTCTAATGTGGTAGCCCAAAATACAAAGCCACCTTTAGAAAAAAAAAGAACACATGCAATTACTAAATCTTTAAAACAAGGGTTATGACAAACATAACAAGTGCATGATGATGACAAGACTCACCAACAAAAGCAAAGAAGCAATCTTTAGCCAAATTCTGAAACCTCTGAAAGCCATGTTGGCTCAGTCTTAATCGATTCGCCTGAGCGCGAGATAATCTATAAACACATATTTTTGAATCGCGGTTGTGTTAAAGTCTTTTAATCCACAGTTCAACTTCAACAGTGGTAAAAAAGCTGACTTTATGGTTTAACTCGAAACACAAAACTGCGGAAGTGACCGAGTTAACAAGCAAGCAAGTAGGGAGCGCTGTACCAAGCAAATAAAGCGATGTGTGGAGGCAATGGAACTGATGTATAATGTAATAGAGATAGATAGATATATTCTCAGCATGTTTTTTAAATAAAATGATAAAATCTGTTAAATGGAAAAAATAAATGTTTTTATTGTGCACGTCATTATTTTGCGACAAGTTGGATTTTGTCATTGAGAAGCAAGATGGCGTCAGCATCAGAACATCAGGGTGCCCCAGACAGCGAACTGGACGAATTGTTAGACAGTAAGGTTTGAAGACGGCTTGAATACGAAATGATTCAATGTTATAATGTGCAAATGTTTTATCTCTTGAATAATGTTACTATCTAGTAAACTAACGTTTCGGAAGCGGTTGTCACGGTGCAGTTGTTGGGACGCTATTAGTCCGGTGCTTACGCTGGTCTCAGGGATTGAAGTTTTAGTAACGTAAAAACGTTAGATGTGCATCAGTTAATTCACTTAGAGATAGTCACTCTGTATTTTTTTATAGTCACATAAAACTCGCAAATTATGTCCAACCAGGTTTTCAAGCTTATAACTGATGTTGCCATGTTTGTACTGGACTAGCTTAGTTTTGCTAGTCATACCTTATGATTGGATGACATCAGTCACGTCATAATATACCAACAAAACAGATATAGATATACTCTTGGTATTCCAATGTTAGTGTTTGCTCAACTGCAGGTGCTCTTGATGATTTTGACAAGACTAGTGTGCCTCCTGAGGCCCCCCCTGCCCCTGGTCCAGCAACGACGAGCGATGAGAAGGTAATAAACTCATTTTTATTATGAAATCAACACATTAAAATGATCAGAATAATACTTTATTATCTTTTCCCAATTTTCTAGCCACTCTTCCAATTCTGAAGTGGGTTGGTTCCGTCATTGCTGCTGCTTGATGTATTTGTTTTTTGTTCTCACCCTCAGCCACCTATGTTGGAGGACAGTAAGTTCTTCGAGGCTCTTTTTGATGGTGAGATGGCCAATCAAGCACGTGAGGAGTGGGAGAAAGCCATGACTGAGTTGGCGCAAGAAGAACCTGAGCTTCTACAGCATTTTCATAAGCTGTCTGAGGCAGCAGGTAAAGTAGGTAAGTGATCTGAAATGGAGCACTTTATAAATATTGAGTGAAGATTTGCAAGTTTAGATACTTTCCAATTGTTTTGACTCTAGCTTTTTCAATTTAGGCACAGATGTAGCTTCACAACAAGAGTTCACCTCCTGTCTTAAGGAGACCCTTAGTGGTTTGGCGAAAAATGCAGACAACCTCCAGGTAAACCCATTTGGAATTTCTGCAATTGGAATATAATTCAATTAAATAGTGGTTTTAACCTCTTAAACTCTGCGGTTACATTCAAAGTTACATTCAAATTGTGCCTTGAATTTTTAACCCTTTCCCTGCACCAATAACCCCATATGAGGTACCATTTGA